>CAHIKZ030003205.1:292500-367500 GCA_903632075.3 Acanthosepion pharaonis
GATCTTGTCTAGTGTCAAGTCTCTAGTTGGTCTCTCTGTCTAATAATACAAACAAATTCAACAAATTCACTGTCTATAGATTTATTAACAGAATAGAATAAGAAAATAAGCAGTGTTGTGATACAAAACTCAGCTAAACCTGCTTATCTTGTTCAATGTTAGTTGTGATATTTACTACCTCAACCACATATTGTCACTGCTGGATATGTTTTAGATTCTATTCATGCATTGAATGTTATCAGAGAAAAGTCAAGTGTAACAAATTCCTTTTTCATTGTAATGTAACATTTCTTGATACCAAATTTAGATAAGGAAAACATATTTTTATTACAATATAGAAAACTTGTTTCATGATCTTAATTATAAGGTATATGTTATTATTTGACAGAAGTCATATCTAAAGTTTTAAACACTGTCCTGTAAGTGGACTCTTGAGTAAAAAGAAAAAATAATCTGCAAAAAATGAAAATGTAATACCACCAATTTGTGCCCAGGATTTTTCAACTCTTTGAAAAGTATTTAACATACCACATGCAGAAATATTAAACCTCAGAGTCTGAGTTGGTCACCTGATGCATGAGCACAAATAAATCAGTGACATCATTTAACAAAATTTACTTGTGTTGATTATAGAGTATCGTGGTGATCCTATCTAGAATTCACTGTTTGACATTCAGTAAATCATAGCCTCTTAGCTATCAGCTCAGTATCATTATCAGTAATTGCATAATCCATTTACACAAGAGGCAGAAAGAAAACAATATCTCATTTTTCTCACTCTAATCCTAATGGCCAAATAATGTACACATGTTGAAGAAATTCTAAACATTGATTTATTTTTATATAGCAATCTACTTCCAATCTATTTTGGATTACTACACTGCAGATTACCAAGGAATTTTTATAAAAAATAAATTATAACAGGTTAAATGTTAGTGGAACTACATATATTTTTAAATTTGAAAAACATTATCCAGGTTAAGCATGTATTTAAAGAGTTGATATAAGAAGTTCTTCCATATACAGCATATACTCAAAATTGTTTTTCTTCAGATTATCATTTGTTTTGCTCTACGCAAATAATTTCAAGGTATCAAAAATTCATTGAATCAAAACCAGAATTATTTTCTGATGGAATAAACAAGTTAGTTAAAAAAGCAAAATATTTTAATGACTGAAAAATGATTATTATGCATTTATAGGAATAAAACCCTGGAAACTTTTACAAAGCAATAATATTTGAAAAACTATCACCTGATTATTTCTGTGTAAATCTCTGGAATGAGGAGTTATCATTATTTACACTATTTATATTTCGACTATTATTCTCATCTTTGTTGTTGTTATCACAATGTTTATGATCTCCTCAAGATTCACAAAGTTGGTATTCCACTGAGACCTATAGTCAGTTGCAGGGACTCAGTATGCCACTTGCTTAGCAGAAACCTAGTAGAAATAGTCAACTCACTAACAGGAGAGTCTTCATCCTATGTTAGAAACTCTTAGTGAAGCTGACCCAAGGGGCTCTCATCCATAATAATCAGATGGTAAGCTTGAATGTAGTAAGTCTATTCACCAGAGTTCCTACAGATGAGACACTGACAATGGTTTGAAACTGATTGGAATCAGACCCCTTCCTGGGAGAATGTACTAATATTCCAATAGATAATCTGATGGAAATGTTGGCATTCTGTGTACACGCAACATTCTTCCAACTAGAGTCTGATAAATACCAACAGGAGGAGGGTGATAACAGTGAACTCATAGCCATATGGGTTCATTGTTGTCACCAGAGATGGTGAACATATACATGGAATACTTTAAAGAAATGGTTTTAGAAACAGCACCACTGAAGCCAACATAATGGTTGAGATATGTAGAGAATACCTTCATATTCTGTATAAATAGGAAGCTGTATAAATAGTGCTGGATCATATGAATTCAATACAACCTTTCATCAAATTCACAATGAAAGAAAAAAAATAATCAGTTATTCTTCCTAGATTTAATAATAACTCACACACATTTGTGTCTCACAAGCCAACCTTCACCAGACAATACCTCAACTTTGATTCTCACCATCCGTACAGTGTGAAGAAAGGGATCGTTTGACGTCTACAACAGTGGGTAAAAATCATAAGTGGTGACCCAGAGACATACCAATAAGAAATGATCAGCATCAAATGTACCCTTCAGAATAACAATGACCTGGTAATCAGGACATGTGTCTACAGGTGGGAACAGAAGAGACAGGGAGGGAGGACCAGAAAATTGTCATGGTCTGTCTACCTTATGCCAAAGGCTTATCAGGAAAGTATTCAGAAGATCTGCAGTCCATACAGCATCAGGACAATATTCAGAAGCAGTTCCACTCTATGGAGAAAATCTCTCTTGAGCAAAGCCTAACACTCAGGAGAATATGACCAAGAATTGCATGTACTCAATTCCTTGCATTTGTGGCAAAGAATATAAAGGTGAAACAAGCCACCCTTGAAAAGTAGGACTGGAGGGACATTAAAAAGCCATAGCGAAGGGTGAAACAATGCAGATAATATATGGAGGGAAAGGGGTAGTCATGAGTCCCTGTAGAATGAAGTGGAAAAAGTGGACAAGGAAGAAAACTGGAGAGTTAAACATCTGAAAGAATCAGTGAATATGCTTGCCTATGAGGATCACCTTAGTAGGCCTAGCATAGAATTAAATATAATATAGGAGCTGCTAGTAAAGAAAGAAACACAAATGACAACAAGTCTTCAGCAGTATCAAGAGCAATCAACAACATGAGCAGCAGCAGTTGCAATTTAATCAGTGGGCAGATTAAGTTTAAAGCTCAAAATTCCCTACAGCAAATTATTCTATAGGTAAAAGCAAATTTGGTGACATAGTGGTTGTGAGTTCAATCCCTGGGTCAGGCAGTGTGTACTTGCAATCAGTGGAAATGGGCAAGCAAAAACTGAACAGTACTAAATAAAAAAAGAACTCGATGATATCCCTAAACATGAGCAGTGGAATGAGAATAGACTACTCCTGTAGATTAAATAAAGGGTTCAATTCAGAATTTCCTATAGGTTACCCAGATCGATACACACCTGTGGAAGATTAGAGTGCATAATAGCCGAAACCTTGTGATAACAACAAAGATAAGAGCAATAGTTCAAATATAAATAGTGTAAATATACTTGATTAATATTATTTTGAAATCATTTCCTCAATGAATATATGTGCATAATATTTTTTTTATCCATATAGCAATCACATTATAGTCAATAAAATTCTTTTGCTCTTTTAATTGATTTGAATATCATAATTATTCTTTGTTACATTTACATCTAAATGAGCAACAGATACAATTCCTCTCATCCAAAGAATTTAAAAAATTGTAGTGTCATATATGACAAATTGCCACATTGTTTTCAATGTATGAGGGACAAGCTGCTCCAAGTTGTCTTTGTGTTTATGCCTAAAAGTGGCTTTTATGTTATTTGTTGATTTGTAGACAAAGCCACATTTGTAGCAAGTGGCTGAACTTTTATAAGTGCATAGTAGAAAGTTTGAACAGTTTCTGGTGTTAGATCTTAACTCATGCAGATGGTCAAGAATATTTAAAATTTCTTGATTCCCCTTTTGACAAATAGTTCACTACTCAGTGCAATTAATTAGTTACTAAGGTCTCAAAAGGAGAAAGAAGGACATTCCAAGATTTGAATTTGCATTTGAAGAGGAGAAAACGTCTATTTATGTTATGTGAGCCATTTTCAAACTAGCCATATATATATATATGAGGTACTTTGCTATTCAGTGATCATTCATGGACCACCCCTACCCGCAGTTGGGATTACATTGAGAAAGATTCAATCGTATCAATGTCACACTTGGTAAACAGATCAACATTGGAGACTATCCTCCAGTGTGTAGTCACAGATTGTACAAAAGCATCTAGAAAATGTAATTTCCATAACCAGGATTTATAAATCTGTAATGATGTGTACACGTGTTGCCAGCCATGTTTTGCCCTTATATAATGTCTTTATGTAATTATAAGGAATATTGTGAGTAAACTGTCCATCATAAATTTGTAGTGCAACCCCCCCCAAAAAAAAAATCAAAGTCAGAATCACATCATTATCTTTGACTCTATGGATCCTGACTATGGTCGATTCCTTTTGGTTAGTTGCTGCCTTATAGGAAAAAACTAAAAGCATTCAATTAGAGTAGATTTGATTTTTAATCAAGTAGCAGACATGAATGAGAGAGAGAGAGAGAAATAGGTTAATAACATTAGCAGAAGTGACAAAACAAAGACAGTGAAACTAAATAAAATTACGTATATGGTAGAAAAAACGTTTTTTTTTTTTTAACAATTTTAATAATGAACATTAAATGTATTTTACAGACATAAAATATATCAGGTTAACTACAAAAGAGAAAGAAGCAATTATATAAATGAAAGAAGAATTTTTGCTAAGTGTTCCAAAGTTGATTTCCATTGAAATCTTTTTCAGCTTTTTAAGAGAATATACAAAACAAGTGACAAAAGAACTTATAAGTAGATGGCTTTACTGCTGTTTGCCTATTTTGTTAGTTTTTTTCCACTTGAGAGCTTTTTTTCATTAAGAGGCATGAGTTAGCAAAAACCAAACAGCTTATCACCTGTTCTACAGCATATTTGGTATGGAAAAGTACTCTTTATTGTTAATTTGTTGTGGAGCAACAGTGGCAAAGACATAAGGAGGAATGAGGCTAAATGTTTTGTGTGTCATAAAACCACAGGATAAAAACAGCCAGATAGCTCATTGTTTTCTTTCTTCTGATTTATTTTCTATAACTTTTTCCACAAATATATTTTTGCAGTAAACTATATTTCTGATATTTATTACTATACATGAAAACTATCAAAGGTTAATATGAAAAGAAATTTATTTTCCCTGCCACATTTGACTGTATTTAAATTTGATGAAACAAGTATCAATTACACACCAAGGAGCAAAACAAAGTTCAGCTACACTGAATATTCATTCACAGCTGAAGTACTTTTCAGATGTCAGTAAAATAGTTTTAAGCTGAAATTTAATTGGAAATAAGAAAACAAAGAAGTCAGAAGGCTGAACATTTGATAAAAATATGAATTATCTCGAACAAAGCAACTATCATAAAAACTGACCAAAAAGGAGAGAGATAATCATTCCATTTGAAGATAGAATGTTTTAGTCAAAATATGCATAACAATTCTATAAATGAAAGTATTTATGTAATTTAACCAACATAATAAATATTAATAGAAATTTCAAAAAAGAAGCTATTTCACGGATATGACTGACCAAATGTAGGATTAGGAACATGTAAAATTAAAGCCATAAAATTAACAATGTTCATTTGAATTTATTTTATGCTTGAAAATAAAGTCATTAATAGTAGTAGTGATAATAAAGTATACAGCACAGAGCAGACAATCAAAGAGTTTCCCCATTTGTTTCATAAATCAATCTTTGAACATTTAAATCTAAATAACACTGAAACTGAACACATGCAGTTCAAAGATTAAACAGTTCTCCCAAAATGTCTGAACGATTAAAGAATAAAACAGACAGGAGAGAAAATAGATAATTTTTTTTTTTAATTTAAAAGAAAACAAAACATTGACTAACCAAAGATCACCCAAGGCTAAAGACACATGGACAGGTTATGTCATATAACAAGTTGTACATAAGATATTTATAATAAGAAAGTCTTGGCTTGCCCCTCATTGATAATTATTATTATGATGATGATGATGTGTAGCTAAGGCACCTGGATAATTTAAAACCAGAATCACTTGAATTTTCAGATAATTACTGCAGGTTTTTCAAAAAGACGAGGAGAGAAGTCACTGCAAGAGGATAAAAGACAAACAATGCTATCAGAGAGGCAAGAAAAATAATCTTGTACAAGCTTGAAAGTTATTAACTACTACAACAAAGAGTGTTTCAGGTCAGCTGTTATCAGATTCACTTCACAGGTCAGTAAATGAACAGAAATACAAAATTACACAAAGGAATCTATTTTTTTACATGACATCATTATAAAAACATGAAACTTTTTTTGACATAATACAATAAGATTACTAAGTATTATATATAAATACAAGGTAAAAACATTTATGGCTAATGTATATAAATTTTATATATACTAATAATGAAAAAGAAAACAAAGGAAGACTTAGTTTCCAAGAGGATAGCATTTCTATAAAATAATAAATTTGATGCCAAAGTAATGTAATAGATTTACACCAACATTTATGAAAACATACAATTTTCTATTAGTCCACAGAAATGAGATGTTTTAATATCCTTTTAAGGAAGTTATCTTTTGACTTTCTCATAAAAATATTTTCAGTTTTCTCCATGAAAGAAGATGTTTATTGTCAATTAAAATACATGAGAAAGCAAAAGCTGTAGAGCATATTTATAGTTGACAGTCATATTGCATTATATTGTTTATTATAAATCATATAACAACATTCATAAAGGAAAAATGTAAGAGAATATGGATTTTGTTGGAAACAATTTTAATCCAGGGCACATGAAATGAGATTTTCACATTCAACGCAGATGTGAATAAAAAGCAAATTACATGAGTTATGATTAGAGAAAGTCAGTATTTTGCATAAGTCAAAAGTATTTCTTTTGGTTTTTATTCATCTTGTTTATTTAATTAATGAAAATATAGAATCAGGATGAAAAAAGTTTCATGTGATGAAGATTATATATGACTGACAAAATAACATACAGAACCAAATATTAACATATTACGTATATGAAGTGTTTTGATAACCTCACGGGTAGAGCTTTGTTTAGATAAAAAGACTTATAGGCATTATATATTTGTGTTTGAGAGTAAAATAAAATGTTTAAAACTATATGCATCTCAAAAAACTATACCTTACAATGACACTATAAGCAATTTGACTTGTTTCAAAAAGTTCAGCTGTGATTTTAAATTCATAAGATTTATAATTGCATTGGCAAATCTTATTACAACACCTTCCACTCTGGGTGTTAATTTAAAAATAAAACAAAATGTTTGTAGGACAATTCTCATGTATTAATAATTAGTAATCATTTATCTTACAGGCACATTGTCAAATGACCATTTAGCATTAACAAAATTTTGTATTGCTGTCATCACTTTAATGATTGTCATCAGATTGTGTAATGCAACTAGAAGTGAAGCAATTTAAGCAAAATTTTAATTAAATGAAATTAATCTGACTTTTGGGAATGTTAGTGAATATAAACAGAATACAGTCAGAATAAATTTGCAAAATTTGCTTTTTTTGTCAAATCAGTCAAATAATATATATATATATATATATATATATATATATATATATATATATATATATATATATATATATAGAGAGAGAGAGAGAGAGATATTTAATATGATATGCTGAAAATAATATTAAATTGAAACACAGGTATAAATCCTTATCAACAATGATAATGAAAGAAAATATAATAATGTGAAATGTAATTAAAAATTTTTTAAATATTACAGATTAAATAAAAGATGAAAAACAATCTTTTCAAAATAATGCTATCATGAATACCATCATGTCTTGTGATATCAGCCATAATATAAAAGTTTTAACTTCTATTTTATATTAAAATGGTACAAAGAAGGCAATCATGGGATCCAGATTATTGACTTTCTTTTATCTTCAACCATAAATCTGCTCTAAACACTATGTCTCTTTGAAATAAGTAAATCCTTCTAAGAGGCATTAACTGTCATATAGGCTTAACTCAGTGTAACAGTATCACACTGAAAACTCTAAGATGGATTTTTATAATTTTAATTTGGTAATAAAGAATGGAATGTTCCAGGACATTTTGGAGCATATAATGTCAAATACAGTATATCCAAAGTAACAGATTATTTCAGAGAATAAATGGTGCATACACTTGAATCCAAGGATGCCAGACTAATAGGGGGGGCTAGCTAATCCCCATTACAGATGTCTGCTTAGGCACATTTGTGTTTGTTCAACACCCACAGAGTCCACCTGTGGTATATACTGCAACTATGCTGAGTGAACCGTAGTTACAGTTTCTGGGAGAGTGTGCATTATCTAGTATGATCAACAATTTGAACAAGGCTAGCCTAATCAAACACCTGCTAGCACAACTGCCGATGCTTCTCAATGGTCCCGTCCACCCAATTTCACTCACAAAGCTTGGGTCAACCTGTGGTATGGTTTTTCAGGCCCTTTCCAAAGGTGACACACACTGGGATTGCCACCAATAACATCAAGAGGTCACCTTCCTGGCAAATTGACCATGGTGAGATTTGAACCTGGGTCAGAAAGTGAACGTTCTAACCACTCGGCCACGTGCTGATTTCACAGAATAATAAAGTCTTAATAACCTTAATAATAATTTGTAAATAAATTCTAAAATTAAGAAAAATAGAAGATAAAAATAAACTGAAGATGTAAAAAGAAAAAAAAAAAAAAAAAACAGTTACAATAAGAATAAAGGAATTAACAGGATAAAAGCTGTGTGCTCATCGTCAAGTTGTATAAAATCAAAAGAAGGAAAATTCACAATAGAAAGAGGAAAAACAAAGATGGAGCAAATATATTGGAGAACTATTTTATGAAGAGAGAGATAGAGAGTGAGAGAGAGAGAGAAACAAACCTACAATAGACAAGAAGAATAAGGGAGGTAGGAAATATGAAAGTCTGAAGTAAGTTTCAGCACTGGATAAGATGAACAAGAACAAAGCAACAGGACCAGATAGGATTGTAGTAAAAATACTGTCAGCCTTTAGATGATTTTGGCATTGACAAGATTCCAGAAATAATAAATAAAATATTCAACAATGGTGACATAATGGAAGACCTTGGTAGATACACCTTTGTAGCACTATTGAAAAAAACATGTGCAAATGACTGCAAGTTACATTGGGTAATCAGTTTAATATACGCCAGATAAACATGTGAATAATCCAAATTCTGATGAACAGAGCAGAAAGCAGAATTAAACTGGGAATTGGACAAGAACAGTGAGGCTTTGTCAAGGAGAGTGAAACAAGTAGTGCTATATCTCTGCTCAGAATGATATCCGAAAAGGACAATACAAATGCAGAAGGATGTACAATTGGACATGGATCTGTTTGAGTGGCTAAGAAAACCAAATCTATTTGTAAAAGATGCTAGAATAATCTAGAAATTATACTGGGAGCAAACAACCTGCATACTGATAGAAAAGAAAACAAGTAAATCCCCAAAAATAGAAAGGGGTATAAGGAGGGGGGTCTTCCTACCAGATTTATTCAACTCCTACAGCAAGAGTATCCTAAGGAAACTGGAGAGTCTACCAGAATTTAGTATTGGTGGGCAAATAACATCAAAGGCAAGTTTAATAGGAGTAGATAGGCTTGCTTAACATCCAGTTCACACTCCTCCCAAGTCTTTTGAACAGTCGTAGAACTTTATACCTAGTTTCCTTTTTTAGGATTGGGTTCTGGTTCTTCTAAAGTCTTATTCAGCTCTATATTTCTAACATTTGTCCTATGCTAATATAAGTCCACACAGTAATCCTCTATACTGAGTGGCTCTTGGGTCTTGTGTTGGGTGAATATTAGTAAAAGAAAAAAAATGGGATGGAAGGAAGTAGTGAGTAACCTACCTAATAGGCTTGTGCAAATGGATTGCAGAACAGGGAGTAAGAGTGATAATAAAAAGACAAACCTGCTAAGAGCTACAAAGGATAGGAAGTTGTGGAGAGTCATGATCATCCACATTGTGATGGAATATGGTACATAGAAAAATATTTATTAGTGTAAACAAATCCTGTATAGAGCAGTGAAAAATATCTTGCAAATTTGTGATAATATAAAGCATTATACATCATTTGAAAATATAGAGAACTAATTTGAATATAACTGAAATCAGTGAAACATGATCAAGTGAGCTTTTATCAATGCCAATGAACTACTTCAGTGAATAGCACAAGATAAACATAGTAAATATAAAACAGATTGAAATAAATAAGAAATAACTGTTTATAGTGATTATAAGAAAAGGTAGGTTTTGCCTGATTGGGTATTAAAATGCTAATAATACAATGGTCATCAATATTGAACATAACACAAAATGGTTGAATAACCTATAAATTAAAGAAGCCAATGTAAGTAAAAGAAAAACAGAAAACAAAAAAAAATCATTCTTCATTTCTAAAAGTAGAAATAAAGAATATAGAATAAGAGATTATCATATAGAACTTGTTGCAATTAGATAATTAAACAGGTCAATAGTTCATGCATTCATTATGACATTGGTGAAATCTAATTAGATGATGATGATGATAATGATCCTCCATCCTCCTCCTCCTCTTCTCAGGAAATTTGGTGAAATAAACAACTGTAAGAATAGATTTCTGATGTAATCTCCATACTTTGTTGTGAGATCAGTTGAGTTGAAGAAAATCTTTGGTTTCTTTTAGCAAAATTCATTCTCTTGGAGTAGTAATTAACACTAAGCATTCATTGTGCATATGACCATACACTGTAAATTTACAAACAATTATTATTCTAAAACAACTTTTGAACACTTTCAATTAAAAATATATATATATATATATATATATATATATATATATATATATATATATGTATATATAACATGCTTATATAATCAGGCATAATTTCATAAAAGTTATAAAAAGAGTGGATGAAAGCTTAAATTTATTATTTGAGAACAGCATCAAAATAGAAAGAAAACAGCAAGAAAACTGACAAAATATCAAAATACCTCTCCCAAATCTGCTACAATTTTTTAAATGTATTTAAAAATAACTAAATGTCTATTTTAGACACAAACATTCATGTACACCTAACTACAATCCACATTGAGAGCAGAGTTTACTGGATTCCTAAGAAAGAATATTATAATGAACTTCATGAACTCAGCACTGATACTTTAAACTTACTTTATCACATGATGATGATAATATATAAAAAAAAAAATGATAAAATTTGTTATATTCGAAACATTGCAGAATCAATGAATGACCAACTTCAGCCTATAGAATTAATCTTATACTTTAGTACAAGACAGAAAATAGAGATAAATGAAGTTATAAAACATTTCAAGCTTTTGCTTAAAGGAAAAATAATTCAAATTAGAATTATGAACTCTACTTAAAATACATGTGAATGAAATTACTGTCAGTAGATGGAAATCTGTGACTAAGAAAAAGATAAACTATTTTGGAGGAACACTGATAAAAAGTTGCAAAAAATTGTAGGAAAAAAAACTTTATTGATTAAAAAAAATAATCTTATTTTCTTTTCCCCACAAGTGAGTTTTATTCAGTTGATCATCTTATTGAAACAAATTACAGAATTATATTTAATTTTAATGTAGCATCAATTCTTGATACATTTCAGTAGACCCCCATTCAGAACATGCTACATGAGGAACAGTTAGTACCTTTGTGATTAGATTTTAAATTCACATGCTGATTTTTCACAATCTATATGAATGATATAGATTTAATTCAGAAGATATAATTCTTTAAACATATAGAAAAAAGAAAGTTATGCCTTTCAAAGGGACTGACAAATGATATTTAAAAAATAAAGAAAAGTTTATAGTCAAAGATGATGAAACTTATCACATATCTGCAAGCAATTATTATTCAACAATATTCCAAAAACATTTATAAATAAATAAACAATCAAAATTTGAATAACCTATCTATATAATAAATGCGAATGTCAGTGTTTCACTGAATCACACTTTTTCAACTTTACTCCTCGAGGCCGTAGCCAAACATATCATACCGTTTTGGAATCAGGCCGACTCTGTGAGCAAATATTCAGGACTGGATCTGGAGCCGCAATCCTGAAATTTTGGATTCCCAAGTTTTCATTACTGCAATTGTTTTCGGCAATTTTTGTATGTGATTTTTTGCAACTAAATTTTTTGTAAGATAACAAGTTTTATAACTTGGAAATAAATTTGGGAAGAATTGAAATTAATTGCAAAATCCAGCAAAAATCACCCATGAAATAAAAATAATTGTTTGTATGGAAAGTAAGGACCTACATACATCAAATTGTCTTTAAATTAAGTTGTAGCAGATGAATTATCGTTGAACTTTTAGAAGGTAAGCTTAAATATTAATACAATACTTAAATGCAGTGATCAATTTTGACCTCTTCTGTAGTTTATTAATGTTTATCGCATCTACTCCTCCCTAATGCTGCCCAATAGGGCGGCTTTTAAGCTAGTTACTCAATAAGGGCAGAAAGAAGCAAAACTAATTTCCACTGGGAAATGAAGTTATCTCTGCAATCTAATGAATGTGTTACACCTGTAAATGAAAAGAAATGAAAATGACTTTAAATGAACAGCTAAGCCTACAGTTACTGTGCCATCTACTGACCTCATTGACCTTAAAACCTGATATGCAGTAAAGAAATTTGATGAAATATTTTTTTTATAGAAAGCAAATCATAAAATATATATGGGTAACAAATAAGAATTTGTCTTAAGGTGATATTAATCATTGCTCCTTTATATCAATATTAGTCTCATATTCTGTAGAAAGAAATTTTCTTTGAAAGTCATGACAAAACTTACATTGTCTGTTTATCTTGTTGAGCAAATATCAAAATAAAAATCAAAGCTAGAGACATCGAAGTGATTCATCTCTCATTTTAATAGATCAATGCAGGAAAGAAATGATATCAGCAATTTATATCTCAACCTAATTTAGGCTTAGGCAGAAAAGATAAAAAGTGCATACATTTTCTTAAAGATAATGTTCTTTTTTTATTAACCGGTGACAAATGCAATGAGAGACAAGTATTTTAGAAACAGTACCAAGTTTTTCATCAATGACCAACATTAATCATAGCTTATGGAAAATTAATCAAGATAAAGTCAAATAAGATTCAGTGCTATAAGCATATATTGTTGATTGCTTGGAATTAACGTGAAATTAAATTAGTAACTAGTGCATGATTAAACCTTGCATCATTTTCATGCCACTAGCAGTTCATACTGTAATGAAATTAGTGTTAGTTTTTTTAATAACTTTCTCACATCATATTTACTTTAATAGGAGACAAAAAGCAAATTAGGTTAGAAACTAAAATTCCATTCAATAAATATTATTGAAAGTAAATGAAAACAAAAAAAGCATCAGAGCAGAATACACTTTGAGTAATGTGAGTTGTGATGATATGTTTCGGTCATTAGCAAATGATGATGTCAAACACGACTGAATATTCTTCTAATCTTTGGATGATCTTAATAATATGAAGAAAAATAACCTTTTTTACTATTTCCTTTAATATTGTTTCAAACATAACAAATCATATATGTTAAAACAATAGCATTTATGTCATAGATTATTATTTCAGAAGAAAATTGAATAGAACTGTAGTATTTATTGAAATAAATATTTTAATTTCAACATTTAAAAACATAAAAATAACTTGACAGCATTTACTTGATGTTGATACTATCAAAGAGAAGATTTTTCAATTTCCAGTGTGAAAGTTAACATTTAAACTATTTGTTACAATAAATTAGTTGGATTTGTGGTGTAATGGATATCAGCTCGGAATGAGAAATTGGTGGAGCCAAGTTCGAATTCTTGTTGAGTTTGTAACACTTATGGGCAAATATCACTTAGAAAGGTATGAATCCATCTCTCCTCCCCCTAGTTATGGGTTGAATAGCAGAAGAGACTGTGTCCTATAGCCTTGGTTGGTAACCAGTCTACCGCAGAAAAAAAGCAAACTACTGTCTTGTCAATCATGAATTGAAAGAGACATGATTGCTCAAGCATGTATCATGTGAGGACACTTAACTGACTGGAATCATATTCAACCACAGACACACACACACAAATAAATTGAGTAAAAATAATTTCCAAAGTTTGAAATATACTAATGATAATTTATCTACAGATTCAACACTGAAAGAACTTAAGCTCTTAAAGTCAATTTGGGAAATGATTTTATTCAGTAGAGTTAAATTTCTTTTTTTTTTTTACTGTGCTCCCTTACTATAAGTAGACAAAACCAGAGACATTATTGGTGGTCACATATAAAGTATGTTGAATTTCATCGTCTGAGGCATTGAAAAAAATAAATAAAAAAATAGGCTAAAGCACTAACAAAATGTCTAGTGTCAAAATAATCTAGAAAAATATTTTTCTATTCATATACATGATGAATGGAAGAACTCCAAGGTCTGAAAAGACAAAGCTTAAGTAATTATTTGGTAAACTGATACCAGTCATTTGCTTGTCAAAATAAATAGCTGCTTAAAAAATATATTCTATACTTTTAAATAAACATTTTGTTAAAAAACAGATACATTTCCAGTAAGATGTATTTATAATTTTAGAATACTATTAAATTCATTAAGATAAAATGGAGTCAATGTCGTTTGGTTGTATTACTGAAAAGAAATGTTGATTTCTTGATTCTTGATGAAAAGTATGAAATGCCATTCATACTTTCTCTAGTTTGTCAATAAAAAGAAAAAAAAATGTCGATTAATATTTTCAACTGTAGGGCAACTTGTGAATATTATAGATATCTTAAAACTTGAAATTGAGAAGAATTTAAAATTTCAACAATTCACTGATTAAATATACAATTGAAAAATGGACAATAGGAATATAAATGCCATAATGAAGAATGAAAAACATTTTCTTGTAGATAATGAGTTAAAAATGTTTCTGTTTCTTTCAAAGGAGAAATAAAAACATACATTTACTTATTAAGAGTATAGAAAATATACCCAGAGGTTATACAACAACCTGATTGAGTGTAATTGTAGAGTCTATTGCCATAAATAAATTGACCAAAGATGCTCAGGATTAGAGCATTTAATCAAAATTGATGTTCTGTCATCAGTACTTGTAAATCATAAAATTCTAAGGAATAATAAAAAAAATATTTCAGTCAATTTTGTACTGGCAAACACTCCATGAACATGTACTATGTGAATGCTTTCATTATCAAGAGAATATGAAATTGGAAGAAAAATATTATTTACTACAATGGTAGCATTGCTGAGTAAGGGTCATGAATTTAAGGTTCTATCCAAAGTGCAAAGTGAATCTGTTACTGTACATTGAATAAGAAGACATCTGATTTTGAAATACGACATTATACCCTTTTCTTTATTGTCTTGTAAAATCTAAAATATTAATAAAATAAAAGATATACAAATAAAAACAAGGCACTTAATATGTTAAGATATTTCCTTATTTACACACTCAGTTTGGCAAGTAACAATATTTGGTTTTAGTTGATTATACAGAACATTAGTTAATTTGGGTACAGTTATTTATGGACAGATATCATCAGACACCTGTGACAGAGAAAAAGATCAGTTTTAAGTTCAAAGTGACCTTCAGTTCCTATTCAGTTAAGATATTAGATTTAATTTAAACCTGAAACCAGTTTTTAGAGTAGCTTTTACAAGTAGTAGTAACTGAAATACATGTAGCACATTATTCCCAAGTCAGAGTCTCTTCTGTTTTTAAATTTCCATTTAAAAACAAATATAAAAATAATCAAGTAAAATTTTAAGGAGTAAAGATGATAAACAAAAAAAAAAAAATTAAAAAAATGACTCAAATTGAATGGGTAATTTTTCCTTCATCCAGTTTTTGTAATAATAAAGACTATTAGTTGTCATCCATGTAAAACATTTGATCAATCATTCAAAGCCTTTAAAAAGACCAAATATACTGAACTTAGATGGACATAACACAGTAGGTTGAAAGCAGTGATTAACATTGAAACAATTACATGTAACAGGAGGGAAAACATTTTTGGCATAGAGTGTTTATTACTAGGTTTTGCATGTGATATAATGTCTATTGGTATGCTCAAAATGGATAGCATAAATACCTTTGTAGGAGCTTCACCTTAAATTAATGCTAAACTGGAATGTTTGGACAGATGACCTGTCAAAACTCACAGATGTGTATGTGTATATACATGAGTGTATTATCTTTGTGTAAGCAACGATAGTAAAGCAAACCAGTTAGGAATCATAGCACTTCAACAATCTCGTCTCTCTTTGCACCATTATTATTATTTTTTAGTTCAGCTGTTACCATAAAAACCAAAATAAGGGAAGCAGTAGAAAGATATACAATTTCATACTACACTATTAAAGAGTAAAAATTATTTATATAAAACATTGCTTTAAAGGATTAAAAAATATAGAAACTGTTTTTTAAGTTGTTGATTAAAAAAAAAAGAAAAGTGAGATAAGATGAAAAACGTTAATAAATTTGATATTTGTTCTGAAAAATGTAAAACTACTATTACAACTGGGTATTTCAGTGTTAGTGAGTTAATCTGGTTGACCATTGAGTAGTGAATTTGATCCTCACTGGGTACCCTATAATTGTACCATCGAGTCAAATTAAGCTACTATTACAACTAATAATAATATTCAGAGTTGTGTAAGAAGAAAAGGTTAATGTGTCACGACATTGACATATGAAGGTTAGCATCTGTTCCAGTTGCATAATAACAGCTAATAACACTTACATCCCAACTATACTCATCAATTTCTACACCTTGTTTTGCTAGCAGGAGATGGTTGGAAATCAGGACTTCATGATCTCTACTAAACATACAAAAAAGTGTTAAATTTTACTTAAAAAGAAAATTTCAGAAAAACACTGGTAATCAAGGCAAAAATGAGATCATATTGAACATATTGATCATAATGAAGATTCTATTCTTGAGAATTATGAAGTTGAAACATTACAGATCATTCCTAAATGACATTTGACACAATTTATTTTCTGCTTAATTTTCTTTCATTCACTTTTTAACATAGCACCTAAGTGAATAGATAAAGTTCAGTCTTATATTACATACCTTATCAATTTGCTTCCCGATTAATATATTATATATTCCCGATTATATACTTTTTCTTTTAGAATAATGTAGAAAATAAAACTAAATTTCCATTTAGTTAAATGTTAAGAAAGCTTACTTTAAAAATAATCTCTAAATAAAAGAAATTAATTTACTGTATAAGTAGATGAATTGACATCATTAAGTTTTAGTTCAATGGTAATTAATGTTTTGATATCATCATGACATTTTAGCCATGCAACAAGAGAAAAGAAAGATAATTGGATAAAAAGGAAATATTTTTGATGTCTGGAATCATCATCATCATCAACAACAAAGAGAAGAAAGATAGCAAATTAAAAAAAAATAATTAAACAAGAACCAATATAGATTGTGAAGTTAAGCACAAACAAGAGAGAAAAAAAGAAATGATAGATGAAGTACTTAAGTGTGTGATATTATAGTGTTGATAGTTTTTGAAGTTTTTCATCTCTTAAGAAATAGTTGAAATCTAAAATACATAAATCAAGCTAAGAAAAATATTGTAAAATTATTGAGTGATACGAACACAATGTTGAAAATTGCAAAAAAGTTCAACAGAAATCTCAGAAAACTGAAAAAAGAAATTTACATTTGCAACACCAGCTTCTTCAACTATTTTCTTGTTGGAGAATCCAATTTTTTTGCTTATTACCCTCTTAAGTTTTCTCAAATCTTTTTGTGACATTTTTGAAGTCAGATAATTTTTCTTGTTCTTCTCTTGTCAATGTTTCTTCGATTTCCATTTTGATTGTTCTTTCATCTTTCTTCAAGGTTGTGTTCGTACCACTCAATAACTTTACAATATTGTGCTTCACTTTTATTCTTTATGGTATTTAGATTCTCATACAAATAAACTGTAATATTTATTTGACCTGGGGATGAACATATGTGTTAATATGTTCATGAAAGGTCAAGAGATATACTTAATAAACTCAGAAAACAATATTAAGCAAAATAAGACTGAAACCAAATCCTAACTAGAATAACAAATTGCCCATTGTGAGAACTGTATAATAAAACCTTACAATTTGATATATGCATGTTTATGTAACACATAATTTAAGATAATATTAATATATGTAGAGCACAGTTAACAGATTGAGACAAAAAGATCACTTTTCCTTGTTTTTTTTTTTATAACTTCTTTTACTCTTTTATGTTTCATTAAATAGTAATGGAAATGAAATTTATAGCAAGATAAAGTAGAGAAAGGTTAATTATTGATAACCTTTGAAATGGTATAGCTTAGTTGTTCTGAGATATGCTTATTAACATATATCACTTGGTGTACAAAAACAGTTACCAAAAAATAAACATATATAATTAATAGTTACTTTGCTGATATGTTTTTTAACTTACCTCAAGTGCATACTTCATTTGGAACAAGATCATAGAATCAAGCACCAAGTTTCTTGCTATCAGAACTTGCAGACGAGCCTACACTATATATCTTATTATTGACACCTGATATGGAAGCCTAAAACTAATTCTTTAAAGAACTGGGTTTGTTGATATCTTTATGTTTTTTGATAGTCATATAAAGACAATGCTCTGATAAGGCTAGAGCTCAATGTGTTAAGTTGTCTTGTCTGAAAGTTCTGCTGTGAGTGCAGGACTTTGGTAATTTGTTCTGTGAGGTTGTTGAGGAGAGGGAAAAGAAAAAAAAACACTACAAATCTACTTTTGGAAGCTGCAGCACACATCATATAGTTAAGGAGACTGAAGAAGACGCATTCCAAAATGTTACGAAAAATGCAATAAAGATGGAGGTACTAGTCTGAAAAATGTTCAGAATATTGAAAATACTTTAGAAAACAGTTCCTTTTTACAATGTATCAAGCTTCTTTGCAAATAATAGTATTCAAGCTATTTTAACTGCTATAAAAAGTTACTATCTTTTTGAAAAAATCTGGTGCACAGAGCCATGGTAAATGGAATAGACACACATGACTTTCCTGAGGTCATGTGCACTGACAATCCTAACAGAAAGAAGTGAACTTTATAAGCTGATCATAAATATAAATAAATGCTAAAAATACTATAAAGTCTGTGAGTTGGGAATAGCAGACATCAGCATTGAAATAATGGTGATATGATAATGAGTTAGCTCTTGTCATTTCTCTATCAAGAAGACACTTCAGGATGCTGATGTAGGTTTAATGTAATTAAAGCAAGAGGAAAGTGTGTCCTTGTTTCCTACCCTGTGTCATTAAAATGATTTCTGTTGGCATTATAAGTTGTGACAAATTTAAATTCACCAGCTGAGATCATTAGTAGACTGGCAGTCAGATACGTACAGTAATAGTGGCAATGGGTGTCTATTTAATGATCAACTTGTCAACTGAATAAAAAATTCAATAATATATATACAAAGGATGACAAGTTGTAGGCAATGGACCAACGTTTAGGGAAAGGGTAAAATGACATTACAGAGAAATATAATGACTAGATTAAAATATTAAAATTTCCGAGTACTCTTCAGGTTCAACCTAACTTCTGAGATCCGTATAAATGGTAACTGGTATTGTAGCATTCTGCTACTCTGTTTATTTCATCATGGTTGATAATCTATTTCTCATGACATTGCCCTTTTTGTTGTAGCATCCTGTTTTTGTAAAACTATTTTTATGTGACCTTAAACAGATATTTAAATTTAATAATTCACTATGTCATTTTTTAAGATATTTGATCATAGTTCAGTCAGTTATGTGCCATGTGTGATACACACTGAGGCAATCATGTAGCTTTCAATACATGACTGACGAGGCAGATTTTCTTGCGCAGTAGGTTGCCATCACTTTCTGCAGTAGACCAATTGTCATCCAAGGCTATAGAACCCATTCTGTCCTGCTATTTACCCATAGCTGGGGAAGAGAAGAGGATTCATACCTTTCCCAAGAGTATTAGCACGTAAGTGAATGTAATGGATTTGACTGGAATTCGAACTCGGCTCTCTTATTTCTCAATCAGAGCCACTATCCATTACTGCACTATGTCTTCTCTATGGTTACAAGATATAAATACTACTCCTGTCCTTGTTATACTATAGTTTGTAATCTTGAGTAATTTGATATTTTTTTTTATTATGACCAGAAGTTTGTCACAAAACCTGTTGTATGTTGTAACATCCCTTATACCATAAAACCAGCAGTCCAAAACTCTCCTCTTCAGAGGATAGGTTTTCTCCTCTCTTGTTGACCTCTCTGCCTCTGGGCAGAAAGGAACCCAGATGAGGCTATGCTGATGGAACGGTAGAGTCTTGTCTGGGAAGATAGACAGCAACTCAACCTCGTATATATGGGGTTTATGGTGAATTTTTGCCTGAGTCTACAGGCTTGGAATGCCACATGTAAAAATATGGCCTTGTGCCACATCTTGCCTTGTGGGGAGGTCTTGGGTAAATACTGAGAATAGGTTTTTACATGGATGATGCACTTTCAACTAACAAGAGAGCTTTGGGTTGTTTAGTGACTATTCTTCAGGACAGTATGATGTCGTCTTCCCATATCCTTGATAGGAATCTTTATAGGTTCCTATCTTTTTCTTTTTTGGCTGGGTTACTGTGTGGTCCACTGCCTTTAGCAGTAGGTCATGTTGAACTTTTTGACTGCCGGGTTACTGCATGATCCTGTGCAATAGTGACCCTCATGAGTGCCTGTCATGTTCAGTGAACCCATATGTGGCTCACAGTCTACCTGTGGTCTATTGTTGTAGTAGACATGCTAACCCATGCTTTGAGAATCCTTTTCATGACTAAAACTCAGTCTTCCCCCTGATTACATGGTATGCGATTACCATTTGTCCTTTTAAGTTTTGTCCAAATTTAAGTTTTGTCCAAATTTAAGTTTTTTCCCTCCTGACTACATGGGCAAGCACATGACCACTAGTTCCTGCATCTTCAGTGCTTGTCAATGATAACTGCACCCACAGCACACAAACCTATCATCCCAGTATCTTCAGTGCTTGTCAATGGTACCTGCATCCACAGCACATGACCTATCGTTCTGATATCTTAAGCACTTGTCAATGGTACCTGCACCCACAGCGAGCGACCATTTGTTCCGGGATTTTCAGTGCTCGTCAATGGCCTCGATATTTTCTGTGTACAACCAACCCAGGCATGTGTTTCCGTTACACTGGATAATTTTATTAAATCTATAGCTTCTGTAGGCAATAGACAAATCAGATGGGATGGAACGAGTAATAATAGGACATTTTTTTAGTTGTTTTACAATTAAAAATCTGTTTTTTTCCCCCTATGTACAGAGTGACATTGATAAATTGTCACTATTCTATATCTTTAATTTTGCGCATAGACATTGTTTTTGTCGATTGCACAGTCTAGTAGGGTCACCATCTGTGAGAAAAAGAGCACCATGATGTAATTAAACGGCATGCTGTACTGCTTGACATTTGCACTAAAGCACCAATATGAACATTTCAGAGTGTTTGGGTGTCAATCTGAGGACAGTTTAGAGGATGCGATGAGACTGATGAAAACCAAATATCAGTCAATATCATGGTGTTTGAAGTGATCATTAGTGATGGCGACGTTATACCTATATTCATCACAGAGGCTTACATCAAGTGTCTTGAAGAGGTAGTGCTGCCCTGGGTCAAGAGGGTGGCTGCTGGGAGACCCTATATCTGGCATAGGACTCTGCAGCATGCCACACAAGCAAGAGAACCCAGTCATGGCTGTCAGACAATTTCTGCAACCACATCATGCCTTATATCTGGCCACTTAATTCCCCAGACTGCAACCCCCTTGATTATTATGTGTGGGGTGCAGTTGAGTGAGAGACCAACAAGATCCCTTGTAACACCAAAGATTAACTGAAGGCAAGGATTATGACAGCATTCACCACCTTAAGTAAGGAGACCATCCAGAAGAGTTGCAGGAAATTCCAAAGTCATCTGGAGGCTGTGTTTAAAGCTAATGGCGATTTTATTGAATAAATTTAGTCTTTAGTATTTCAAGATATTTTTGTGTAATTTTGGTAAATATATCTGTTAAAATGAGATGTCAGTGTTATTTTCATTTTTGCATCATTTAGATGACAATTTATCCATCATACCCTGTAGAATTTGAAGTTTAATGATTGTTCTATTTTTTTTTTTTTTGTGAAAATGAGAAATTATATTCATTTGAATTCCACCATTGCCAATGACTTCAATTTAGGAAATTTTACTAAATATCCCAATAAGACTGTATGTAAAATTTCTGTTGTTTTTAAGGTTTATCTTTTTGGTTCATATCAAAATATTACCCACACAAACATATATATATATATATATATATATATATATATATATATATATATATATATATATATATATATATATATATATATATATAAAATTGTATTTATTAGATTAATTAATTTGAAGTATTCTATCTTAGAACATTATATAAAGGCATTCTAATCATTTCTAGTGGTAATAATTTAGAAATATCTCATATTATTCCAAAGAAGAGAAAATAGTGACTTTTGACAGCTTTTCACGGTGGCAGCTAAAATCTTTTCTATAACCTCTGCTATTTATTAAATTCATGTCAAAGTTGAATGAGAAGATTTCTTGAAAGTGCAAATAGGAAAAGTGAAAAAAATAAAGTTAAATTTTGAATTGACTTTAAGATTGTACCAATCAAAAATGAACAGAAAAAGATCTGTAAAAATAATTTCTAATCAATAACCATTACAAAGAAATAAATCAGAACTTTTCTATTAAAATTGCAGCTGAAGGGCAAAATTCCTGTAACTGAGTTGAAAATGTTTTTAATGTCAGCTTTCTATGATGTTGATTATCTCTCCATTGCACTAAATGGTGTCTCACCAATGTGACATTTCTTTGTTATATGTAGTAAATCTTAAAGATCTGTAGTCATTTTTGATAGATTCTGTACTAATAAAACTTCTGTATTAAAGAAATATTGAATAGAAATCTAAATAGCATCAGTCACATTAATATTTTTAAGAGAATAAACAGATTTCAAACCAGCTGTGAAGTTTAAGGGATATAAATAATGACACGCTTTGGGTAAGAATGACATTTCTGTGTATATAGTGCCTGTTTAATACTAAAATTGATATAACAGCAACAGTATGGTGAAATACATCTAAAAGTTGTAAATTATTTCTTGCTATTTTCATTATATATGAAAAAAGAAGAGTAGAAGCTACTGAGATATGAAAAGGAATACAGAAGGGGTTGGTGAAAATCTTTTGAGGCATTTATACTGGGCTTTTTTATAATCATCATAACATCAATATGAAATATCTATTGAGTCATTTTCTTCTTATCTAAATGAACCAGAAAAGGGGGTATGTTCATTTAAATTGGCAATTATAATTTGTAGCAAAAGTAATACATACAAAAGTTGAGAAGAAAAATGACCAGGGAGATTTGTGGCAGGAATTAATTTTCCTGTAAAAATAAATAAGGTCTCTAAAGATGAAAAGTGCCAAAAAATATTTCCTTGTAAGAATTATCTAGTTTGTAACATATATATATATATATATATATATATATATATATATATATATATATATATATTTTTACAGATTTAATGATACAGTTAAAAAAAGGTTTGCAATTTATGTCTTTGCTCTTTGGTGTAATAAGTGCAAATATTCATTGACGATGTAGTCTATCAATAGACAAATGAAGAATGGAATGATGACGAAAGATTAAGTCTGGCCTTGTTCTCTCCCTGGAATTCTATTCTGACTGGCCATAGCTAACCTCTGCTTTGGATACAGGTCTTGACTGGTCAATCATTTTAACAATACAGTAATAATATGAAAATATTTGGCAGTGAAACCTGTGGTAGAGAATTATCTCTAAATGAGAACATAGAAGTTTCCTTATCCTGGCAACATCGAGAAAGTGTCCACCAGCTGTCAGCCAGGGTTGGCCAGGGAGGTGTAAAAAGGTGAAGCTAGTCACAACAGACAGTAATGATGGCAGTGTTGGTGATATCAGAGTAAAAGTGGCAGAGCTGGTAATGGCAGTACAAGCAGCTGCTAGAAGAGAATGGAATAATCAGTAATTAGATTAACACCTATGTGGACACAAGATAAGCAAAGGTTGCAGACAATTCAAGCTAACAATATTTCTTTTCTGACTTCAAAGCAGAGAATCAGGGAGAAAAATCTATATGTGTAATTGCATTTCTCAGCAGGAAAGAGAAAAAGGGAGAAGCAAAGAAAGAACAGAAAAAGTTGTGTGTGTGTGTGCATTTTTGACCAATGATTTTCATAATAGTAGTCTATAATTGACCAAGAGACAAGGCTGGGTTATATTAATAATCTAAAATACTCAACAAAATGGACAATATCAAAATTAGTATGTAATAATATTAGTGAAAATATTTTCTATTCTCTCTTTATAAACACTAAATTGTTATTGAGAAGAACTTTTGATGAAGGTTAATTCATGATATAATTGTTTTGTAACTAGAGAAAAGCCAGAATGTGATTCTTCATCTTAACATTAATAGAAATAGTAAGACACGGAATTTTGCTGACTTAATTTACATTTGTAAAAACTACAGAATTTGGTGGATGTAAAGGAATTTGCTCTTAAGCATTTATATCTACAACAAATTTAATAAATGTATTTGAACAGACCACTATATATATTATATATATATATATATATATATATATATATATATATCCCCTTTGTGCTAGGGTGGCTGGTCAATCCCTGTTGTAGATGCCTGCTCAGATCCATTTGTGTTTGTTCAACACTTTCACAGAGCCCATCTGTGGTTTATACAACAACTATACTGAGTGGACCTTAGTTACAGTTTCAGAGAGAGAGAGAGAGAGTGCATAATCTATCATGATCAGCAATTTGAACATGGCCAGTATGCTCAAACCCTCGTTCACGATGACTTGTGACTTTGTGCTCGCACAAATGTCAACAATCTCCCAACATTTTTCTTCTGAATTTCATTCACAAGGCTTGGGTCCAACCCATGGGCTATGGTTTTTAGACACTTTCCAAAGGTGTTGCACACTAGGATCACCTCCCCAAGTTGATATCATCAAATTTCATCTTCTTGACAAACTGACCATAATGAGATTTGAACTATGGGTCTCATGGTGAGGATGTTAACATTCTAACCATTTGGCTGTGTTTCCATATGTGTGTGTGTGTGTGTGTGTGTAAATTATTTTCAGATAGTGTATCTGTAAAGGAACAAAAAGAATAAAAAGATAAGTGACAAGACCATTCTTTTTTTGTCCTCTGAGGGACTTTATCAAGGCAAATGCAAGGATTTATTTTGTTGCACACAAATAAAGATATCACTGGTCCAATAGCAGCACTCTTGAGAATTTTTCTTCTGAGTAAATTACTTTCTCTTTTGATAAACATGGCATTTTTTTAGATCAAAATTGTGGTTGAATTTATTTCTATGTATGATTAGTGCATTTGATAAATTGTTATGTATAAAGTCACTTTCGTGTTCAACGATATATTTTTTTTTAAATTTCTATGTTTCTCCAATGTATTGTGAAGAACATTTTTGGCAATTTATTTGATGCCTGCTTCTGAATTATTATTGTTATGGGTGATTTTATTTCTGATTATATTCATAATGGTTCTGGAAGTTGTTGTGACTATTATGGATGTTGTTTAGATGGGGTAAGTTGTTTTGGATAGTGGATGTTATGGAGTTGGTATGTTGTGTTATGTATCTGTTTTTTTTTAATTTATTATTGTGGATAAGATTGTTATCTTTGTTGCAGTTGTGTATTTTGTATGCCTTTCTCTTTGTGTTGTGGATGAAGTGATAAGGATATTGGAGGTTTTTGAATGTGTTTTCTATGTGTGTCTCTTCTTTAGGTAGGTATGGGCAGCTGCTGATTCTTAATGCTCTTAGGTAAAAATTATACCAGATGAATATTCATGAACATTCTCAAATTCAAAAGTTTTGATAAACCAATGGCATCCTTGCTTTTGTATATAAATACATGTAACAAAACAAATCATAGATTTGCCTTCATAAAGTCCCTCAGAGGTCGAAATGCATTGGCTAAGAATAGTTTTTCCTTTTGTCTTTATATATATATATATATATATATATATATATATATATATATATATATATACACACACACACTAATTTACCCATATGTTGGTATGTTTTATTAAGCCCTAACTATTATTAAATGTTTTCATGTGATTTTTAGAATATTTTTTCTCATTATTACTGGTGTACTCTGCTCCTTCAGAGTGTTTTTTTTTTACCACCTGGTTTTATAAAATATTTTGGAACAGTCTGCCATTGTCATAACAAAGACACTATCACTACCTGGCATCATCAGCACAAGAGAGTTAACTCTAGTACAATAAAATATTACAGACACAAATTATACATATATAAGAGAGCATAAGAGATTTCTTGGCTGAATCATCCACCCAAAATCTGACCATATGACTAAACATGAGAATATTTATTTTGGAGTTTTTTTGGTTGAACCAAGGACTTTTCAGCAACCTCTCATATATTATAGTCATCATCATCAACTCCGTAATGTCCCAAACACAATTCTAACATTGTAATTTTGTTTCTCCAAAAGAAGCACCTCATCTTCAGATCAGTTTAATTTACACATGAATGTATAAACAGAAACCAAGTTGTGAATTTTTATTTTTATTTTTTATTGCAAATGAAATTAAATATTGAATATAAAAGGGCGTAACAACATTAGTGAAAATTGTGTTTTAATTGTTAATAGTTTTCTTCAAGTATTTTGTTTTCCTTAAAAAAACAAAAGCAATGATAGACTAATGTACTGCTGGAAGCTATAAACAAATTGACTCTTTTCAATTATGTTCAATAGGTTTGAATTACAAAGATAAATTGAAATATGAACATATCAAATAATTGTAGAGACATACTTATTCACACTTTTTGATAAAAAATTAATAATAAAAGATGATATAATTTGTACAAGAAATAATTCTTGATAAAAACTAATATCAGCAAACAATGAGAGAAATTATTGTTAAAAATACACAGCAATTAAAACTTGTGAGAGAAGTGTTCATAGTTGGTTTGGGAATATAAATTATACATTGCTTGTAAAACAAAGAACAAATCAATAATGGATGTTTATATGTATATGAATTTTATGTAGCAATAAAGGATACACAATCCAATGAAAATTGGACCAAATAGTTTTGTTCCTTTATAAATTAGTAATAATTTATGGAAACTTTATTACTATTGATTTTTATTAAGTAAGCCATTTACATAGCAAATCTATAAATTGAAAACTTTCTGATTTGGTGACTGAAACATTGTAGAGATGAATATTTGAAGTATTTTCTCAATGTTCAATATTATCAGACTTGAAAATTATTGAAAATCAGTTTTGTTCTCTTACACTCTTATCCATGAACTAAAAACACTTATTTATATGCTTTGTACATAAGAATTTTATGCAAGTCTTATAATCTGATTACATATTTAATTCTTAGCAAACACAGAATTTTAAATAAAAATAAGAGAATAAAAAGAGTATTTATTAAATCTGTAATGTCCAAATGTCCAAGAGAGGGGGGGGGGGAACAGAACAATGCTTGTAGCTTAAGTTCACATAGTTTCTAAAAATGTTTACTACCATTGATTGAATTATACTTAACATATTTGCTGACCTCTAAGATACACTTCCAGTTCCAAGTTTAGTCTTAATAAAATGGCATTAGAGATAAAAGGCTGAACATTGAAGGCTCGAACCCTACTGGCTGTTGTTTGGAAAGAGTTGCCATGTACAGTAAAAAAAAAATAAAAAACCTGTTGAGAATTGAATCTCATGCTGGCTTACAAATATTTCTAAAGAGTTAATGGATTTTATTTTTTAATCTGACATATTTTTATTATTTCAAGCCTTATTTTTAGGGGATACTTATTTAATTGGGGCAAAAATTGTCTGGTCAACTTTAACGCCTCAAAAACTAAACTGCTCTCTATTAAACACCATAGAGATCCTTCCCTGCCCCCCATTAGAATGTCTGACGCTCAACTTCTTGAGAGCAACTCTCTGCATCTGCTCAGTCTCATGTTGACAAAATGTAACAAATACATTGAGTCAATTGCTTCGTCCACTGCAAAAAAAGTTGGCTCTCTGTGCTGCGCCAGGAAATTTTTCTCCCCGGAATCGATACTTCAAATATACAAATCAACCATTCGCCTTTGCATGGAGTATTGCTGCCATATATGGTCTGGTGCACCTTCTGTTTACCTCGGAGTTCTTGATAAGATCCAAAGGCGGATATGTAATATAATTGGCCCTGATCTGGCATCTCGCTCACAGTTGTTTCTCAGACAGACGCCGTCACCTCTCTCTGTCTTTTTTACAAATACTTTTATGGTAATTGCTCCACTGAGCTGCTTTCACTGGTTCCCAGACTTCATGAATTCAAGCGCTCTACGAGGCTGGCATCCCGCTCTCACCCTTTCACTGTAGAAACTTTTAAATGTAGCCGTCTCTTCTACTCTAATAGCTTCATATCTTGCACCTATCGCTTGTGGAACACCCTTCCCTATTACTGTTTTCCTGAGAGCTATAATCTCCAACTATTTAAATGTAATGTCAATTGACATCTCCAGTTACCTTGATCCATCCACTATCCTTCTCCTCATCCTTTCTTCTATCACTCCTATCTGCTCTTGCTCCAAATCTTCTGCAAACCCCTGCATCCTAGTGGCTTCCCGCCTTCCTCGGGCGTAATGCTTAAAAAACAAAACAAAAAAACAACACTCCCTTTATTTTAAATAGTATTTATTTTGTCTTCTGGCTTGCATACTCATAGTTATTAAAGAAAATGCACCCCCCCAATTGGATTTGAACCTGTAACCACTTCTACATGAGAAACCACTATCTGACCCAACAAGCTTTGACTGCTTGTCTATGAAGAACTTCCTAATCAAGCAAGCTTCTATTTTCCAGAGAGCATATTTTCTTTAAAAAGTTTAATTGACGATGTAGGCTGGTAGAAGAAATAAAATACTGTTTAAAATGAATGGAGTGTGTACTCAAATACCATAAAATGGGGTAACTTTGTTCCATTTTTGGGGTAAAAGTTGAAAATTCTGTTTAGTGGATGTATATTTGATCCAAATAGTGATGGCAAAAGTTGTGCATGGACTAAACTGTTACATATGTGAAGATATAGTGGAAATTAGTTGTTTAATATGAGAGAAAAAAGGCTTTGTACATTGTGGTCAATGTTACCTGGCAATAAGGTAACTTTGACCACTGTAACTGTTTGTTTATGTATATAAATGCTGTTGCAGTTGTGTCTGGACTGGTAACTTTAACCATCTATAAAATAAGGCTTCTGACAACATTTGTTGCATGATTTCCATATATTAAATGAATTAAGTCTTTAAAGTAACAAAAAATGATCACTCTCGCCAGTAAAAGAACAAAAGTTGCAATTCCATTGATAAAATTATAGAGGTGGTCATTTTTTCAAAATTCCCAAAATCAGTCAAAGTTACCCCAGTTTACGGTACAGGTATTCCCTAAAAATAACATTTGAAGTAATAAAAATATGTCAGATTAAAAAATAAAATCCATTAACTTAATAAAAATTGCTTTGTTTACATTTCAGAGATGAAATCGAATAGATATGCCTTTTGAGAAAATCTTAACAAGTGAGTGTGCTTTAAAGGCAAATAGAGATATTTTAAGAGGTATAAGTCTAAGATAGAAAATGGCAGTAATAGTAAACAAAATCATTTAACTGGTCATTAGAAATAAAATGTGCTGTCAGCCTAGCATTCTTTATCATCCACTTGATGTATCAAAAAACAAAACCATGTGAACTGAATGTTTTCTTTTTATATTGAAGCCAAAATGAAAAAATGGAACAAAAAGTATTGTAATTATTGATAAGAAACAAAATATGTTAATGATGAAATGGTAAAAAAAATTAACTGCTTATACACCCATGTGTAATAAGACATGGGATATGAAGAGGTCTAGGTAATGGTAGGTGATGCCACTGTATCTTGACATCAGGCAAATGCACAGACATATATCAGTTACGTCCTGACATTTAGTGTTTCCATGCAAACATTGGTGAGGTTGTGCATGGCAAAGTAATGTGAACCATTGGAGTTTGAACAGGGCAAGATATTGGGTGTGATACTGATGGGTATGAACATTTCTGAAATTGTGGGGATTTTGAATTGTCTACAGTAACAAACAGTGCTTCCTCAAATAACATCCAAATTCAGTGTAAGACATACTAGATGCATATTCAGTGGGTCAGTTCAGTATTGTTTTTAGCTTCTAAGAGTCTTCTGCTCCAATATACCTGTTAGCATCACAATTGTTAAAACTATAACATTGGACACAGTGCCTTACCTGGGCTTGTGGTGCCACTAATTAGACTCTGGATGACTGGCAGTGTGTGGCATGATCCAATGAATCATGTTTCCACATGTTTTAGGCTGATGGTACCCAAGCAACAGTGTATTATTCCAGCAGGATAATACACCCTGTCATTCGTTGCATTCAAGAGTTTTCGATGAATGGTGTGGTCATCATCTTCACATGACATGACCCCATCAAAATTTACACAACATAGTAAAGAGGTCTATTTGGTAATTTTATTAATAATTTAAGAAAGGTAGTAGCAAATGTAAACTGTAATAATTTCAATTAAATTCCATAAGATTGATAAAGAGCATTAATATTAATATGTATTTTCCATAAATAATACAACTGTCTTCAACATTTTATCATTTACTGAGGATAAAAGAAAAGAAAAATTAAAACTACAATTTCAATGAAAGCACATTTGGTGATGAGTGCATTAATAATTTTATATGTTGTATCTTTATGTGGTTAGTAGTATGGGAACACCAGATGCTTTAAATGAATACAAAAATCATCAGAAGCAGATATGTCTTGGAAAATACCTTGCTTATACTTTCTCTGTTGGTGTGACATGAAATTTTATGTTTTCATTAAAAAATCATTTGTAGAAATTTCTATCTTAAAATGTTGCTGCCAATACTAAATATGAATGGATTATAATGAGAGAAGATACTGAGGAAAAAATCACATAAAAAAAAGGAGATTTATAACAATCAAATAATTGCAAGAAATTAATGCTTGATATTCAACAAAATATTAATTGGTTTATAAATTATTTATTTTTAATGTATACTAGCCGCATGGCCTGGCATTGCCTGTGCTTGATTCAAAAATCATACGACTCATACAGCAATCACATGACTTAAAATATTTTTGCCCTTCCTTGCCTTTAAAGGAGTGCCTTTGCCATGCTGATGTTGCTACATGCCTTACTTCTTGCCTATCTCACGCTGCAAATTTTTTCTAAGCTCTATACTAAACATTAAATCTGTTACAAAAAAAGAACTAAACAAAATGAACACAAAACGATCAGCTTTAAAAAAGGACTTGTAACTGGAAAAACTGAATGAAAAAAAGAATGTTAACAACAAATACTTTTTCACACCCAACCCAGTTCTGCAGAATCAGAATCAACATTGAGTTTAAGCAAGTGAATGAGCCAATTGGAGTAAAGTGCCATGCAGATTTAAATTTTTCCCACTTGTGACGAATGCAGCTATCGATTTTTTTTGCATGTTAGTTAACATTCGTGTCAGTCAGCTGTTGGCTCTCACGCTGGCCAATAGAATCTTCCTGCCTATTCATGGCAGCCAGCTATAGGCTCTCACTCTGGCCAGTAGAAAATGGACACAAACTACATGAAAACTGCCATAGAAGCATGAAAAAATCAATTATTTCCACTATCGATGGGAGTTGGGAAATGCAAAGTCGGTCTTGGCCTTCCTGCTAACTTTGAGCATGTGCATGTAAATTTTGGTGCAAATCGTTACACACACACACACACACATCCTGCCTTTTATAGATAGAGATTATCAGATATTAAGTAAATATACAAAAGGGAATGAGAGATATAGATATCTTCTTATTTATATGATATATATTTTCAAAGTTTTTCAAAATATGTAGCAATTACAAATATCCAAAGATGCTTAATGTGGAAGATATTTATGATCAGAGGCCTTTCCTATTTCATAGTTCATGTGTTCCAATATGTATGTCTTGTTCACTGAATTATATCAGTAAACATAAAAATATCCAATATATTGAAGATTTTACTTGATTCTAAAGGCATGCATTAATTGTACGGTACAAGGCTCTTGTTTGGTTAGTTTAAAATTTGAATCAAAAGATAAAATCAAAATAAAAGTGATGAAATTCACTGTCTAAATCTAATAATTTTGACTTATTAAAGTGCTCAATCCATCAGACTATTTCAAGAGTATTTTAAGCAGAAAAGAAAATCTCTCAGCCACTTTGTTTCCTTTCTTGACTTTCGAGAGAGCAGAGAATTCTATTAATTATCAAGCACAACTTCTTTGGGCACTTCTCCAAGAAGAGGCAAAAATCAGAGCTATAAGTCATGACATAACTGGTTTCAAAAATTGATTATTTGGCAATATTATATTTTGTTGTTCTTTACACAGCTTTTAAAGCTAAGCTGAAATTATTGCCCTAGATTATCTTCTATAAGAGAATTTTATTTTTTTTAAATTTATTTCCTAATTTCAGTGTGCTTGAATTATCAACATTATGCAATTTATTTATTTGATAACTTCAAAGTGAGTATAACAAATTTTTATATATTTCTTTTTTTTTTGTTTCCAGCCAAATTTATCCCTGTGTTGAAATATTTATGTTGATTTTTACTGCTTAAAGAAACTGATATTTTTAAAAATTAACTGAAAAAATATTGTATTAAGCTCAGACTTGAAATGGAAGAGAAAGTATACTACTTTAGCAAGCTATTATCAGTAACTTGAATCCTCATTGGACACTCTAGAAATATAGCTTTGTACCACAACAAAGCTTTGTAAATGGAGAAACACCAATAACAGGAGAAAAATGTTTAAATTATAATACCTTTAAGCTTTGTTTGAATTTTCAATAAAAGATCCTGTCATGTGTACAAATTTTTTACTTATAGATTTTAGCTTTAAACAATCAAGGGTTTTGTTGTGAAACCAACATCACTGCTAAATTAGCCATCACATCACCCTCAAACTAAGTGTGCTGGTCATTATATTTAGTATGATGTACCATTGCAGTTTTTAATACAGAAAGAATTTAGGGTAAAACTTGTTTTCTTTCATTATCTGTCTATATTTCTGAGATGAGGTATTATGTACATTATTTACATTATTTGGACTATTGTCCTCATCTTTGTCACCATATTTATTACAATGTTTCGGATGTTGTACGCTCCGGCCTTCTTCAGGCGGTTAGAATGTCAAACTTAACCCTTTATTTTGCTCACTGGGGTAGACTAGAACTAGAACAGTCTACTCCAGTGAGTGAAATAAAGGGTTAAGTTCGACATTCCAACCAACTGAAGAAGGCTGGAGCGTACAACGGCCGAAACGTTGTAATAAATATGGCGACAAAGATGAGGACAATAGTCCAAATAGTGTAAATAATTGTGTTTTCTTTATCTTAGACGTGTGTTAATGGGTTCCAAATATTCAGAATAGAACCTTAATCACATCTTTTGATTACTAGTCCTTTAAACCAAACTCTATAGTGTAACACATTTCTACAGACAGACATGATTTGTATTAAACAATACAATAGAAAGCATCAATTAATTCTACATTATAATATTAAAAGGAAAACGTATTTTAAGAATTCACATTTTTCTTGGCTAGAATTTTCCTATTTGTTAAAATAAAACATTTGATAGCTTTATTTGTCTCCATTGATTAATTCTCATTATTTTATTCTTTTGAAAAGAATGAAAACAAAACTGAATGTTGTTTATTCCAGGCAAACATTTTAATAAGCCTTTATCAGGATCTTACACTTGCCTCCTTTTAAATATGAAAATGTCTGAGAAAAAAATAAATGCAAAGTTGATTAAAAGGAAATAAAATATTAAATGCATAGCAAACATTTTTTTAACAAGTCAAGGAATTTTGCCATTTAAAAGACTTTCCTTTCATGGCTGATACTTTGTGATATGTTAAATAAATGATAGGAGTTAACGCTTATCATTTGTTTATTTATAATTGAAAAATGTTTCATTCTAAGAGTTGAAGTTCAATTATATTGTCAAGTAATAAACTTGGGTTTAATTTTGTAACTGGATCGGCTGATGTGAATTATCATGGATTTTGATCAGTGGAAGAAAACTTATTTAAATCTTAGTAAAAGGCATTTTATCTTTAGGTGGCCAGCCTCAAATACTGTAAAATCTGATATCTACAAAGTATAAATTAAAATACTGGTAATTGAAAATAGAAAAGTGTTAGAAAACACCAAAAGCACACAATTATGACACATCCATTAATAGGAATAAACTCACCTCTGAAATTCTAGTTTCCCACCAATTATATAGTTTGCTGTCTTTATTTTGTTTCTAAGGAAGTCTTTACTATAAAAATATATTTAATAGCCTGAAAGAAAAAACAAAGTAAAATGTTAAAATTATGCCAATAAGTTATTCAGATTTTTTTAATTATAGAATAAAATAGATTGAGGTTAAATTTCAAAGGTAATGAATAAAAAAACAAATTCAGTAAGAAGAGTAATTTGTATATGGAACAAGTAGGTTAGTAGGCAGTGCATAATAACTAATTAAAATGTGTAAATTTAATAACAGCTTCATAAATGTATAAAAATTATTAATGAAATGAATCTTTAAGTTCAAAAGCATGGTTACAGAATCAAAACTTTCTGACATTTCCTTATATGATGACAACAAATCAAACATAGAAGAATAAAAGGAAAGCAAAGAATTGTATAATAAAATTAAAATATGTAAAATAAAATGTAACATGAGAGAAAATGGCTTAGCTCCTGGTAGAAAGTGTGTTCAGATGTATCTTATGTGTAAAGTATCCCCCCCCCCAAATGGCAGCTCTACAAGCCGTAGATTTAAGAAACGATAGATTTCAGAGTCAGATACTTTCGCAAGACTCTTTTTTGCTTCTATGCAAATTTGACCTGTCACTCAAGCTACAAAAAGTGCTTGACAAGGTGACAGAGCAATGTGACTGGGGTAGTGAACAGAAGATCTATATTGGATTGTTTGACTTATGCTACACTGTTTGGTGAACAAAACAGATTAGGGAATTTTATTGCAAGTATAAAGAAATTGACTACAAGCTATTTTGGCACTTATGTACTGATTCAACTTGAAGTTGATGCCAGAATTTGATGGTTCATCCACTGGCCTATCTGTTGTTGAGTGGGTGAAGAAGGCAGAGTTCATTTGCTGACTATGCAAAGTGAAAGAACCAGCAACAGTCATTCCTTTGAGGCTGTTGGGGGCTGGGGCGCCTACACCAGGTACCAGCAGCTTAAAGAGGAAGGAAAAAAACAACTTTACTGAGATAAAACGGGCTCTTTATACAGGCATCGGGACAGACCCATTTATGGCATATCAACACTTTATTAAGCACTGACTACTTCCCAGTGAAAAAGTTGAAATCTACCTGGTTGTGTTATAGGGCAGGAATGATTGGATGTTGGGATGCATCTTTGTAGCAAGATTGCCAGATGATGTTAGTCAGCTTTGTGGAGCAACATTCAGAATGGATGAACTATCGATCGACCAGCTATTGGTTCAAGATTTGACCATTTACAAGGTAGCAAAACCAGTGGTAGCAGCAGCAAGAACAGACAGCAGAGTAATATCCCAACCAGGAAAACCTATGTCAAGTGATTCCTCTGCCATATGTTACAAATGTATGTAGTGGTCCAAACCACTTTGCAAGGGAGTGCCAGAGCTGAAGTGGTGTGGGGAGCATGAATTGGGGAGCACAGAGACAGTTGAGGAGCTATCACTGTAATAAGCTGGGTCATGTGGCATAAAATTGTTTGGGGAAATGGATCTGGAGACAAAGTATCCCCTTGTCCCCCTGTAATAATTAGTGTGCATTGATGTTGACTGTGGAGGAGGCAACATGGAAATGTTGTAACAATTGATGGTGTCCAAGCATGCTGTGAAGCTGGAGTTGTCACAATTCATACAGAGCAAGGTAACTGTGCTGAATTTGGTGTTCTGGTTGTGCAAGAAAAACCTCTTGGCTATGATTTGCTGATTGGGATCGATGCTATACAAGCTTTAGGTGGCACTGTGATTACACAAGCTGGGGATGTGCAGCTTGGCAGAAAGAAAAATCATGTGCAGCAATCTCCATTGATGAAACTGAAAGCCTGGACTACAAAGTGGAAGTGGGCCATAAACAAAATACCAGAGCAGTTACAAAATGCAGTTCCAGAATATGCAGTATCTAGTAAGATCAGTGTTGTATATGAAGAGGAGTTGCAAACATGGATAGCTGGCTGATACAATACCACCTGGAATAAATAGGGCCTGATCCCTCTGATGACTGGTGCATCCAGTCTTGGATTACCAAGAATTGAACCACCACGTGGATGCCTTCACTGCAGATGCAGATGTATATGCTGCCAAATTACAGGTGTGATGCCAGCAGCATGTTAATGTTGTCTTGCTTGATCTGTGGAGGGCAACCTCATCCTATATTGATGATACATATGTAAATGAAAGCCTAATGTCTGTGAATGGGGTCAAGGAGAAACACCTGACAGATGGGGTTCTAGTATTGGGCCCTGAAGTTTGAGGGGAGCACAACACTCTACGATGGAAGTGAGGGAAAGTGGTTCTGGAACTCCTTGCCATAATTACATACTGTAATGACTTTTCCACTTGAAGGAAGTTGGTAGGATACTTACCTGTCTGTGGGTGGCTTTGTGTAGGAACTGGAGTAATGAAGATGTGAGAAACTCCAGTAACAAAGGGATGGGATAACACAGTGAATGACATCCCACTCAAGCAGATGATAGCCAAAGTAATCACCAAAGATGATCCTGCCCAAGGTGACTGGTGTGTAATCAGAGAAGATGTTAATGTATGGGTTGATGCAAGCTCCCTGGTGATGGGTGTGGTGTTGGAAAGACATGGTGCTATTCTGGAGGACACACACTAGCTTCATCCAACAAAAGATACTCAGCATATCAATCTGGCGGAACTCAATGCCATGCTAAACGGTTTTAACCTCACACTACAGTGGCAATCTAAAGTGGTGTACCAATATACAAACTCAGTATGTGTTTATCACTGGTTGATAGACACTTGACGGGCAAATCCTGTGTAAGAACCAAAGCCTCGAGATGTTAATATGACGATGGTTGGTGAACTTAAAGCAGAATCTAATGGATAGGCTAACTCAGGTGCCAAAAAGGTGGCTTGACATGATCAAACAAGACACCGAACCATTGACAATCATGTGTGCTGTTTTAACAGACCAATTAATTGGCACCTGAGCAGATCTGTGTCATACACCATCAACGTGGACATTCTGGTGTTTGGCGTACCACCTACTTTGTCTGAAGAGTGTCCCTCTTGACTACAAAGGTGGTCATCAAGTTGGCAATACAAGATTGCAAGGAGTGTTGGATGGTAGACCCAGCCCATTGGCAAAATGGGAGACATGAAGTGGATAGCAATTGGTGGTGGTTAGGCATGGAAATCACACACTACAATGGCACACATTTCTTAACACTCATAGATTGTGGTCCAATGTGTTTCAATGTTTGGTGTCCGCTGACACACCAGGATGCATTGACTGTCATATGACAGCTACGGGCAGTATTCTGTGAATGTGGTCCACTGGTCAAGTTATTGATGGACAATGTCCCAACTTTTTGTGGCTGAAACTTTTGGGCCTTTGTAGACAAATGGGGAGTTTGTGTGCGATACTGATGTGCTTATGTTCCAGAGGGTAATGGTATGGCAGAACGATGTCACCACACCATTAAAAGAATTGCAGCCAGAATACAGTGCTCCCTTCAGGAAGCTGTGTATTGGTATAATGTGACCCCAAAAGATGACTCCACACCATCAACTGCACCAGCCAAAAGAATTTACCAGTACAAACAACACATGAAAGCGAAAGATGCATCACTACCACCTTCTAACAGGGTAAATAATCAAGTAAGAGACAGTGGGTAGGTCAAGGCTCCGCACAGCGGATGTATCAGCAGATTTGGTAAAGCATGAGTTGATGGGATAGTTAGTCTCCAAACAGTATTGGTGAACAGGATGCTGTGCCATGTGAAAGACCTGTGACCACATTACAAATCTTCTGCTTCAGAAGACGGCGAAAATAGTAGGTCATCTGAGAGTGACTCAGAGAATCTGTTGCTCTTAAGAACAGGGTTTCAAAGTCTGCCAGCATACCCAGAGGAATGATAATGTTGGAAATGAGGGAGACTGGGAAAACACAGGTAAGGGTGCAATGCTGATAGAAATATCTCCCCCTGTCTACAAAGAAGCATTTGCTGAAAGTGACCTCCATCCCCCTGCCATGTATCATGTGATCAGGAGATTAAGGGGGAGTGTAACACAAGAGAAAATAACTGAAAGTGGGTTCAGACATATCTCATGCTTAAAGTATCCCAAAAAGAAAATGTCAGCTTTACAAGTCGTATATTTAAGAAACAATAGATTTCAGAGTCAGATACTTTCATGAGAGTCTTTTTTGCACCTATGCAAATTTGACCTGTCACTCAAGCTACAAAAAGTGCTTGACAAGGCAACAGAGCAGTGTGACTGTGGTAGCAAACAGAAGGTGTGTGTTTGAGTGTTTGACTTATGCTATGCTGTCTGTTGAATGAAACAGATTAGTGAATTTTATTTTAAGGATAAGGATACTGACAATATAAAATAAAGAAAAATATTCAATAAACATTAATTTCAAGTTTCTAATAACTAACTAGAAATACTTGTGAAAATTTCAATTTTCCTACTTGAGTTTTCTGATGAATCTTATTTCTTAGGTTAATGACTAAATAAGTTCATGGTGAGTCCTACAACAATAAAATATCTGTAAATATTTTTCCCTATCGCATTGATAAATATTTGAGCTTAACAAATTTAACAAAATATTGCAATAACAATCATCAATATAAATGTTGGTTATTTAAAGAATTGGTCAATTTCAAATGAAGAGATTTGAAATCGACAACTTTTTCCATTACACTGAAACAGATGTTAAACACTTCTTTCTTTCATTTTCTCACTCCAACCAAGTAGCATCTCTGATATCTTTTCTATCTTTCAACACTACCAAACAGAATAGTTCATTTTTATGAGGTACTGGCAGGACATAACGGTTGTGCTAAGTAACTAAGGGAGGGACAAGCAGAATTGTAATATGAGGGATGAAAGAGATTTTGATGACTTCTTTCAAACAAAAATTAAAAAGAATTATCTTTAATAAATATATTATTCATATTAAATAGCAAACAGAGAATATAATGAGTTTTCATTTATCTATGAAAGTGAGATATAAAACTTTTAAAATATTCTTCATTAATTACAAAGATATTTAATAATAGAAGAATGTAAACATAACTAAAATGTAGTCCTTAATCATTTTTCTTTTTCTCAAGAAATATATATATATATATGTTAGGTACTTTCCAAAATTTTCAAAAAAAGAGCATACCATGATGAAAAAAAGGCCTCAAACTTGATAAAAACAAAGTTTTATTGTCAGAATGTCTGTTATTATTAAGAGGAATACCAAAGTATTTATTGATTATTTTATTAAATTTTTTAATCCTTTCTAGCATGTTTCAAATTTTGGTTGAAAATTTTGTTTTTCTTGTGTCAATGGGTGGGTCAAAGATTAGTATGGGTAATTTTAGCATAATTTTTTACATTAAAAACACACTGATTTTTAAATTCTTGCAAAAATCAAATAATTGTCAGATTTTAATTAAATTTTCAGGACTTAATCACAAATGAATGAAATTATTTTGGAATTTTTTTTTTTTTTTTTTTTACATAATCTGTTACCCTCACTTAATTTTATGAAATTTTGAGAAATTAAAATCTTTGTCTCTTTATATTTATATTAGTTAAAAGCAGGACTTCTTGGAGAATTTAAACCATTAATTTGTTTTTGTTGATCAGAAACACCCTTTACCGAAAATATGCTCTGAAGTGTAAAATAAAAAATGCAATAAAACTATAACATTATTTAATTAGAAAAGCTTTTAATTGCTTCTATAAATAAAATATATTACAAGGACATGATTGTCTTAAGAAAAATTTTTTTCAATGAATAATGAATTTTAACAAGAATTGCTTTCATTTTAAAAAAATTTTAATTAAAAAAATTCAGTAACTTTTAAATCTTTTCCAATTCTGTATTAATTTCAGCCTTTTAGATATTATTATTAAATGAAAACTATATTTACTAATCATAAATGGAAAAACTTAATACAAATCATCAAGCACCAATATTTTTAAACAAATTTTTTTGTATGTGTACAAACATGCCAATTTTTCTAAGTACAAGTGACCATACATGACATTATCAAAAAATAAGACCAATAACTATAGTAAATTTAGAGCAAACATTTCTAAAATTCAATAAAACATTATGGAGAATATTTTCCTAAATTTTTAAGATTACTGAGTTTTTAAAAATTATATAAAAACAGCACTCACATCAGTTTGTTCAATTATGTTTTACAAATAAAGTCTCCATAGAACAACATTAGACTTCCAACACAGTAACTGTCAGGTTAAAAAAAAATGTATTTCTTTGATATTTTAAACTTAAATAATATTTGTTTCAAATCAGATTAATTATACTTTAAATCAGCTAATATTCCTCAATTAAAATTACATTGCAATGAAAGAACTAAAAAAAGGGCACTAATCAGCTATTTTAGCAAAGAAAAAAAAAAAAACCTTTCTGCCAATTTAAATTATCTTTTTTAAATACAGCAAAGCATGTTGATTATTAGAAATATTAAATTTAATCTATTAGCTTGAAATTAAAACTAAAATAAAAGCTTAAAGAAAAATCTTTAATTTTTTAAACCGTTATCATATTTTTTGTGGAGGTCCCTATATATATATATATATATATATATAAATAAATTATTAGGATGATTTAATAATTATAATTAAGAAATTCATCGAGTCTGAAAGAAACCTCAACAGAATGCAGAAAGCACTGGATGGCCATTTTGTCCTATATTTGGGACTCATCAGCAGTGAGCATTCACTACCAAGAATTGAAACCCTGACAGGTTATGCTGCAAATGTCATACCAACTGTTCCAACGGTCCACGGTGACGAAGAGGTAGCATATATATATATATATATATATATATATATATATATATATATATATATATGCCAGACTCACATGAACTTCTTGGCTGCTTTCTTAGCCATGTATGAGTCGATTTTTCACCTTATCATTGGAGAACTGTATCCTTTTGAGTGTTATGCATGTTAGTTACTACCATGGCTAACCTGAAGGCTTCTATAGAATTCTGCAATAATGATTTCTCTGTCAGATGTAACAAGAGTGTCAGCCTATTTGGCCTGACACAATAGTTGCCCATCACTAAGCTAAGTTTCTTTTTTCTCTCTCTAATTTTGCCATTAACTCTACTGACCCATCTCATTATGATACTTCCATCTAATTCAGCCATTCTATAAACATTCACTAACCTTTTGTGAATATTTGCTGCATTTTCTCCTTCCCAAAACAGAAATTCTATGATAGCAATTTATTTTTTACATTTATCAAAAGGTGCATCCCTTTTTGAAGAGGATTATGGGTAAGAAGTAATATGACAAATTTCTCCTTAAATTGATTTGTAGACACTCTGATATGTAGCTAGCTCAAAAAAAAAGTAAAAGAACTTTTTAAAATTAAAGAAGAAAAGACATTACCTTTGACACACTCTCATAATTTTTCTGATATTTATGACAACGATTAACTCTTAACATTCAAAGGCTAAGTTACCAGTAAATTATGTTGGAATTTTTAAAATGAGGAATTATCATTATTATATACCTCATCTTGGTTGTTATCCTCACAATATTTCAATCATTGACAGAAACTGAACTTTAATCCCCCCCCTTTCAATACATTGCCTAGAAAGAGACACTACCACCAATATGCCAGGTCAAACTCAGAAGTGGATACTCAGATACATACCAATAGGTGATGATTATAATTAGAAACCTTTTTTCAAGGTAACAACTACTCTGCAAGAATAACATCAGATCTCATGATCAGAGACAGAAGAGTCAAGTACAACAATAAAAAAAATCTGCCATAGTCGACCATACATAAAGGGTACATTTGAAAAAAAATTCAGGTGATCTGTGGTTCATACAGCATCAGGACAGTATTCAACTATTTGGAGATATCTCAACCTGAAGTAAGCCCACACTGAAGAAAAACAAGAACTGTCTGCATTCCATCCTATGCAAGTAATGGCAAGTAATAAAAAGTGACTAACAGCTGTCAAAAAATAAGGATGAAGGGACTTTGAAAGGTTGTAGTCCAAGGAGAAACATTGAAATCAGGCATGCCTGATCATATATAGAAGGAAAAGTGAGGTCTGTAATTCATGTACAAGATAACAGGACAATACTGGAATGTAAAACAATTGAAAAAAGAATTGGTACACATGTTAGACACTGACAAACTCTTCAGTAGACCTAGCATAGAGATAAATGCCATCTGGGAGCTTTTGATAAAGAAAGGACATTCAAAAATTCTACCACCTGAATAAGGACATAAGATTCCACCACTAGAATACATACATTAGGTTTAAGGCTTCAACGTTACACTACCGAATTTTCCAAACTACTCATGACTTAATGAATTAAAGCACTGGTTAAAATATATTGGGATCTATGGCAGTTGTGAGTTCAATCTCTGGGTCTAGTAGTGGTGAAAAATAACATACTCTTGTTGAGTATGAAAAACAGAAAAGCAAAACAAAGAAGGCAATATAAGACTGGTGAATATTAACTGATCTGCATAGAAAGTGGAATCATAACAATCTTCCTACTCTGTGGATTGAATAAAGAGTTTGGTTCAAAATTCCAAGAAGGTGACCAACTATAATGAGTGATACCTAACCAGAGGATACACCCTAGATGGGTATACTAATCTCAATGGAAAGGCATATAATACTGGTAATGTATTAGAATCAGTACAGGGTACAAAAAAGTAAGAAAAGATTTTAAATTAAAAGCAGTTAAACAGCTGATAGTAAATAAATTATTAGAAATTTATAACTTTTCCTCAGAATTATATAGAATGATATATCTTCATCATACCATTGCCAAAACACTAAAAATAGGAAATTCTGTTAAAAATCTACAACTTTTGCAGTTACAAGAAATTAAAGCATATTAAAAGAAGCATGTACCTCAGATAAGTGGAACAATGAAAATAAAAGAAAGTTTATCATTGTAGATTTTTTTCACAAAATACTTTTTTGAGATTCACAAGTATAGTAAAAAGTGATACAACTTTATTGTGTTTGCTTAACAAGAAAATAATTGTGTATAATGAAATAATTTGTATATCATTATTTTGTAATATAAAATAAAAGAATGGTAGTGAATACTGAACAATTTCCTTACAGATGAAGAAACTTGAAGTGGCTATGATTCTACAGACTGATGCCAAGAATACCATTAAATGAATATGTCAGCAATGAGGAAGTTTTGAAGAAAATAGGAACTAAAAAGACACTTACTTAAAATCATAAAGAAGCAATTGAAATTTCTGGAACATATAATGAGGAAGGAAGGATTGGAAAATTTAACACTTACAGGATATATTGAAAGTAGAAGGGACTGAAAGAAACAGCAAGTAACATACCTAATGCATTTGTGTGAATGGATGGAAGACAGGAATGGTAAAGTCACACACTGCTTAGAGCTACAAAGAATTGGAAGTTGAAGAGAGCCATGATCACTTTTATGTTGAGAGGACACAGTGCATAAAAGAAGAAAAGTAATTTGATAACATAATAATCAATGAAAAATGTTCAATTTAAAGATTGACTGTCATCAGTGATTTTCTATGTATATGTTAATACAAATGATTAAATGATATTTTGTATGGACTGGAGTTCAGATATTTTTTTTTAGAAATGTGATATTTGTTCATTCTTAGTAAGAACTATAAATACATTTAATAAGACTAACAAATATTTGTCCTTTGTAGATTTTTGTTCTACAATGGCTAAATGAGAAAATAAAAGAAACTTATTTTCCCATACTGCTCTTTATTATTTGTTTTGTCTTTGGTTTTTGATTTGAGGTTTAATTAACTTTGAACAAAGGCAAAACTAAACAATAGACTTTATTATGGGCTGTTATTTTAAGCCAAGGAATGCAGGTAACCTTGTTAATATAGATTTAAAAAAAATAACACAAAAATTTTCAGCTATTTTGGCTACACTAAGATTGTCTGTCACAAATTTACTTTGACATAAAATAACCATAAAAAAGTAGAATATGTATAGCAGAATATCATATAACTAAATTTCCTATTTTGTTGGAATAGGATGGGGATAGCGCAAGTGACAGCACAAATGGCAAGCTGAAATGGCATCCTTAAAAATAAGTCATTCTATACAATAAAGTTGATAGTACATATCATACATAGTTGACAGATGGTGTTACAAGTAAAACTCACTTCTTTTTTTATGACAAATGATAAAGAGAACAAGGAAGAGAATACAAGAGATAATATGGAGAACAATTGGTAAGTTCTGCAATTTGGTGTTTAAAACAAGAGTAGAATAATGATCAATGTGTAAACATGTGAATAAATCATATGACAGGAATCATAAGTAGATTCAAATAATTAAAGAAGTCAATAGCATTCTTTTATTCAAATTAAAATAAATGAATGACAGCAAACAATATAAGAGAATGTTTCAAAAGAAAATTTCATTCTATTTTGACAAATTCCTCTGCATTTTATTATTGTGCACTAATGATAGAAAATCATTAATGAAATGCATGTTTTCACATTTCCAGTGAACATTATTTTCATAGTTGAAATTGCAAGCAAAGATATAGTAATTAAGAGGACAATAATATTTTTATGTGGTTTTATAATTGATTTCTAATCACATGAACTTGAAATACATAGAAAATGCACCAACTTTCTAAAATGCCAGTTTTTTCAATACATAAACATGAAACAGGTTCAAGAATATTTTAAATATCTTGATATCTTTATCACGTATTTATGCATTTAGTTTCATATAAGTTTATCTATGCAAATCTATACAACTCATTCTACTGCATTTTATACAGATACGTATCTATCTATATATATATATCATTTTATCATCATTTTGGTTTACTTGAAAACAGATTTATACAAAGAATTATGCCTTTACATTGACAGAAACAGGCAAACATAGATGAAATAACTAAAAAAAACAATATCATAGATGTAATAAAGTGACAAGATAGATGTGGATGGGAGACATATAAAAAAGGATAAAAGATGGAGCAAAAGGTTGCTTGAATCATGCCCAGCTGATACCAACTATGGTAAGAAAAAAAACAAGATGTAGAGATGAAGTAGATTGCTTACCAAACAGTGAGTTCAGTTTCATGGTTGGCTACACATCACTTGTTTACATGTATGAATGAACATCATTGAAGTGTAGAGAAATAATTCAAATTCTGTTGTATATTTAATGATGAGAACATGATGTATTCATAATTCAATTGATTTATATTGGATTTGAAAGATTGGCTTAGTGGTAAAACAGGATTGATAGAAAGAGGAAAGTTTCACTAAAACTCAATACTTATAGATCAAATCTTATACATAAAAATATAAAAGAAACAAGTGATATAAATAATCAATAGTCACTTGAGGCAACATTACCATCTGAAATAGTTTTATATTGAAATTAGTTGTATAAAAATGAATAGGTGCTGTGCTCTGCCTCATTCAAAATATATATATATATATATATATATATATATATATATATATATATATATATAAATAAATACAGGGTTGGTATAGATGGAATAAAATTCCAATAACCAATATATATATTGTTATTGGAATATATATATATATATATATATATAAAATACAGAGAGAGAAAGGAGTTTATTCAAGATAAGTTACATAGTGTGGCTGATAAAGGGGGGGGAAATGTTTTGTGGATGCAGGAAACAAATGTGCAGAGTGGATATAGAATTGTAGCCATATATAACAAATTGTAAGTGCAATCTAAACAGAGAATATATGGTGTAAGAAAGTGATCTGGTCAGGTGGATGACTGCCTTTTTAACCAAATACATCATCACATCATAATAGTCTTTGTATTTAACATGCTGCTTTTTTGCCTTAACTATTAAGGTGATGAATTTGTTTTTAGAACTTACAAACTTTCATGATTGACTGAAGTAGTTGTAATATTGTACATATAGTGTTTAGAGCAGTCTTTTATGTAAAACTGGTATAATTAGTTGTATTTATAGAAATTAAAAAAAAAAACTTATAGAAGGCACATAAAAATTATACACCAATACAAAGAAAACCTTATTTAAAGTGATTGATTTATAAAATGTCTCATCCATTTTGTATAATTTTAAGTCAATGGCTTTTCCAAGTTCATTTGTAAATTTAATTACAAAAAACAAAAGCAGCTTTAAAAATAACTTCTACATTTTCTGCTGATATATTTTAGAAGGCTTGATGTGTTCTATCTTAGTTGAATAGAAAGAGAAGGAGTGCTAAATTTCAGAGTTCTGTCTTGTAGTAACTTACAAAAGTAAGTATCAAATGCCTGACAAAAAATAAATAACTAGGAGTAAAAAAGAAACGTTAAAGTTTCTACCTACTTTGCTTACTTAACTCTTCACTCCCCAAATGCACCAGTCAGACTGACTAGTAAGTATCAAAAAGGAGAATGTAAGCTATTAATTGAGCCTATTATATAAATATACAGCAAGACAAACGCACACATATATACATAATATAAGTAAATAGACATTGTTATTTTACTGCAATTTGACATTTAATAAAATATATAGTCATTGACAATTACTCAGTTTACTATAAAATCAGACAAAACAGTTTTATTGATAGAATCAGTCTCATATATAAAATGGACAAGAAAATACAAAACAGACATTGAAATATTAAAGTTACAAAAATGCTCAACATTACGTGTAAATCATTGTCCTCCTGTGTATCTAGATCTAAGCCAATCTCATGCACCCCATTATTGCTTTTGTTTTCATTTTTATTACAATTGTTTTTAATTACAAAACAACTGCTGATACAATGTGGGATAATTAAAAACAAAAGTGATAATCTGAATGAGGTAGGACATTAAAAATTTAAATCCAAAGCTGATCATCTCTCTCCATTTCTCTCTCCCAGTCTTACTATAAAAAAAGCTATAAGCTGTAACTGCCTAATCATTTCATGATGCCTTGTATTCCAAGAGCACAGAAAGAGGAATTTTGCCAAATAACATGAACAAATATCAAATAGCATCAAAATCAGAATTTTCCCTTTCAGCTGTTATCCTACAATTCATCAATAATGGAACAGAAATTACTGTCTACTTAAGGTTGATTTGTGCTATCATAAAAGTATCTGTACAATGAGACAAGAAAATGAAAAAAAAAGAAAAAAAAGAAAAAAGCATCCTTTTGTAAGGTGACAATTGTGCTTAGAAATTACAGTATCTTTCATTAGACAAGTTATAATAGAGTAGCCAGAAGAAAGCCACTGATATTTGGGTGAGTCAGCAGTTGGAAATTGAGATAGTGCACATTAACTTTTCACATGTGTCCTTAGTTTATTAATTAAAAATTCATATCCACTCTACAGGAGGTACTTATCTAATATTAACTGATTTAAAAAAAAAAAAAGAAAGAAAGAAAAATGCCTTTATATGGAGATTAGTATTCCATATCATATAGGCAAAAAAAAATGACTTAGAATGACAAAAAGTGTTAAACAATTCTCACAACTATTGACACAAATCCTTGTGAACATACATCAGCTAAAATGACCAGAAAATATTTGTTAAAAGATTTGTTTTCTATACAGCCTAGTTGGATATCCCAGAAGAGTAGATAGCAGATCTGATAAATTTGATGTTTGAAAGAATATAAACTTTTAATATTTTTAGTCTAAAGACTGCCAAATTTTAATTTACAAAATTGTTTCCTTCACTGAATATTGTTTTTAATATAATGTACATGTTTCTTTTAATCATGATTATATACAATGTACTGTACCAAACTCTTAGCTACATGTATCAACAAACATAAATATACCTTTTATTAAAAACAAAAATGATGTTATCTGACCTAAGTGTACATGATAAATGTAGATAAATGCTTATCTATAAATACTGGAAGGAGTTAGTTTCATTCTAACATGGAAATCACATCTCATATATCAAAACTTACAAAATTGAGTTAATATTTTTATTGATTACACACTGGAAGTGTGGCTGTCAAATGTTATTGTTATTTTCATTGTAATTTTTTTTATAAATATATATCCATTTCTTTACCTAAAATTTAACACATGTTGATATTTAAAACCATCTTTTATTATCAAAGTTGTAATACAGTAAAGAAATCAATAAAGACATAGAAAATTCAAATAAAACTTGTCATGATTTTGCCTAAAGGTTATTACAGAAACATAATTCTAGTTTATAAATTTTAGAGAGATGTTAAGAATGTAAAACTTCAGTACTTGAGAATAGGTGTCTGCATTCTATTCTCAGCCCACTCAGAATTCTTGCGCCACTATAATTCATCAACTAGGGTTGGGTGAGAAGAGGCCAGACGATTTCTCCACAGCAGGTAAAGATCAAACAGAGTCAATGATACCATCCCATTCATCTAGTTAGTTTGTGTTAGTAATATGTTAGTCCTAAAACAAACTATTAATGAGTATAGTTCTTGGTGGATATCCCAAAAATGCTGTTGAACAGGATTTAATTTAACTAATCTATATCTACTATAGCATTGTATTATTTTCTCTTTTCTGTATTTTTACTTTTTAAAACATTATTCATTTTCTCATTGTCATAATCATCATGATGATCATCATTTGGATAATAGCAATGTTTTATCAATTTCTGTATTTTCTTTGAGTTTTCACAAGAAAATAGTGGAAATGTTAAACTTTGGATTATAATATACTAGTAAAAATATCTAGCTTTGTTCAGACTGTTCATTAACTAACTTCTTTGGCTGTAACTAAAATTCAAGAAGATATAAATAAACACAATTTTATCTAACACTTCTCTTGGATCACTGTATACATGAATTAAGCTGCAGAGAAAAAAATCACCATGAAAATTTGGATCTCATTATTTGCTCATTTCTGATAAATAAATAATCATAATTTATTTAAATGTTTATAATTTATTTATTGAAATAAAATAATTGAAAATTTAATAATGGAAAATACAGAAAAAAACTGATCTACGAATATACACAGATAGAAAATATCATATAGCCTATGTTAGAAAAACTAGTCTGCTTGACTACTACCATGAAGTAATGAGTTCAATCCTGAGTGTCTCATACAAAATTCATTTAGTCACTGTAAACTGTTGAAGCTTATATTTAGGATAAATTAGAGGTTACTGAAAAATATGATTTAAAACTTAACAAAGAAGAAGAGAAAATTAAGATTATTAATAAGAAATTGACAAATAACAAAACCATACAAACAAGACATTAATGCTAACCAAAATCTATTTACTTTACTCAGCTATTCACACTTTTATTTCATACTAACAATAACACTGACTTGAAGAGATTTGATAACAGATCTTTACAATAATACATCAAACATATATGCAACTTCAACGCATTTTGAAGATTTAGATTAACTATTAATTTGTAAAATCAATTTTTCTTATTTGTTTCCTATAATTGTGAAGAGATTCTTATTATCAAACATTGACAAATACGGAAAGATTGAAAACATTAAGCTGAGAACTTAGCCAAGATTTGGATGATGATTTGAATTATGATGGAATTTGATTCTGAAATTATCATCATTTAAAACCTGATCTGATGCAACTTTTTGTTTTCAGTTTTCATATGTTTTTTACACCATCTGGCTGTTAATAACATTCTGATATTTGTAAATGCTTTAAATAAAAATGTAATTTAAATTAATGCCCATTTGAATGCATAAATTTCAATAAGTGTTAATTCTGAATGTCAAAAGCTTTTAATCTGAAAACAGGCAATTGTAGAAGAAAAACAAACTAATTGCAGATTAATGTGTAAACTGTTGTAAGGATTATCATCAGTTTTTTAATTCTAATTTTTTTTATAAGCTTCCTTTAAGTTTATTTCTAATATATATATATATATATATATATATATATATATATATATATACAGTAGCGTCCAAAACTAAGGGACAAAATTTTAAAACCTAATATTTGTTAGAAATAACAACTGTGAAAAGCTGAAATTTTGACAACTGGTAGTCATTATCATCCATAACATACTAAAATTTGAATCATTTGCAAAGGATAGAAAAAGAATTATAACAATTATTTATTTATTTTCAAAATAGGATCGTCCAAAAGTAAGGGGCAAAATTGAGAAAAACAATGTAAACAGTATGCTATATTCAAATTTTTGATTTCCTCTAAAGAATAAGTCTTACTTAGTCATTTGTAAACGTTGCATCAGTCGGCACCATGGCTTAAACGCCAAAAAACTTGATTACTCTGTGAGACAAGCTATTGTGAAGCTACACACCATTAGAGAGATTTCAGAGAAAGTGAAACGTTCCAAGAGTGTTGTAGGCAGGGTTGTTAAATCCTACAATGATACTGGCAAAATAGTTAGTGCTTTTAAAACCGGCAGACCCTGCAAAATATCGGCAAGAGAAGATCGAATAATGCAGCGTATGTCATTAAAGGACCGTTTTAAGTCTTGCACAGAAATTAAAAGGGTTATGAATAGTACCTCATGTGTTAATGTGTCAAGACAGACTGTTTGTAGATGACTGCAAGAAATAGGGCTGTTTAATCGATCCCCAGGGAAGAAACCACTTGTTAGTTCGAAGAATAAGAAGAAGAGATTAGAGTTTGCAAACAGGTATGTAATTTGGACATATGAAAATTGGGCAAAAGTATTTTTCAGTGATGAAAGCAAGTTTAATTTATTTGGAAATGATGGAAAAAACAATGTAAAGAGACGTATTGGTGAAAGATTAAGTGCAAAGTGTACTAAGAAAAATGTCAAGTTTGGGGTGGAAGCGCCATGGTATTTGGAATGTTTTCTAGCCAAGGTACAATGCCTCTTGTCCGGGTTACAAACTCGTAAACGCCAAGCAGATCTATAAAAAAAACATTGTTCAAGATCATGTTGTGCCAATCATACAGAATTCAGGTTTCGATAGGGCTACCTTTATGCAAGATAATGCCCCATGTCACAAGGCAAAGGTGGTAATGAGTTACCTTAGCGAGCAAGATTTGGAAATTATGGATTGGCCACCGAAAGTCCTGACTTAAATCCAATAGAAAATCTTTGGAAGACCTTAGGAGTGAAAGTTATGGAAAGAAATCCCACTAACACGGAGGATTTTGTGGGTGAAGCTTCAAGAAGAATGGTCTAAAATTAGTATCGAGGATTGTCAAGAACTGATTCGTTCTTGTAGTCGAAGATGTGCAGCTGTCATTGAGAGAAAGGGCTCATTTGCTAAATATTGATTGTACATGTATTTTTATTGTTTTTTGCCGTTTACATTGTTTTTTCTCAATTTTGTCCCTTACTTTTGGACGTTCCAAATTTGAAAATAAATAAATAATTGTTATAATTCTTTTTCTATCCTTTGCAAATGATTCAAATTTTAGTATGTTATTATGGATGATAACGACTACCAGTTGTCAAAATTTCAGCTTTTCACAGTTGTTATTTCTAACAAATATTAGGTTTTAAAATTTTGTCCCTTAGTTTTGGACGCTACTGTATATATATCATTGTAATGAGTTACCATTAGAATTTTATCTTGGCTAAACTGTTTGCAGTCATATCAGGATTTTAAACAAAAAACAAAATTGTGCATACAGAAGATTTTTGTGTCACAAAGTAAACTTTGATGAAATGTCAGATCAGTTATACATAATTTATCAAATCAGTACCAAGACTGAGTAATAGAACATTTAATCATCAGTTCATTATGACAAAGCCATATCTGACCTGTCCATATATTTACATAAATATGATATAATTTGGTTTAATTAGTGAAAGTGACTAATTTAATGAGATATGGCTATACTCACTTGATACACAATATATATTATTATGTCAAAATAATCCTAACTGTAGGGATCCATGCCTACTTTTGTTATGAAAATCTAAGATGAAGCCTGATTGACTAGCATGCAATTTAAAATAAATGGATTAAGAAAAATACTTGTTAAATATGGAAAGTATGAAAACTTTTAGACACAAATGATGACTTATAGACAAGATAGATCAGTGAATTTATATGCATGAGTAGACAGTTTTCTGCTACTGCATCACTGTTTATCTTTCTTTTTTTTACATTTTTCCAATTTTTGTATTTATATGTATAAAAACATGAGAGGATTTATTTGGGTATATAGATGGAAGAATTTTGCTAAATAAACATCTTTACTTAGTAGCCACTTTATATATACTTATTCATGTAAATTTTGGATAGTAAATAAATTTCTCCATTATGCTTGCACTTTCTAACAGCCTTTGAAATAGTAAAAAGAAATGGCATGAAAATAATTTGACCATCATAAAGTGATAGAAAAGCAATTGAGAAAATAATCTTGAGGAGGTAAGTGATAAGAAGAGGAAGTAACAAATAGACAGCACAAGTGGAAAACATATGGCAAAGAAAGAATATTATTTTACAAGTAAAAAAAGAGGAGATGAAAATGTGAGGAAATTTAACAGCAGAAAAAAATGTGTGAAATACTTAGACATCACAGGTGTAGATGTAGGTTTACTTTGATAAATACAGTTACACTTTACTAAACATCTCCCATGTATTTTCACTTTGAAGTTGTTTGAAAATAAAAACAATAAGATTTTTATTTAAATAAATTTAATCTAATAAAATGATATTTGGTCAAATGATCTGCTATACTTAGTGATTGTTTTATCATAAAGATACAGTGAGATTTTTTGAGAATTATTGGTTTAACTATAGCATCAAAACATAATGGGAATATTTAAGTGATTTTGCAATTGCATTCCTACTAGGGCTTTTATTTATACAATTAACTATTGTTGCATGAAGAATTCTGCTTTTAAAACTGTCAAAAGTAAAAAAAAAAAAAGCAATAACATCAAAAAAAAGAAGGCAATATTATTAACAGTCTGCTCTTCTCTACTAATGAGATATTCTGTTTTTATGGTAATATGAGGAATGTTTGCTTATTGGCATCAAGTGATGTATCTTGTTAACAACATTTTCTCATTACTAAGAATAGGTAATAAGTTTGAATAACTAATAATAAATAATAAATAAATAATACCACATTGGGTTTTATATTATAGACTAGATAGTAGCAATAAATATCTGTCCTATAGAATGGACATTTCACTAATTTTCTTTAATTAATGTTTAAAAAAAGAAATTGACCAATAAAAGAGTTGAGTAGAATGGATGATTACTCAAATACAAAAGAAGCATACTTGGTAGTTGTGATTAATTACAAAGCACTAGACAAAAGCTGAATTATTAGAAGCAAGGAGAATAATTGTTTTAAACAAAAACTCTCTTTAGAAATATCCAACTTGAATAAGATGCAAAACAAAATCAATTTGAACTGTACCTAAGTTTTTGCCAGAACGAACACAGAAAACTAACAACATTTTAAATACTTGTTTTTTTTTCTGTTTGTCTAAATGTTATTTTACTACTGACAGTTTTTGGTCATTCAATGAAAAAATTAAACATTTGGTTAATGCTTTCTCATGTTCCTTGATTGTGACTATTAATTCCTACTTATATATGTTACCACAAATACATGATATTATGAGTTGGTAAAAAGTAATAGCTCTTCTAATTTTACAATATTAGAATCCCTAGAATTTTAAAAGGTTATAAACCATAAAGTGTATAGAAGCCCAGGGGGAAAATTTATGAAGTTACTTTCTCTTTTCCTATCTATAATTCTCTTTCAAAATGGTTCCCCACTTGGACAAATGGAGAAAGTAAAAAGCTGTAATAGAATGCCTGTTTTTTGAAGGAAAATTGCTGCAAATATTCACAGTAGGTTAGTGAATGTTTAAGAAACGGCTGGACTTGATGTAAGCACAGTAAGCAGATGGGTCAGTAGACTTAATGGTAAACTTAGAATTAAAGGAAAAACTGACCCTAATGACAAACCCAGCTTCAAATAGGTTGATGTTCTCATTACAGCTGATAGAAGAATCATTTTTGTGAGATTATGAAAGCTTTCACTGTGAGCCATGGTAGTGCCTGCATTTTATTGCTTTCTTTTCACTATTCACTGAAAAATAGATTCCCAGAATGCTAACCAACTTCATGAAAAGAATAGAAGATAACTACTTCCCAATGTGAATAGCGCAATAGAGGGCCGTAGTTCTCCAATGATAACATGAAACAGGCAACTTATACATCATTAAGAAAAGCAATGAAAAAACTTCTACATAGTTCATTTACATATGTTCATTAAAGAGGGGAAACTGTACTTTAGACTATGTTGAAGACTAGATTTTGAATCTCAAGATTTTTGTGTTCATTTTAATGTGCTTTGTGTTTCTACTATTAAATCTGTAAGAATGCAATGTTAATAATTATATGATCTCCTTAAATCCTCTTCTTTTTGTTGTCCTTTCTCCTCAGTAACATTTTCTCAATTTCCTTTACTCTTAGCAACCCCCACCCTGCATCTTAGTGGATTTGTTGCCTAAATGATTAAAAAAATGAATAGACATTAATTTTTGACTGACTTTTATCATACCAATGCCATTTTTAGTCAGACTTTACTTTTTTTTTTTTAATACATATTAGTACTATATCCTCCTTCTTTGTAGATAACGAAGTTATCTTAAAATGGATGTTTGGTACTGTATTCCTTTTAAATTGTGAACATTATGGAAATGTCCAATTGTGTTCACAAGGTCCATAAGATAAAAGTAGCATCTATGTACTGATAGTTAAAAAAAAAAAAATGCAAGGTATGCCTAGATCTTGAAAAATAAAAAAATGTATGTAATTAGCAGTAGTCCTATAGCTAGATAGAAATATGTTATACTTGCACAATATGTTAACATTTCCATTAAAATGTCTTTCAAGATACCAGTACAGGTCTTCAAATTTGTTTCATTTTCCAGTGTGTCACAGGAAATGTTTCTTCTATAAGTATTAAAGAGGCTAACCATATCAAAACAGACCATCAATAATAGTGAGATGGGAACCTTCCCAATAAGTTCTACCAAATAAACTAAGATCTTTATATGGGTTCAACTTACCTGAAAGTAATTTTAAAATGTCATCCAAGAAGTGATCCAAGCATGACAACTAAATATAGTGCTCTTATAGGCATGTCCTCCTACATTTTTGGAAGAAATTTGCTATGATTTTGTACTGTCTATACTCTTTAGAAGTAAGATGGTCATTGTTCTTAGACTATAAGATTGTTTTTTGAGAAAAGCAGTTTCCTTTATTCAGATTACACCAGACAAAGTCTAAAGAATGGACTGAGTGAATTGTTCTGTTAACAACAGCAACTGTACCATGAGATTTGTGTATGCTGGATATTTTAATGACTTGTAAAAGTTACAATCTTACTTAATATCATCACAGTCAAATCAAATATGGTTTAAACAATACAACTTGAAGAAAGGAATATGTTCAATGTTTTCTTTCATTTTTTTTTAAAACATGATTATATATGACAGAGTTTTTCTAAGGCTCCAAAATATGAGTTTTCCTTTGTTTAGAGAAATAATAAGTCATTTCAATCCAACCAATCTATAACTTAAGCCTTGAAGTTCAGTTCTTTATCATGTAATCAAATCTATAGACATAGAAATGATAAATATATAAGTATACAAAAAAGATAAAGTTTAAAATAAGCAACTAACTGCTCAGTATAGTTACTGTATAAACTACAGGTGGACACTCTGGGTGTTGAGCAAATGTAAATGTGCCTGAGTGGGCGTCTGCAATAGGGATTGGCTAGCAACCCTAGAAGACGAGTATCCTCGAATATGAGTGTCCAGCTATTATTGTTATTATTACACACACACACACACACACAACCTGAAGATTGCATTGTGCATAAAACTCTAAATTGTACTACTGGTGAGGAATATGTATATTCACTAATATATACTTAATAGCTCGGTTATATTAGATTGAGCACTATTTTATTGGCACAAACACTCAATGTGCGATATCTTATATTTACAATTGAAAGAAAAAATCACAATTGGAAGAATTATAACACTTACAAATGAACAACACATAAACAAAAGCAAAAATTCATGAACATGTGCATGTAAAAAAATGTAAAACTCGTGAATGTGTGTGTGTACACAATGGAATAAAAAAGATACAAAAAAATTGAAAAAAATTGGAAATAAGCTTATTCAAACAACAGAGCCCTTGAAAAATGAATAATTCAAAGAAACTTTGAAGTCGGGGTAACAACATCAAAAATTGATATTTACAGTTAAGTAATTTTTATATATATATATATATATAGAGAGAGAGAGAGAGAGAGAGAATGTGTTTCTGGAGCAAGATATATATTGAAGCTTAGTAACAACAAAAGGTAAAATGAGAAAAATAACTCCCATAGAATTTTAACAAATATCAATAGGTCTGATGTTATAGACATATTTATTTTTTTCCTAATGCCTTTGAACTGGTCTAAATGTATGTAAAATATTAGTCAGCAGAAAAATTGGAGTAAAAAAATAAAGATGTTAATTCTTCTCTTTCTCAAATCATTATCTACTCTTTCATCTATAAACACAATAGAGTAATGTAGGACAATCAATTCTAATTTCAAATCCTAACCCTAACAGCCAAAAGAATGAAGGCTTCATTTCCTCAGATAGGAAAATATATCTTGAAGAGAAGAAAGAAAAATGTTTTTCTCCATCTCTGCTATACATATACTATGAATTAATTCTGTTTCATACAAACCATAGCCTTTTACAATTAAAGCAGCTACAGACTTAAAACATCTATTATAACATTTACAACAACAATACAAAGATATGCTTCACTGTAAATTACTCTATTCTTGGCAGTAATTTTATTCACAAAAGCTAAACACTTGTCAATTATGTGAATCACTACACCTGTACCTGATCAATGCTTAGTCGAAAACAATTATCAACATTATTGCAAGCTCACTTTGAACTGCAATTTTAAATGGATTCTTCTGACACCAAGTTTTAAGTTGCTCTGTTATCTTGTCTCTTTACTCCACTCTTTTTCCAAGATGGGTATTATTCATTTCTACACATAGTTATTGTGTCAAACCTTTGCCATAACAATTTAGAATTAGAAAACAAAAACAGTAATACTCTAAATGCTGCTTTCAGAAAGCTTGAAGTGTAAATTCATTTAATCCCTGACAATTGTTAGTCATTTTACAGCAGTAATAAAATTGAGCTAAAAATAGAAACATAAAAATATTCATTATAGTTAGAACAAAACCTATTATATTATACTATTGGGTTTAGATTAGAAACAAAGAGGCAATTGAGCAGAAAAAAAATTAGCAGACAACTTTATCAAAATCTGTATACTAGTTTCTAGCATTAAAAAGTAAAAACTAATTTTAGCTGAAATAAGACTGTTCTTTTATTTACAAGACTTAGAAATTAACATTAAAGTTAGGCTAAATTAAGGTTAATTAAATTTGATGTCATAGTGTTAGGCTTGATCAAGGTAATCATTAATCAGTGGAGTTAAATAGTTTTCATTTGAAGAAACTGAAAATGATTGATATCAAGAGGAAAATTAACTTCTAATGATATTCACTTCATTAAATTCATACAGATTCAAAAGAAAGCAAATCATTTGCTTTTAGCCTGAGTGAAGTTATGGTTATTAAATATTATTAACAATTTAAAATCCACTAACCAGTCAAGTAGCAAATAAACTTGTATAAAAAAAATAGGTTTTGTTCTTATGATTTTGCTTGCATTTCCTTTCTCAAAGTTTGGGAACAAAATTAAGATCATAGCATGTTGCAAAAATTATGTTAAATTATGTTTTTGCTGTGAGGAAAATGAAACAAAACAAAATAAAATATTTGACATCTTTATTGAAGAATATAGCATTGAGAAAAACATATATATTCAGAGAAAAAGTTAGTGAAACTAGTTTGACTTTAAAGAATACTGCTACATTCTATGATTTCTAGGAAGCTTTGTAAAATATTTGATACACCTTTTGACTTCTTTTCATATTTTGAGTAAAACTACTACAGATTTGTTCTATAAAGCATAACAATACTATTGAATATTATGTCATTATTCCACAAATAGTTTGGACTAATATCTTTATTACTTAAAAATGAAAGATAAAGATACTGGTTTGATTAAATCATAGGCTAATGACAATTGTTTATTTGAAAATATCAAATAACTGGAATATCATCAGTTTTCTTTTTTATTTGCTTGAAATATGGAACATTTGAACTCAACTTGTCTCACATGCTATTAAAATGAAACAAAGGAACAAAGAAAGAAAATGATAATATAGAAATATTCCCTCAGCTATTAGAAATAAAATGAATTACTCATTAGAGAGCATAGAAGCATGCAGTATACAGTAATGCAATTAGATAATCTGGATTTAATTGAATAACAAGCTGGTCATAAAACTCCCAAAGGACATAAAAGCAGTTATAAAAGAGAAAACCAGAAGATGCCAGTTTTACTTGGAAATGTTATTTTTTTCTCTGCAAAAACAAAATCTGTGAATGGAATTCAGCTGACAAGAGAAGAAAGATGTGAAGGCAAAGACTATTTTTCTAAAGCTGACAATTGTCATGTATGACAATTGTCAACAAAATGTCAGCTGGGGTAAGGGGACAAAAAACACCAGATATCTGTGCTGACATTGTCCTTAGGGAAAAAGTGCATACAGATTCTGAAGTTGCACTAATGTCAACTGTAAACTTGTGGGTTTTGCTTTGTTAGAAACTATAACTAGGGCACTAGTACAGATTGACATCAGCAACATCATTCATATTGTCTACCACTACTGCTGCTATGGATGATCAAAAGAAAACAGAAATATCATTCTAAGAGCAGTCACTGCAAGTTGACTTTGATGACATTTACAAGAAAGTAATAGATAAATCAATGGTCAGTGATTACAATATAAGAAAGTAAATCTGAAAGAAGAAAGAAATAAAAAGAAAAAAATCCAAGTGTTTCTATGACAACCAAATGATATAACAAAAATGAAGCCTGTTTTCATGGGTGATAGTTAAAATCTGGAAATTGCAGGTTGGTAAAGTTCATATGTATGTGAAAGAGAAAAGACTTAGAATAGTTGGAAAGAATGCTGTGTAAGTTCATTGTAATCTTAGTATAAAACATGAAATGGTAGATGAAATTACAATAGGCAGCATATACAATGGAAGAGCACACAATATGAGAGTAAAAATATTAACAAAAGCAATGATGAATAGAAGAGAAAAAAATAATAAAATATTATGAATGGAAAAGTATATCATCTACATGGAATATTCATATTTGTATGTGTTTTTTTTTCTGCTAAACAACCATCATGTTTAAAGAAGTAAAAAGAAAACAAAAAAAAAGAAGCCTGGCTTATGAAATGAGAATCAGCTGTAGGAAAGAGACAATAACCAGATATCTAGGTCTAGATCTACTTGAAGAAATCTTGTAATGCCAACCACATCAACTTTTGACCTCTTCTGCACAAGCCTACCAGCACAAAATACAGTAAGAGAACTTAACACTGAAAAACAATGAATATATTCATTTTAAAGACAATACTCTGTTGTGCTGATCTTAATTAGAAAACAAAGAACAAAAAAGAACTCAGTGACAAACTGAAGTAAGGGAAAATGATCTCACACATGCGCACACACACACACACACACACACACACGTAATACACTGAGATAAAGATAAACCATCAAAAAAATTTAAGATAATAACAAATGTAAACATTTCAAATGTCTGTGAAGCAAATACATTAGAAAAAGTTTCTGCTTTATCGCAACAAAATAAAATGTTTTAGGTGCAAAATAATTGAGGTCTTGTTTACCCTTGGGTACTTAACCTAGAAAACCTGACAAATTGCTGAAGCAAGTTATTAAGGCTCTTGTGAACATTTAGTTAGTAGGCAACAAGATTTATGTTTTAATTCTTACAGTTATAGGTTAGAATTTTAGCCACAAAGAATAGAAACCCTCAAGTAAAATGGTCTCTTCAGATAAAGATAACATTTACTTTGTAAGAGGCAATTGAAGAGCTGTTACTCTTTGTAATTAATAATTTACACAGACAAAAAAAAAAAAATTCCTGTCCAGGTACTGTTCTGTTTTAACCAGGAAAATAATTCTTTGACTAATTTTCAGATAATTAAGGAAATATATAAATCAATTATGTTAAAGGATGGTTTTATATCATTAAATAATGTTCTTTCTATATTACTGTATTATGATGAGAACTACAGGCCATGAAATTATCTATTCTATTATTGGTTTTTGTTCAGTGACTAATTCTTTGAAAAGAAAGAACACTAAATTTGAACTAAAGCAAAAAGATTTTTTTTAGAAAAGGTCAATGTCAAACACTGACAAAATATAATATATATCAATTTTGTTAAATTTAATAACAATAGACAACAAGACCATGCATAAGAATTAACAAAGAAAATGAACTTTTCTAAAATGGAAACAACTGATTTGATATAAAAAAAAAGATATTAAAATTTTATCAAATGTTATCAAAATGAAAATGTGTGCTGTAATATGACAATGTTAATGACAAGCTTAAAAGAAATCATCTATTTATTTACTTCTTTATTTATTACATATCAAATCATTTTTCTTAAGAACTATATAAATAGTAGATTAGACAGAAAAAATGGCTACAGAAATTAAATATCAGAAACTATTTTAATTTTACCATCATTTGGTAACTAAAGTACTTTGTGTATTTGTATGTGAGAGAGAAAAGAAAAAAATTAGAATAAAGAAAGAAGGAAAATTCAGCATAGCTAAGTATGCTTTCATTCTAAAGAACTGTCTGCTGAGAATGTTGGCCACCTGAAGGAATTGGTTCAACATAATTTGAGGTATTCATCTGTTTCTTAGGTTTTCATTTCATTTTATTTATTTATTTTGCATTTTACCATCTGCAATTGTTGAAATGTTCTTCAGCTGAGTAGATGACCAGGTTTATCTGTACTGAGACTGAGGTTATTGGCACAAAAGTGAACAATATTGCACATGAAACAGACTCATTTATATAGCTTTTTTAAGATTAGTCCATTGTATGTTTTCACTGACACAGAAAAACATGGAAGCTAATACAATTTGGAGTAGTGTGGTTATTTAAAAGTATTTCACTTTATATTTATATAATTGTAATTCAGTTTGACTTTGGTTACATCCATCACTAAATAGAGGAATAACCAAATGCAAAGCTAATAGGTTGACTAAGAACTGTTTATACTTGATAAGAAAATAAATGACTGCATAATCCAAACTGCTAATATTGTAGTCTTACTATATAAATATCAACAGGCAGATGATTCTCTAATACAAAGAACATTTTATTAAAAAATCATAAGGCTTACTGCTTAATTAAAGTATATTAATCATAATATATATAGGAAAAATAAATTAATTCTTTCATAAAAAAAGAATGCTCTTGAAATAGCATTGTACTCGTAAATTCTATAATATCTAGAAAGAACAACAACAACCTAATAATGTTTTATATTCATTACTTTATTTGAGCATATAATTAGAAATCAATTAGACTATATAAAATTAGAAAAATATTGCTTTATTATATATCTAAATAAATTTAGTTAACAATATGGTCTTGAATCAAAATTGTATAAATGAAGGACTGGTGCCTAAATATACACATGCACACATCTTCCTTTATTCAAGGAATATTGATTCAATCAAAATTGTTGCATCAAAATCAGAAAATAGTTATATTTTCAGAAAAAAATTCACAAAACAATCATCAATAAAACAATATCTATGAAGCAAAATCAATGGTGCCATTGCTGGAAATATTCTTGGAACTTGTTTAGTGGAATATTTTTTAGTAATGTAGATACATGCTGCTGAATGTCAGTGAATCTTTTTCCTTTCAGAGAATTTTTGGAAATAGCCAAAAGTCACAGGGGTCTAAGTCAGGGGAATAAATTGGAGGGTCCATTTTTATAATTGATTTCTTAGCCAGAAAGCTATGAACTTCTAATGCATCATTTTTCTCATTCATAAATTTGATTTTTTTCATTGCAAAATCCTCCTGTAAAAATCTCCTATACTGTGTTATTATTTATATTCAATTCTGCTATCAGTCACATACTTAATACTTGATCTGAGTGCATCAAGGTTTGCTCTCTGTTCTTAATGTTTTTGCCTGCCTGATCTTGTGACCTGATGTATGTCTTTTTGCTGCCCTTGAACTGCCTGTGCCACTCAAAAACACAATTTCTGTGGAACATTCCAACCATAAGCTCTCTTTTAATAGGTTTAACATTTCACTAGCACTTTTACTAGTCTTCACACAAAACACTGGTCACCACTGCAGTAGGTTTTACAGTAATATTTTAAATATTTTATTTTGATATTTTAATCCATTTGAAATACCATATAATGCATAATGAATGACTTCTCTCTGTATGTGACATCTTTAATGATTTATTACTCATTAGTAAACATTTTATGATCATTACTCATTAGATCAAACTATATGCCAACATTCTCAGAGTGATTATCATCAACAATTTTACAAAGATCTCTCTGTAGTTTTTCATCCTCAACATGATTCTGTTCAAAGTCTCTTTTACCATTACAAACTTCTTCCCTCTAAGTTGAATGATTTAGAGTGAGCTTTTCCCACTCATTTTGCAAGATGTCAGCCTGCATATACACACAGATATGTATATGCATGCATACATATATTACTTCAAAGGTTATCATACTGGACACTTTTGAAGTAATAAAATATCAGATTAAAAATAAATCCATTAATTCTTTATATATATATATGCTTAATGTTTATTAAAAAATTGTAAATATTGGTCAATGTACTTTCAGGTGTAGTATCTATCTGTGGTCATTCAGGACTATATTGCAAGTTGTTGTATTCATATGAACCCAGTAAAAAGAGAAATACAATTCTGAATGCAGTATAATACTGGAAATAAGACAGGCAAATGTGATAGACCATTAAAGGAAATATGAGAATTAACTGCTTTTATTGCTGAAAGGAAAACTAAAATTGCACAAAATAAATTTATTTATATATTTAGTGACATTAAAAGTTGTATTAGTATGGCTTCTGTTGGTAGGAACTCCAGCCTCAACTTGATGTAGAAAAAAAGAATAAAACTTAGAAATTGTTTCATCAGATATATTCTACCATCCCTCTTGATAGTAAACCTAAAGTTCTTACAAGTTCTTTGGCTTCATACAGATTTGATTATGTTAAGCCAAGGGATGTGGCCTGGCAAATCTTGTAACACTGTAATGCCTTTGTCAGTGAGAAACCTCTTTGTTATACATTATGTATGGCAAGGTATACCATTATGTTGGAATATTTGAACTCTTGCTCTATTTGGAAACAAGTGGCACTTTAATACTCACCAATTTATTTTTTTCTCTCCAGTGTTTCATTGATTTTTATCAACTTGTACCATTAAAACTTGTCACCAAATTTTACTATCTTTCTTGTATATTTTGGATTATTTCTTGCACCAATTAGGCTTGCATATGATATGAACTAACATCTCAATAGTATTATTACTTTTATCCATTATTTGAGGAGCTGTTAATTTGGAGTTAGATACTGATAACTTCACTAACTTTCTTTGAGCAATTTATTTCATTTCAAAGTTCTACTAGTCTTTTATATAGTCAAAATACTTCCAACATCAGCATGTTTCTTTTTCTGAGTGATTTTGGGTATTTGTTTTGATATTCCAAGCTACTTGGTGGTTTCACATTGACTCAGTCTTTATGACATTTCAGTAATTAATTAAAAACATCAGAAAAAGTGACTTAGTGTACATCCCCTTTTGATTTTGTAATGGAAACAAAGATTGGTATAAAGATTTTTAAATTACTAGAAAAGCATTTCCTTAAGAAATCTGCCTTACTCAGCAGTTTTAACAAAAATAATATTAACTTATAGCTGTACACCCAATTTTAGCAGATGCATGCAAAAGCATAATAGGGTTTTGAACTAAGAATCCAAAATGGAAAGTAGCATATTTAATTGTAAAAAAACTAATTGTGCTCCCTCAATGAGAGCTTCTTGATGGATAATATGCTTTACAATATTAGGACTAAATTTACATTGTTTAAAAGGTCTCTCTATAGAACCAAAGATTTTATAATCAAAAAATGTTGATAGCAACATATAAATATAAAAAACAGTAATGTTTTTCAAGATATGTGTGGGGAAAAATTAAAAAAGAAAAATATAAACATATGTTCCCTAGTATTAATTGGAAATTAAAGAAACACTGAAAGCTATAAAATGAGATCTGGTAGCCATAGCTTTGTTTAAAGGACAATTCAATAGAAAAAAAGATTAATAATATTGGGCGTAATCATTTACAGAAATACCTATGGGTTCAAAGAAACGTATGTGAATATACATTTATATAGATGATTAAAATTAAACCAATATGCAAATTTCTGATAAATCCCAGTGCAAATGACATATTTTGAAATTTAACGATTACTCTTAGACAGCTTGAAGAGCTAGCAATGGCAAAAGTACAGTAGCTATGTTTAGAAGTTTAAATTGCTCTTATTTATATTTTATTTAAAATTTTATCTTGCACTGTAATTTAATCTATCTAAAGAGCATTTTTAGTTTGCAAAACTGTTTAGTGTGGCTAATTCATATTATTTATAGAGCTTTATATATATCATCATAATATTTTTATTATAATAGATTATAATAAAAACATTTTACATTGCTACACAAAAGCTTTCATGATTGTACTTCCTCAGGTGATGGCAGATAACTTATGATAAAAATGATTTATTACAGAAATTTAAAAACAATTTGTTACTCCTTTTCGGAAGTTAAAGTGGTGGGGGACTTAAGTTCAAAAATATATATATATATATATATATATATATATATATATATATATAAATAAAATGCATGTATTTCTTCTGGGTATAACAGTGTCATCTGCATTATACTCAGCAGGACCAGTAGGTGTGCTAGTAAGACTTCTAGTTTTCTTAGGATGTCCTCTCTATAAAGGTTAAATACATGTGGCTAGAAGACAGATCATTTCTAATTTTGTACTTTCACAATTCATTTTCTATTTATATGCAGGCAATTAGTTCCAATAAATATTCTGGATTATTCTTGTATTTTTTCAAGCTTTCATAGCAGTTCCAATAGATTTGTGTTGTATGTTATTAAATGCTTTTGCATAGTCTATAAAACGTATGTGCATGTTCTACATTTCTATAGCTCATTCTGATATAATCCTGATCAGAAATAACACATTTCTTCTGCCAGTATTTTTAACAAAACTACAGTTCTTGACCTATTCCAGCTTAATTCTGTTAGACACTTTTATTTATCAAAATCTGGTTGATAATCTTGATTGCTGGTGTGAGAAGAAATGCATCCAAGCATTTCATAAGACTAATAGTCTAAATGGAACTCTAGAGACTAGTCTACAACTGTCTTACTGGGTCTGCTTTCTGTGATAATAATGTTACACACACACACTAACAAAATCTTAAAAATAAAAAAAAGTTTATACATTGAAAAAATATCTGTTACTGAAAAATATTGATGGCCAAAATATAATAGATGAGTGCCGATAGATGGATTCTGGATATCAAACATTAGTGCTTCATCTCCTGGATGAAAAGATTGTTTGAAGATAGAACCCTAGAAGAGTTTGGTTGAGGCTAACAATCTTGAGATATTGTCCTTTTGTCTTGTTGATGGTTACAGTAAAGATGAACGTCACTGGGAACTGAATACACTTTAATTCCAAAGCATGCTTGTTGGAATTATAGTGATCTGACGAATGAAACCCATCTCCTCTCTACCTATGCCAATTAGGATAGTTGCTTTGATGAGATACAGGTGGCACTGCTTGAGAGGTGAGTTCAAGTAAACAAATTTGGAGAGTCAAGATTTTCTAAGAATCCTGATAGGTTTCCCAACTTTTAGTTGAAACGTGTGGACATGAACATCATGCATCTCAATAGAGTTAAAGAACTTGGTTTTTCAACATCCTCAGTGGTGTCTGGATATGTGTCAGTTAAGCTGAATATCTCTGAATAATCTGTTACAATAGCTTTGAGTATTTCTTTGATTCATCAATCTTTGGAACTAGAATGCAACAATGGGAAAAATGAAATTTAATCTGAAATTTTTAGAATTCTTTTCTGATGAGGTCTTTCAGAGTATCCCAAGATTTTACAAACAAAACAGAAAAAAGATCAAGTCCTTTAACTTCATATATCTGGTGAAAAAGAATGAAAGAAAAAGCTATTTTAATCCAAAATTGACCTTTGGTAACCTCTAATATCTTTCTAGGTATCTCATCTGTTTATGACCAAGTTACCCCACATATCAATATACGTCCAATTCCAAGAATTGGGTGCAAAATAAATTTTTTTTCCAATGACCTTCTGTGACACTTTAATTTCAATTGGAACTTCTCCGTCTTACAATTTCTGTGGTCAAAAAACACTTTTTTCTACATTCAGTAAGTCACTCCATTTTGCTAGAAATGTCATGCTGTCTTTTTGATAACTTTGAATGGCCTCCAATCCAAACTATGCTATTACTTGGAGTCTTGTGGCTAACCATGCAAAACACTGGGCCCCTGGGATTATTTGGCTGTGATGCTCAAACATAGAACCACATACAAACTTCATATAGTAATATGTATATGAGGTATGCACTGAAAGGGTCATAGACTTTTCTGCTTCCCAAAAATCAATATTTTAATGACCAATCATCAAAATACTGATTTGGTGAAGTAGGTTGAATCAAGTGCTACTGAAACACATCCATATATATGAGAGAGAGAGAGAGAGAGAATGAATTGGTTTTCAAATATGATTTTAAAAAGTTAACATGAGCATTTTTTTTGTATAAAATACAGGTCAAAAAATAACTTGAAATAACCACACTATAAACTGCAAATAACCACTCCCCATTACAGTATTTTTTATATGTACATACAGTTTTCTGAATAAAATAATTTCCATCCTATCTTCCAGTGATATAGCCTTACATTTAGCATTAGCACTTGCACTGGGATTATTCTTTGGAGCCATGGGCAAAAATTTATTCTAAATCACAAATGAAATGTAATTGAAAGAACATCAAGAGGAGAGCACAAATGTAAACAAGTCTGAATTCAAAATCAGTGTTGGAATGGAAAACAACGCACAAGTGATACCTGTTGGCAGGAATTTGAAATAAAAACATCTGCTGAACATACTTTATTATGCTAATTGTTTTGTTTTTGATGATTTTATTATATATATAGTATACATAATATTAATTTTAAATTTATTTAAATATGATTTTATATGTGTTTATTGTTATTTTAGTGTTTTGACATTTCTAATAATTTTAATGACCAAACTAAACTCAAGTAAAAATGACCTAAGGCGAATTTTATTTTTCTAGATAATATTTAAAAAAACAACATATGCTCGGAAATGACTTAATGTGAAATGACTTAAGCTGAGGTATCACTGTACAGAGTATACAGAAAATGATATTTTCATTTTGCCTGATATTTTTCTTGTGCTTAAACAGCAAAAGTGATCATGTGAGAAATTAGAAAATTATGAAATGGCATTTAATGATCTTAATAATGATAATAAAAAAAACAGCTTTATCTACAGTAGACAATGTAATATTAATTAAATCTCAATATTTTTGTCAAGATTCTGACCACATTCTTTTCACAAGAAAATTAGTATTAAACAATTGTTAGTTATATTTATAAAATATATGATGAGAATTTCAGTATATATCATTTTATTAGAACTGTTTACAATAATGTATTTGGCGGTGTGATATTTTGTTATGCAAATTGAAGGTTGCTCATCATATTATAAGTAAATATATACCATAGTATATAATAGTTATAGATATTTATTTTTATAATTTCATGTATACAAAGTTTTTTTACTATCACAATATATGGTTGTACTCTCAATGATGTTCCAATCTTTGAATTTTATTGGGATTCAAATTAATTCCAGACCTCAAGTGGAAGTCATATATACAATCCATCATGATGATGGAAAAATGGTCAGTTCCTTGTACTGTCCCAAAAAGTACCCGATTTCTTTTACCATGCTTTATCTCAGCAAGAGTTAGATTAAATCAAAAATGGAGTACTGCCGTCATGTCTGGGTTGAAACTGCCAAATCCTCACTTTCCAGCTTTGATAGTGTTCAAAAATGTTTACACAGTTTTGAAGGAGTTGAATTATTTTCCATGCCATAACTTCTTACCCACAGATGCAACATTGCAAGTCTCTCTCTCTCTTACTATTCTATTGCTATTCCCATGGCAAATGTTCAATATTACTTCCAAACTTTATTTGCAACAATTCAAACCATTATAGACTCACACTTCTATGTCCAAAGAGTAGAATCACCCTCATTTCCTCTGTATTCCATTCACAAAAATAAAGTTCCACTCAAGCAGCTTTTTGGCCCCTAGAATTGCTATTCTCAGGAGGGGAAAAAAAAAACACTTTTGCATAGGTACTTCCCTGAACACTACAATGTTAGCCACTTTAAGTCAAGGGTCAAATGTTATCTATCCTGCTTAGCCTGATAGTTTTGGATCATTCATGGAAATAGTCAAACAACACAGTTTATAAGAAGGGAAGTAGAGTAATGTTTCTGGTAACTACTGTAAGCAGTAAGATTACAAATCTCTGCAAAGTTGATGATAATATCAAGATAAATGCAGATAATTAATATAAGTTCTGAAACAAAATGATGTTTTTGAGTGGTACAGATTTTCACCAATGAATGAATGAATGACTGATGACTGTTATAGAATGTCAAGGAGCCCATACTAACATGCAAAATAAAATAATTTATTCATATAGATAGGATATTGTGTTAATCAAATATGCATTTTATGACCTATATCTTGGATTTCTTTATAAACAAAAAACAATATTGATCTTTGTTTGCATAATAGAAGCTGACAGTTCCAAAACAATGTGTTAATAATATTTTTGATAAGGATCTTATTACAAGCTGAAACTCAGAGAAGATATTTATTATTTAAATCTATATAATTTTTATCTTGTGAAAATAATGACTTTTTAATAAAATATGACAGTATATTTCATCCTTTTTGTAACACATCAAAGAAAATGAAAATTAATGATTAACAAAGTTCATTTTTAAAAATATTCCATACTAAAAGATTTCAAGAGAATTCAGCATCCTTATTCTTCATTAATTATTGTTCTTTCAAAATTTGACCAAAAGAATATATGAAACTGAAAATTCTCTTCAAAAAAACAAACAAACAAACTAGAATTCATTTGATAATTCAATAACCTATGTGCAATAAACTTTCAAAGAAAGAACTTTGAAAGATTAGAATCATCTCCAGTTTAAAGAATGCTTGAAAAAGATAATTATAATTCATTTTTTGTGAAGTTTGGAAAACAAAGAGCAGATAAAAAAAAAAAGAATATCATTGTTGTCTGATCTCCAGATAAAAGAAATAGTCACAGCCAAACAATTGGCTTGTGAATTGCAGAAATAGGATTTAAAATGACAGTGCATTGAGATTATTTGTCATCAGCATGAATTTTTTTTATAATATTTTCATATATTATATTATTAATATATTTCTTTTTTTTTTTAAATACAAACATTTTTGTTGTTTTTTTCCTTTGCATTTTACTAGATTATTCTTGCAACATCTCTGCCAAACGAAATGTTATCCTATGAAGAGTCAATTATCAGACAATTATGCTAATATAATCTGATATGTGGTTTATGTCATATACTAGAGAATTCTTGTGTATTGCATAAATTTAATCTAAAGAAGGCTGGAGAATGGACTGGCTGATACTGTTTGAAGGAAAAAAATCAAGATAAAATCTGTATTTACTAGGCTCTAAGCTCCTTAGAATTGAACACCATACTGGAGCCTTTAATTACCAAAAAAATAGACATTAGGTTTAATATTCCAAAGTTAAACCACCAGATTGTTATAGAAAACAATGGGCAAGTAGATATGAGTGTTAATATTACTATTTACATTGTGTCAGGTGTTGTAATCCATATACTTGGAATTCAACAGAATGAACAGAAGCAACATCAAAAGGATAAATTAAGAAAAGGATGCAATACAGAAAAATTAATAGAAGACATTCCTGAGCATGGTCAGAAGAATGAAAACAGTCCCATAGATTGAATAAAAAAGTCCAGTTTCAAATTTCATTTGAATTTATATAAGTAAATAATTTCTAAAGAATTAATGGCTTTATTCATAATTATATAAATAAAGTAGCAAACAATTTAAAGAAACTATGCTACAAAAACCCAAAACCAAAACAAGGGACACAATGATGGAAATGCTGTGACTATAAGAACATTCAGTGGATAATAATGATAATGACTCATCTCCTGAATTCAGAAAGAAATTGCTAGCTGGGTTGTGTTTTAGAAATATGAAGAGGAGCTTTCATTTTCATGACAGTAGTAATGCACAACTTTTGATACTTCATCTCTCTTAACAAAGAAGAAATGAATAAAAGCCATTTTATGCTTGATTTATTATTGAATCAATATTTTTTGCTGCACATGCATATGTTTGTCCTGTCATTTTACTATAGCAACAAAGTCAATGTAGCTGGTTGGTTTAGTCAGATATTTAAATCTTTTAGAAAAGATTCACTGACAAACAGAGCAAGAGAGTAATTTTTAATACAAATAGAAATTCTTAATTACACCAGTTGAATATGCTAAAATTCTAATCAAAAGAAAAGTAAATAATGCTTTCATATCTGATTTTATAAGTATGCAACTGCTCATCAGTTGTGAGCTAAATAATCCACAAACATTATGAAAGGCTTCACTAAAGCCTTGGTATCTATTCATAATCTCCAAAGCATATGAACCAAACATTCTCATGCTATCAACGTCTTTCAACATAAGAGCCATGATACTTATAAATTATTGCATCTTTTAATAAATTTAACTGTAAAAAATCTGATCATCACATGATCATTTTATATCTTGGTTAGATGCAAAGAATTATATGTTCTTAAAAGAATCCAAGCTGAAAACTCAAACATTACAACATAGTCTTAACCTTATAATTGACCTGTTTGAGAGCAAATGATAAGTCAAGATTTGCAAAGAATAAATATTTTCCACTTTATTTTCATCAACATTTTAAGTTGTTCCAAAAAACAAGTAATCTGAAAGACCATAATTTTAGAATTGCAGAGTTTTGTGAAACTTTATATAAACTGCAGAAAATACCATTGTATCCAATAAAATGATGGTTTGAATTTATATAAGTCAATAATTTCAAAAGAATTAATGGATTTATTTTTAATCATACAGGTAAAGGAGAAAACAATTTAAAGAAACTATGCCACTCAGGAGCCACTTTCATGCAGTTGGAAACACATACACACATTAAATAAAGAGATGGGTGACATGAATGAAACCTGTTTCTACTTGTTTGCAATACAGTGTTACTGTAAACAGTAAAGTCATGATACTTAACACTGTTTATTCGAGATCCTGATTTGGTGTTTGCACAAGGCAAATATTTAGAGAAAACTATTATCTTTTATTCATTCATTTTTCAACTACACCTTAAAATAAATTTTATTATATTTGAGACTTGAACATTTCCTGAATTAGACTGTATGAATATGTAATTGTATTAACAAATTAGAATGACCTCTTTTCGACAACCTTTAAACTTTGAAATAATTCATATTCTGAAGCAGAGCATATACAATTATATTGAGTAAATCTTATTTGCATATATTTATAAAGCTACTATTTAAATAAGTGAAAATAAAAGCTCTGTTCTTCAATACTTTTGTCATTTTTTTTAGTATATTTCATTTTAACCTTTTTTAAATTTCTATGAATAGCATACAACATGTATAATGTAAAAAGATTGGGAGTAAAAAAAAAAAAAAACAGTCCCAGTTTGATTATCTAAAGTTTAGCTTCAATTTCCTTGATCAGAACCATATTACCAATTATTCATTCAAAAGGAAAATTACTTTCCTTCTTACATTCAATACTAAAGATTGAATATATATATATATATATATATATATATATATATATATATATATATATATATATATATATATGGATACTGATGTCAACACCAAATAGCAACAGTCTGTTTTATGCATAAATGTGATCTTCAAGCCCGAAGATTGTTTTCAAGCATGAAACAGACTATTGCTACTCTGTTTTGATATTAGTTTCCACACGTATATGTACATATGCTTTTAGTGGTTTAGAAACTAATATTTCATAATCATTTTTACAACTTTGTAAAGAGTCATGCATTTTAATATTTTAAAATTGAGATTGAAGGATAATTGAAAATAACATTCAAATAAATTTCTTTATAAAAAATTGCTGACAGTACACTATAGATACAAGTTAAAGAAGTTTGTATTACATGAAGATAATCTATTCTGCTCTATTTTGTCTGTTTTCTTATCTACATTTAATGAATTATTCTATCAAATCAACCAATTTTAATGTATGTTTTAGATATTATTTTAAAACATAATACTAAGTAACCTTACTAGTGCTCCTGATGAGATGTATATCGTTTATTAAAAAAAAAAAAAATCAAAATAACATTCCATTTTATAAATACAGAAAAATGAAGTAGCTATCAGTTGCTTATTGAAGCAACACTTATGCTTTATTGACTTCTACCTTTTGGCAGGAAACTTGTATAGAATTCTTAGATGCTTAGTGACACCTGATAAGCTAGCAGAAATCATTTGAAGGTTACTAAATGATTCCTAAACTTTTATACAGGTAAGGAGTGAGAAGGACAGTCAATAGCAACTTTGTGCATGTCTCTAGAAGTAATTTGTCTGATAGCAGCAAGAGATTCAAGGCAGCAGGAAGAGTTAAGTAGGAATAGCTGGGAGAGGTTGGTTTGGCCGAGTTTTCAAGCATAAGCAAATTAGCAGACTTGCCAAAGTGAAGAATTCATCTGAAATTGTCTGTAGTTGCACAAGTTCTGCCACTGGTGAATCTACAGGTTTTACTTGTAATGAATAAGAAAAGCAATAAAAATAACACAACAGTGGTACAGGCAGTAGAAACGATGATAATGGGTGGTGGTGGTGGTGGTGGTGGTGGTGGCAAAAACAAAAAGAAATAACAGCAATCGTCTTGGTGCATTGGGAGATGCATGAAGCTTTCAGCCAACTGACAACAGAAGAAAAATAACAAATTTTACCATCTGGGAAATTTAATAAGAAGTGGCTTGTGGCTACTTAAGTGTAATTATTGGCAAGGCAAGGAAGTATTTCAGCAGGGAAACATCTAGGAAAAAGAACAAGAACAACATAAAATGAAAGGAAACAAGCATTGGCAAAATAAAATCAGATTTCAAAGCAAGGTTCTAAAATGCAAGAAAAGAAATTACAAGAGCAAATGTGAATGTAGATATTTAATGTTTTAAATTTCTTTATATATGATCTGTTTCCCTGATAGTCATATGCTGGCATTGACAGACTTCTAATTTTCACTATATTGGCTGCTCCTATATATACAGAATAAGGTAAAGAACAATAATGATTCTATAAACAAAGAGCATCAAACAGAGAAATGCAAAACAAGTAACAAAATATTCTCCTACTGTAAAAGAAAAAAAAAAACACACAAGGATGAAAAATTAAAAAATAAGCTACTGATGAATGTAGTGATAAACGAGCAAAGAATGAGAATAACTTGTAAATAAGAGAAATGCATGGGCATACACGCATAAAAAAATATAACTATAGAAAGGTTGAATAATTTCTGGCAGTGATGAAGCATCATTAGGCAATAATTAAAAGCATCTCTTGGCAGGACATTTGTTTGTTGTAAAAGACTCTTCTTAATAGAATGAGAGATGGGGAGGAGGACGACAGAGAACATTTTCTGTGCTAAATGAGGTAACAAAAACACTGAAGAGAGAGGCCTAGTAAAAAATTCAGGTCCAAGTTCACTTAATTGTGGATGAATGGCTATATGGATAGATGTAAGAAAACAATGCAAATATATATATATATATATATATATATATATATATATATATATATATATATATATATATATATTTTTTTTAATTGCATTCACCCCAAACAAGGCAGTAAAGCCACTGAGACACAAGGGGGTTACTGGGTGTGGAAGAGTTAAAAACAGGAACAAATGCTAAGGAGTGAGAACAAAAGAAGAGTAATCAGGAGGACAGTAGATAGCAATTGACATTGCATTTAAAATTTTGCAGATTAATGTTGGCTGGAAAGCATGAAGGGAGTTCCACAAGCAAGAAAAGAAACTGTTAGCATAGAAGTTATATTTACATCTAGCAAGCTCAAATGTAAATTGATTAGACCTCCTTGTCAGTCTAGTACTGCATTTAAATCCAAAGAGACTAAGCACTATAGCAAAGAGCTCAACCAAACAATTACCATGAAAGTATTTATATAAAAGGCAGAGGGTAGCAACCTTAAGCCAATGGGAAAGTTATTGAAGTTGAGATGCCAGATTGGAGTCAATAATATTACTGATTCTACTTTGGATTTTATCAAGGAGC
>CAHIKZ030003205.1:372500-690000 GCA_903632075.3 Acanthosepion pharaonis
CTTTCCAGATATAAGTCCTACTATTTAACCCATAGTTGGGGCAGATGGATTTCTACCTTTCCCAAGGGTATTTGTGCATAAGTGAATGTAATAAATCTGTCTGGAATTCAAACTTGGCTCTCTCATTTCTGATTCCAAATGATCACCACCTGCACATCTCCATTGTTTTAAAGAATCTAGCAGAAATGGAACTTATAGTTTGCTTTCACTTCATTGAACATGGTATTCACAATATTGAATCTTTCAAATTTTCGCAATCTTTTTCATCTCTTTTAGCCACTGAGTAATTTATTTTGGCACAAATCCACATTCTTTCAACTTGTTTTTCTTTTTAGTGCTTTCATTTTCATCAGCTTACAATTCTTCATAAAACTGATTAGTTTATGTGTTTCTATTAATAGACTAAAACTTACAATATCATTTTGAAAACTTGAATTTCTTCAGTTTATGAGAGATGCATATAAATATTCAAAGAGCATGTAAATCTACATCAGTTAAACAGTTGAACTCAACATCCACACTTGATCAAGTCACAATAGTTATTTAATAATATTAATAAATGAAAAATGCAGAAAAGAGTCACTTCTGCAAAGTTCTGTTGGGGAATTAAGTCAATATTTGGAACTAGGTAGAAATTGGCTTATCTAATAGTTTCTGAATTCATTGTTGGTTTATGCAAAAACTATTTGCATACTTACTATTGTAGCATCTTTATTAAAATGAAGAGAAAAAAATGTATGAATATGGGTAAAAAATAAGAAAAGATTTCTTCTGAAATTGCCAGGCTTCATTTTATATATGGTCAACCTTGTGTTATTTTTCATAGAGTGAGAAGATCTAATTTTTAAGCAAAAAACAAGCCGATCAACTACCAGATTTTTAAAATATCAAATGTAATTTTATAAAAAAATTCAGAATAAAATTAGAATGAGTAGCTGCAGCTCACAGTACTGTATTTACATTCCTTAGCACACATAGTGAATGTTATATATTTGCTGTTGTGAGCATAGTCAAAAAATGTTAATAAGGCAAATTTAGTCATAAATACTATAAACTTGTCAATAGGGTGACTGGGCTTTTTCTTTATGATCCACTGATTTAGCTACAAACTTCTTCATGTGTAAACATCAATGGAAACTCCTTTTGCTATTACATTTTACTTTTTTACTAAAGCAATTTATAACACTTTGATCATAAAGAAGAGTAAAACTTATTGTATAGATAATGAGTCAGTGGCATAGAAAACATTTCATTTAATCTGATACATAATAAAAATTCATTGATATGAGTTGACATTTATTAGAGATATACTACCTATGAATTACATTTCTTCAGATCAACAGCTATAGATTTTCCATGCAAAGCCAATATTGCAGTACTACCTTGGATGGTTTATGTTAGCATATTATCAGTAATTATGGCTTTTCAATAATAAATCTACATACACGGAGGAAAATAAAATAGTAACACCTTGAATAAGCATTTCAGTTAACTCAAGATTAAATATACAGCTACTGTAACTGGATGATGAGCCTGGATGTGGTGAGTTTCACCAAGGTACTCACAGTGGAGGCCATATCAGTAGTCAGGGACAGACTGGTTTTGGTCTCATCTCTGACTTTCTGTACACAAACAACACACTTCAGAATGGGATCAGACATATATCAACATCATGAAGGTTTAGCAATCGGTTCACCATTATCACCAGCAATAGCAAACATATACATGGAATACTTTGAAGAAATGACATTATAATCCACATCACTAAAGACAACCCTATGGCTGAGATACATAGATGACACTTTCATACTCTGGCTACACCAGGAAGAAATTCAGTTACTAATGGACCATATGAACTCAATAAGATCATCGATACAGTTCACAATGGAGAGAGCAAACAACAAACAACTCGCATTTCTGGATGTACTAATATCTTAAACACAGCAAGGCTTCAAGACATCCATATACCGCAAACCAACATTCACTGGACAAAACTTCAACTCCCACCACCCATACAGTGTAAAGAAAGGGATCATCTGCTGCTTATAACATCAAGCAAAAATCATGTGGCAACCCAGAGACATATGAACAAGAAATGGTCAATATAAGCAGTACCCTACAATGTAACAACTACCCTGGGTACATGGCAGCAACTCCAACTAACTGGGATAGAAGGGTATGAGAGGATAACAACACTCAGAAAACAGCTTCAGTCTGCCTACCATATGTGAAGCGATTATCAGAAAAATACAAAAGATCTGTGGTCCATATAACATCAAGACGACCTTCAAAAGTGGTTTGACACTTCACAGACACCTCTTCTGAGTAAGACACCCCTCCATAAAGGAGAACATGACCAAGGACTGTGTGTATGCCATCCTGTGCAGCTGTGGTAAAAAATATAAAGGAGAAACAGGTTGCCCTCTTAATGTAAGACTGCAAAGCCCTAACATGAGGGGAAATAGAAAAATCAAGTGTAACTGATCACATATGGAGGGGAAAGGGAGATCACTGACCACTATGGGATGAAGTTAAAATAACAGAGAACATCACAACAAAATATGAACACTTAATAGATCAGCACATATGCTAGGCCACAAAAATCTTCTAAACTGTCCAAGCATAGAAATAAATACAATATGGGAACCAGTAATACAGAAAATGATTAATGAATAAGATAAAAGCAATAATAACAACAAAAATTGCAATACGAGTTCTGATAAAAAAAAGATGACATTAAGTTTATAAGTCCCAATAATTCATACACTGATGTCCTCAAGGACACATGGCCCAGTGGATAAAAGGGTTGGAACTAGAACAATTTACCCAGTGGGCAAAATAAAGGGTTCAGTTCAAAATTCCAATCACCTGTAGAAGGCCAGAGTGTACAATGGTTGAAACATTGTGAATATAGCAATAAAGATTAGGAAAACAGTTTGAACAATGTAAATAATGTAAATAATCCATCTTGGTCATTAATACAGGCCTCTACTCTTGATCATACAAATGGCAAATGCTATCTTATGGCACATTATTTCATATCTATTGACACAATAGAGCAAGTTGTATTAACTGGTGGATTAAATGGATGAGTCGTTACTGCATCAATATTTCAACAACATGTCACTCAAATCTAGTGGCCAGTTTTGAGATACTGAAAAAAAAACAAAAAAAAACAATTTCTTCCTATCAGATTTTTGAGTTTGCCATCATTATTTATATTATTATTACTATTTATATTACTATTATTATTTATATTATTTCTTCTTCTTCTTCTTCTTCTTCTTCCATTCTCCTGCTCTTGCACTGTATTCATTAATCATTTTCTTCACCAACATGTGAAGACAATGTTTTTAAACATCTTGCAGGGAATATTGAATAGCATAAGCATAATGAAGAAAAACATTATCTTATCAGCATATCATTCCTATTGTGGGAATGGCAACAGAATATACATGGTGCTGTTCAACATTCCCTCCACAAACACCAAAAAGGAGTGAGAATCTTAACCTATGATATCCCACAACAAATACACTGGAAATTTTCACTTCTCATATCTACATTGCACATGCAAATGACTATCCCTTGCATGAACACAAAACCTTCTCTTATCATTGAACCCAAGATAGCAACATCTGATCCCTCAGGTGACCCTCTTGTAACATCACTGACAACATGAATGATGGTATTGTGGTGTAGAAGTTTGGTTAATGACATGCATGTCTGTAGTGCTACTGTATGTAAAGAATTCCCAACAGATTCCCAAGTGTCAAATCTTACCAAGTATCTGTATTCCATGGCTGTCTCAAACATCAACATTGAAGTGATACCTATTCCTCAATTCTTAAACATGACCATCTGGCCTGTAGAAAGTGCACAATCTGACTCCTTCTAAATGGCTCTCTAATTGAACAAAAGGAGCATGGGTACATCTTCCACACATGACCCTTGCAGTGAACTCTTCCACAACATTGAAACCTATTACAGCATGTATTGCCATCTAAATCTCAGACACAGATGGTGCATTGCTACACATGAGCCTTCCTATGTCACAAGATGGTTGAAGACTTTGAAAATTATATCAGAATATCTACTACTACCCACTAGCATGCATTTATTGTGCATAGTTCAATATATTTCATGATGTTGCAATCTTATTTTCTATCAGTTTCTCTTATGCCAAAGTAAGGCTGATCATGATATCAGTTTTCTTCTGTGGTTGGCTCTAAATATCAGTAATAAAAATAATAAATTATAATAATATACAAATTTTGATGTTTATATGGGTAGATATGTGTATGTGTGCACACATGTGTGTGCAAAGAAAAAGAGTACAAAAATTTATCCAAAATACCAAGTCCTGGGTATGACCAAAAACTATACCCAACAGCAAGACCTTTGATCAGAGATTGGAAATTTTGAGGAGCGTGGAACCACCTTTTAATTGCTACCCTGACCCAGTTATGGGCAAATAGTGAACTCCCAATCAAAAATAAAACTATGAAAATATAAAAATACATTTTTATCGTAAAAATACCAAGAATACTTATTTGTAGTAAAATTACCAACAATACATTTTATAGCAAAATTACCAACAATACATTTTATCAGTAGTTAAAGGCATACAATTGCATTCAAAATATTTAGATTTTAGCTTTAAATAACACAGAGGTTGATATGCCACTAAACAAAATCAATCGAATACCACACACAATTGATCCTGAAAACCTTTTAGTGACAAATTATTCAACATCATATTCAATAATTTAGAAGTTCTTGAGAGTGGTTAAGTTTTTTGTTGTTAATATATAATTGGAATAATTCATTAAACACAATTTCTATTCTACCTATGCAAGTTTTGATCATCTATCTTGGGAAATTAACTCATAACAGTGCTTTATTTTTGTGTAAGTTACATTTTTCCATATAATTTTCTAAATAAAAAGTTAATGGAACTTCTACATAAACATTAGTTTACTTGCAGTGTCAAAACTTTTTAGGAGGGGCATTCAATGAGGTAGTGATTTAATGCCCTTTTCAAGAGTTGTTTGACTTATTGATCTTATTCTTTTTGTTTTGCTTTTAAACTTTCAATCTATTCTCTGGTTTCTAAATACAATATGGCCTCTAGCATACAATCCAAATGTAAGAATGGAGTCTCTTTTTCTAACTAGTGTCAACTATTCATCACAAAATCTAGGATTGTATCCAGTGGTCTCATTATAATGTACTTAGACTGTATTGACTTATTGTGATACAATGGAACCCAGCTGTGATTAGAACACCCATGATGTCAAGTGGGTTATAAATGATTTTATCTGGTGCTGAAAGGTCTGTTGTTTTATGACTAACAGTATAGTCTAGATACAAGGTCTTCAAAGCAGCCACCCAAAGTCTACAACTAGGGAGAAGAGAAGCAAATAAGTATATAAATAAATGAAAACTTTTGGGATCAAGTGTCACTAAGTCAGAAAGTAGGGTGTTCCAGTTGTGGGCTTATGTAGGTAGAATCACAAAAGTGAAGTAAATCAGTTACAAACTAGCCATTGGTGGGTGACAAGACCTTAATGTAGATGCAGAGAGGCAGAATCAAAATCACTGCCAAGATGTAAAGACAGTAACAGTCAGAAATAGGTAGTTGGAGTTCTTAAAGAACTAGTCTGTCAAAACAGAAGTAGAAGCAAAGATGTCCCAAGTGACACTTACCTACCCACCTCATACTGTACCAAGTGTATCAGTTAAGTAACCAAAAAATTGGAAAAGTTTTTCATTTCTCAATGTGGTATGATTTCACATTTCATTCCCTTGTGAATGTATACTGGACCTTTCCCAGTTTTAGTACACAAATATGAATATGTGGGGTGATTTGTCCAGCTGGTGAAAGACTGAATGAATACTGCGATTATATGTTCACATTATGTTGGTGAAGAAAATGATTAATGAATACAGTGCAAGAGCAGGAGAATGGAAGAAGAAGAAGAAGAAGTGAGATATATAAATAATGATGGAAAACTCAAAACGTTTGATAGGAAGAAATTGTCTTTTTCAGTATCTAAAAACTGGCCACTAGAATTGAGTGACATGTTGTTGAAATATTGATTGGTTTAAAGAATTTTTTTTTTTTTTTTTTTTGTGTGCACTTTCTGGGCAAGTCTCACTTGGTGTGAGCATATGGGTTAGGCTTGTTTTCTTTTCTTATTTAATAATAAGCTTATAAGTACCATAACATGGCAGAGGTAATGATTAGCATTGAAATAATGAAACCTTTTACTGTTAAATGAGACAGTCATGTGGCTAAAGGAAGCAAAATTAGTAACAAAATTGCAGAAAATACAAGATATAGCAACCTTTCTACCTTTGTGTCTAGAGGAGAATGCATGAACTTTGTACATCTGGAAATGGATGAGATTGTGCAAATACAGGACAGCATGCACAGTATATTTAAAATTCAGATATTTGAACATATTCCAATAAAGTTCCTTTCATAGGAAGATAGTACAAGTTGTTGCTTGTAGCACAGTCAAATTATGATAAAGTTCAAAATTATTCTGAACAAAGCACAAATCCTACTGTCATTTCCAAACTTTGTGTTAGATTAAATTTGTTAATGAGGTGTGTACCTGTAAGTTGTATGCAGTGAATGTAGAAAAATTAGGTGTTTAAATATAGTCTAACACAGTAAAGGTGACTTTGCAAAAGGTGAATCTCATTGATGAATGGAAATTGATAAGTAGAGTAAATATTTATTATGTGAACTTTATTTAGCATGACTTTTTATTCAGCAAGATAAAAAAAATGCTTCTTTTAAAAGTTTAAAGAGGTTTTGAACATTAATTACACAACCTACATAGTCAGCCATTGGGAAAGGCAATAATGGATAGAGTGAAAATGGTCACTAATGCCAGATAGATAATATAGTGGTAGGCTGAAAAAAAAAGAGGTGACAACAGTTAATAGATCATTTAAAGAAATATAGGATGAATGCAAAACCACTGGAATCATTAGGAGTTGAAGCAGCTTTGGGGCTCAGACTGATGGAAGACAAGGTGGGCAAGCAGGTTTTGCAAAGGAGAAATAAGATTCTGAACGTAAAAGATAATCAGAATAGATGGGAACTGTTCTTTATATGAAGAAAACTAGTAGACCGCTATACAATTTTAGAATGGCTCCAAACTACATGTAACTATGTTAAAATAAAAGCCGAAAGATTGAGCTGGGAAAATAGGGGAAAGGACAGATGAGAAAGCAACTCCCTCTAACTGGATCATCCTATGTGCCCAAATTGAATAAAGTGGTTATATGGCGTAATGTGGCTTGTGTAGAAACAGGTGTTGATTTAGAATTATGTAGTGGTGTTAAGGTGGAGGAAGTAGTATAACTGAGAAAAAATGATTGCAATAATATTAATGTAGATGAATTAGATGCAATGTTGAAGGGTATCAATTTGGCTTTAAGGTGAAGATTGTGTGATATGAACTGATGTACTTGGATGAAATCAGTTGGTTGGTTGATTTTAAGATATGTCAACTCTTGTAGGGTTATTTAATGCTGAATTTTATAGGAGAACCCAGTGAGGATCAAAGTTTCTACTATTCTTGCTAGTCATTACCAACCTCACACCAAGGTGCCCAAATCAGTAATTACCACTGAGAAGAGTTTGAACAAAAAGAAAGAGCAGAAATAATTATTAAAAGACATCTGGGAATCCTGTTATTTACACTGAACCAAGATTAGCCCAGGGGTACTGCAGTTGAAATTACTGGGGTGAGAATGGGATATTTTTAGGGAAGGACCTGATGGAAATATTAACAAAAGTACCACCTCTCATTTGGAATCATTGTAAGAGATGCTTGAAGAGTAGAATTTTCTTTTAGAGTAATGGAATTGTAGAGGGACATCACCACTGAACAATCAACGCTATGGTTAAAATGAGGCATAGCTGACTTTGGTACAATATGATATCTAGATCTGGGCAGGCTGAGAACTTGGTGCTCCATAGAACAGAATTTAAACATTTTGAACAGATATCCACACAGAGTACTGATGGAGAGATTGAGGATAAGGTGTGGCTAAAGCCTCCAAATGTATGTCAATGGCAAGAAGGAAAGCTGGTGGATACTTATCCCCAGAATAATATCTCGATTGAGTGGCTCATCATTTTCTGAATATATAAGGGATTGTCAGCTCATCGGAGGCTAATGAAGATGGGTAAAAAGATGAAAGGCAAATACTATCATTCTATGTAGACAAGTGACTATGATTTGTTATAAATAGAATTAAATTGAATTAGTTAAATTGTAAATAGGTATAGATGAAAATGGTGTGTTTTTGTTTTGTTTTCCTTCACTTTAATTTCTTTCAACTTGTTTATGGGTGCATTGATATTTAGATAGGAAGAGGCACATGTGAATGGAATGATAATATATACAGCATGGAATCAAGAATGAAGTAGAAATTAGAATGAGGATATGAAAATGTGTAATGATGCATAATGGTGGTAGATTCAAACAATTGGACATCTAATAATTGTTTCTCTTTTTCTTTATCCCTGTAACTGAGTGACATTTTTGTGTTGTCAAAATAGGTTTATTTTTTGCATACATTTGCTGAGTAAATCCCACATGGTGGAATAAAATGAACATAACTTAGTTTCTTTTCCTATTTAACAATATTGATAAAGATAATTCTGCTTATTGGAAATATTAAATCTACTGAAAGTATCTAAATCCCGTATATTTTTTAGTTAAATTACAATTCATGGCTTTTTCATTTAATTGGAAGCCAAAAACTTGATGCCAATTGGCATTTGTTATCTTAAAGCATTCAATCTGAAGCCAATTCTGAAATATAGTTGAAAAGGAATTGTAATTTACCTTTTAATTTCATATCTGAGACATTTTTTCCTCGACCAATTGTGTATTTCTATATTTAAAAATAAGGTCAAAAGCTGACTAAGAGTAAAATGAAAATAAACTATTAAGAGAGCATTTGAACAAACATACACCAATATAAGTGACTAGGATACAACTTTCTGTTTTTTATGCAAGGCTAAAACAGATGTTGCAATGTTTTGTTAAGACTAAAATTTCTAATTTTCTTTCTTACATTATTCAATTTTGTCTTTAATGCTTGTTTTAATAGCTGATTGGACAAAATCAATAAAAGGAAAATTTAACACTGGAAAATCTGACAAGTATATATATATAATCTCATTGTAGGATTGTAAAACTAAGCAAAGAAATAAGTTAAAGAAAATATGGAGTTCATGCTTAATCAGCCAAATAAAATAATGAACATGAAAATCAAATGTTCTTTAAAAATATTTTGCTTTAGATTAATAAAATGTTAACCAGCAAAAAAAATCGAAGCCATTAATATCAGAAAAAAATCAATAGGAATAACAAAATCCTCATAAAACGTAGCAAAACAGAACAAAAGGTAAATTTACTTTAAACAGAATCTCAGCCTTCCTAACCTAAACAAAGTAGAAGTCGTTTTTTTATTAAAAAAAAGAAAATATAAAGGAGTGCAACAAGAAAAGATTTCTGTAAAGCAAATTTAAAATGTAATATTAGAATTTGTCATGTATGACTGATCAGATCATTGAAAAGTGTGCACATCAGCAAAACCTTTATATCTCTTGACTTTACATTTGATTAAAGTATTTGATTAAAGAAGTATTTTTCCTCAGATAAACACATACCATTTCTGAAATATACTAAACATAAAAAGAGAATGTTAATTTACATTCAGGTATGTTTTTTTCATGTTGCATATACATCTTCAACCAACTGTGCATTTTAGTATCTTGAAAATGAGCTTAAATGTAGACCAATCAGAGTATAAGAATGACATGAGCTAATGCGTTAATATTGCTACATTTTGAGTGTAATATTAAAAATGAGGCTTGTGCTCAATGGCTAGAAAGATCTGCAATCTCTATGGATGTTCAGAGAAGCCAGAGGGTAAGTTGCAGTCAGAAGTAATTCTAATATTTAAACTAATAAAAAAGACGAATTAACTGAGCGATATAAAGTATGCTTAATGAAAAAGAAAAAAAAAATCACACCAAATTGTCAAAAATGATAAAGTATATATTTGATTTCTTGTATCTGAAAAGAACCTTTTTAAAAACCTTTAATATGTTTAATAATATTTTTAAATACTATCTTTTCATTAGTTTGAAAAAATTTCCTTTAACCTTTCTCTAAGCTTTTATGTAAGAAGTAAAAATCAAGTAGGCCATAAAAAGTGAATTTTAATACCAGGAATAAGTAAGGTCATTAGTAAAAAAAAAAATAAAATAAAATAAAAAGTAAGAAATTGATCAATTATGCACTTTCACAAAACACAAATATTTACTTGATTCTTTTGGTATAGAAACAAAAATATTGAATCATAAAATAAATTTATCTTTTTTCATTATCTTTTTTTTTTTTTTCTGATCAAATGAAATAACAAACATACATATAAATGCATATTCATTATTTTACTAGATAACTTTTGTTTAATGTTTTGACCTCCCAGCATAAACTTAGATTTAGTCCTTATCAAAAGCATTAAAAAAATGCATTTTTTTAAAACTAATGTTTCAAATTAGCATTTATGGATTTCAATAGGCAAAGTATAACAAAGAATATTAGGAAAAATGATTTGTAGGCTGCAAATTGAAAACAAACAAGAGAAATGAATTGCAAGTGCATTGTGAAGTGGTGTTATGTTAATATCTAATAGCACAATAGAAATTTTCAAATAGAATACTTATTTGAAAAATACATTATATTAAATAAATAGAAGCTAATCAGTGGAAATATTTAAGAAGTTATTTTTTTTACATGTACACAGACACTTAATAGCAAAGAATGAGTAACTATCGTATTTATGGAGAGATATTAAAAACATTTCTATTCAGGAATAATTAGGATAAGTTAAAGTAGCAACTAAACAAAACTGAATAAGGAAAGGATAAGAAACATATCAATAACAAACCATTCAAGATGAATATTATAAATTTGATACTTTTGAGAATAATTCCACAACAGATAATATGGAAATAATAATGTTCTGATATTTATCAATATTATTTGTCAGCTGTATCAATAAGCCATTTTATTTAAGCTTTTTCTTATTAGATGCTGGAAATAACTGTATATAAAAACTATAGAAAGAGAACATTACAAGAGAATCTTTTTAAATTTGTTTATTTCGACTGTACACTAATGTCTAATGTTTCTACTTTTCAGATGAAAAGTCTTCAATTATTTGAAGGTTTACTTAATGAAATTATGTTTTATTATTTTGAAAGTCTCTGAATGTTTTTTTTTTAAATTTATGCTTAGAAATATTTCTTGTTTTGCTAACATTTTTAAGAAACAATGCAACTTGTGCTTATTTTAATATTTACATTAAAACTAATAATAATTTTAGAATTTTGTATATAAATCCAATTTTAGGAAATAAGAAACCAAAACAGGCAAGATGAAAACTCAGAATGAATAATTATTTAAAATTCAATAAGTTCTTCAATGCAGTTAGGTTTAAATTTTCTCTACTGGAGTAAAGATACTTTCCAAGTAGTACATGTTGGGTGGTCAAAGAGTTGCACCATATTTTGTCAATCTATCATACAATTTCATAAGTAGAAGTTTTCCTTCTTTATCACTCGGCAAAGCTTCTTTAGGTACCTTTTGCAGTCTTCCAGAAACATTTTGTTGCTAGATACTTTTTGTCAATTGCTGCCTTTAATTGATCTAATGAAACATTTTTGTTATATTTAAGTAGTGAAAATAGTCCTTTTTTTTTAAGTGGAAACCACACAAAGCAACTAGTATAACCAAGCTGACATAAATGTCATCCAGTGCTTGAGTTGGATATTTTGAGCATGTTGATTATATTTTGCCTCACATAATGTTGTTTATTATCTTATTATAATTCTGCTTGTTCCTCCCTACCTTAGCATGACTGTTATGACCTGCCAACACTATAAATAATGGACTGTTCCATTTTGATCAAGAGGAAAGATAGAAATGACATATCAGAGACACTGATTTCAGTGAGCAAACTCTCTTATGGCGTATTGCTTCCCAATCAACTTTGGTCTTCAAAAATTTAAATGCAATGTCAATTGTTATCTTCTTGAAGTTAAATCAATCCAGGAGTGGGGTCTGTTGTGTCAATGGTCAAAAGCTGGAGATGTAAATGCACAGGTTGCACAACTAATCAACAGAGTTCAACACTTGCTGCAAAACTTCTATGCACTCTGGTCCAAAGAAACACTCTGTACTCTATGAGTTTGCTCCCCATCTGACTGTGTGATCCACTATTTATTATTATTATTTCCAATCATGCATGCAAATGGTTTGGTTTGATTAAATTTTATGGCATATCAAACTCAATGGGATATTTAATGCCAACAATTTTTTATTACTGGTAATATTTTTCCTTCAAAAATCTATTTCTGGTAATATTTTTTTTTCTTTTACAAAAATGTATTGCTGGTAATATTTTATTTCTTCCAAAAATGTATTGGTGGTTAATAATTTTTTCCTTCAACAATGTATTACTGGTAATATTCTTCAAAAAATATATTGCTGGAGGTTTGTTTTTTTGTTTTTAATGTATTGCTGGTAATAATTTTTCCTTCAAAAATTTATTGCTGGTAATAATTTTTTTTACAAAGTATTTCTACTTTTATAGTGTTTTGACACTGGGTGTTAAGAGTTTTTTTTGCTTATCTGATTTATGTTTAGTGGGTGAAGTGTCCATAGTTTCTATGCTCTTCAGTCTATTAGCATTTTGTTTCTTGTCATGTTTTATTTGAAGGTCTTTTGTTTCTGATTGTTTGATTTTGTTTCCTTATATTTTTCCATTGGGTTCTTTTGATGATCTTTGTCTGGATGATGACCGTTCTCTTGTTTGAGATGGGATAGAATTTTGTTCATCTATGACCATTTCGCTTGGTTCTTCATTGATGTACTGGGTTGTGATATTTTTTTATGTACCTTTTGATTCTTTTGAGAATGTTTACAGGGTTCTATCTTTCTTGAAGGATTTATGTACTTTGGATTGTGATTTTCAAAGTTAATTGTTTTGTACATATAGATTCTTTTTTCATCAAAGTTGATGGGATAGGATTTGTTTTGTCTATGGGAGTTTGAGTTATGTGTGATATACTACATTTTTGTAGTTCTATTAGACTTTTTAATTCATTTATTAGAATTGCAAGACCTTGGCTTCTTATTGCATTGTTATCTTGGATGTCATATTGGTGATTTGATATTTTAGTGAAATTTGCATATGATGTCGAAAGTGAATAAGATTCAACCTGTTTTCTGGCTTCTTGGAACAAGGTGTTTTGCATGTATTTTATTCTTATTTCTTTTTCCTTTTTCCAGATGTTACACTCTTTAGAATCTGCTGAGTGTTTGTTTTTACAGTTTGGACATAAAGGAGGCCTTTCACAGGGTGAGTCTTCATGATCCAACTCAAGCACCCCACATCTTTGACAGATTGATTCTCTTGTACAAAGATTTTATACATGACCAAATTTCTGACATCTACGGGGATTAGGAATGTATGGCTCTACCTTGACTATTGAGTATCCTATCTTTATTTCTTTAGGTAGAGTAGGTTTATTGAATGTCAAAATATATGTGTTAGTGTTTATTTATGTGCCATTTCTTTTTATTTGAATTCTTTTGATGTCTGTTACTCCTTGCTTTTTTGGAGTGTCATCATTTTTAATTTCTTCTGGTGAGCAGAGTGACAGCTCTGGGCATTTTATTACTGCCTTAGATGAATTAAAAAATTAGTGGGAGGTAAGCCTTTACTTTATTATTGTTTATTCGCTTGATTTTTAGTAATTTTTCTGCATTCTTTTTGGCTTTTACTTGAATTAAAAGTGTATTATTTTTCTTTTTAACAGATTTTGGTTCAGTCATTGCTGATATAACCGTTTGCAACACAAAAGGAGACACTTTTCATATTTCACCATCAAGTGATTCTATAACTATGAAAGTTGGAAATTGTTTTTTCTGATATTTTGTTTTCAGTTTCTGTTTCAGAAGTTTCAAGTTGTCTCTTGGTTCATTTATAAGAGATTGCCATATAATTTTGATTTTGTATTTGATGTCTGTATTCCCCACCCACCTCGCAGTTCCTTCTTAAGGGACAATATCAGGGGGTCACATCCCATTTGCCCTAATCCGCCAGGGCTACGCAGATGGTATAGTTGATGAAAGTGGATACGAGCACCTGCATTCCCCCACCATATCTACCCAAGTATAGTATGGTGTAAGGATTTGCAGCCATATCAGAGCCATTATCTACCATCCCAACTAGCTCTTGCCACTATGTGACTAGCCGATTGGAAGGGACCGGTGATGTGCTGTGGACACTCCTGGTCATTTTATGCTGGATCAGGAGTCACTCACTCACCAGGACTCTGTGCCCAGGCATCACAGGGACAACCCACAGCAAACAGGTAGCCCTGATTGAGGGGAATTTGTAGTTTTTGGGAATCGGTTTTTGAGAATGTGCATTTTATATATTGTAATTTGTATTGCTGGTATTTTTATTATAAAAACCCATCTTTACACTTTTTTAGTATTCAGACACCAGTTTGGGAGAAGGGGGAAACTATTCCCCCATTGCTGGGACCCTAACAGATGCTACCACCCCAGGTCAGGGTGGACCGGGGAACAACAGCAATTAAGAGGTGCTTCCACACTCTTCAAAACCTCCCGATCAGAGGCCTTGCTGCTGGATGCAGTTTATTGTCATACCCAGGATGCTGCATGCAGATGACTGATAGTATTAAAATGAATAGTGTCACGCATGCACTGTGGGATGATTGTAAATGGCCACTCCTTGCGATTACATGTGATATCGTCACAACGTTGCTCTATTTGGATTTACATACCAAACAGATACGTGCCTGTTTTGTCTGGTGAGGTAAGTGTATTCTCTTGCTACATTCTTCCCTGATATCACTATCACATAAGTGGCAGGGTGAAGGTGACCATCTTTGCTGAGTGCTTCTTTGTAGGGAGAGAGAGGACTCTTCCGCCTGCATATATCTCATGTCGGAGCTTGTAGGATTTCCCTTGTTCCTGGTTTCCTTACTATCATCATCATTATCTGACAACTCTGTTACAGTCACTTCTAGGTCTGTATGTGGATTGCCTGATCCTGTTTTAAAAGACAGCAGAGTCCCAGAATCACTCTCAGACAGTGCACTACTCTCTTCATCTTCTACCAGGGTGATCAATCCATAACTAGGATGAAGATCTTTCACATGGCATGTTACACCATTAATTAGTACTGTTTGAGGGCTGACTATTTTATTGACTCATCCTTTGCTGAATCTGCTAGTGCATTGGCTATTTGGGGTTTTAATTCAAACAGGGTCTCCCACTTGATATAGAGTATCTACACTTTCAATAGGTGATGATGCCACATCCATCCCTTTTACTGGCTGTTTGTACCAGTAGATTCTGTTGACTGATGCAGTTGACAGTGCTGCATCATCCTTGGGAGTCATGTTGTACCAGTATGCAGCCTTTTGAATAGAGCACTGTGTTCTGGCAGAAATTCTTTGGCAGTGCAGTGTCTCTGCTCCACTATACCATTCCCCTCTGGGACGTAGGCACATCAGTATCACATTTTCACTCCCCATTCATCTGCAAAGGCCTGAAATTCTTGGCCACAAAAGGTTGGAGCATTCTCGGTTAATATTTTGACCGGTGGGCCACATTCATAAAAGACAGATCTTAGTTATCATATAATGGTCAATGCCTCCTGATGCGCCAATGGGTGCCATATGGTGAAACTGACATCCTCTGGTAATCCTGCTAAAAATGTGCATCCCAGTATCTGGTGATTTAAAATGTCAAATGACACTGAGATTTTGCATAAATCAGACATCGACCGTTTCCCTGGGGCGATGCCTTATACAATGCACGCTTTATTTCATCTGTGTCATCTCTGAGCTGTTGGTACAGCACATCTGCTCCTCCAGTTAACCCCAAAGGAATGACAGTTACTTGCTCCTTTATTTTGCATAATTTGCAAACGTGCTCTGTTTTCTTGAACCATTTGCTGACAGACAGCCCATCAGGAGATTCATCAAATTCCAGTATCAGCTGTACATCGAATCTGTCCATTATATGTAAATTGTTTTGATTGAGAGAAAAGATAGAAAAGACATATCAGAGACAATATTTGATTCCAGTGACCAAACTCTTCTGACTTCATGCTTCCCAGTTAATTTTGGTCTTAGAAAATTTAAATGCAATGTCAATAGATATCTTCTTGAAGTTAAATCACAATCTTGGGGTGGGGTGGGTGTCTATCAACGGTCAAAAGCCAGGGATGTAAATGCACTGGTTGCACGACTAATCAACAGGGTCCAGGGTTCAACTCTCACAGTAAAACTACTATGCACTCTGGTCCAAACAAATGCTCTGTACTCTATGAGTTTACTCTCCCATCTGACTATACAATCCACTATTTATTACTATTTCCAATCACACATGAAAATGATTGATAGTATTAAAAAGTGTAGCATCACACGTGTAGTGGGATGATACAAATGGCTGCTCCTCGTAATGTCGGCCATGTTAGATTTACATACCAAACAGCAAGGTAAATGTATTCTCTTGCTACACTTGTCTTCTCAATTCCTGTTCTTTTATTGTTCTCTCTTCTTAATGTCTTTATTTTTCTCATATTTGCTCACACTCAGTAACCCTTTGCATCTTAGTGGCTTTATTGCTTGGGGTGAAATGATTAAAAAAAATATATTCAAAAAGGGAAGGTGTAAAATTTTTATGGGTACTACTAGTAAGTAATATTTTGATTTGATTGCTATCAACCTCAACTAGTTCACCCAACCAAGGTAAATCATTCAAGAAGAAAACTCCAGTACAAAACAATCACTTTTGACACATAAAATCATTCAGTGTCTCCTCTATAAATTACATCTGAACCACATTTTATCATTCTTAAAACATCAGATCATCTCATAAATAATTTCTAAACTTGGGGTTAGAAATTTTTTAAAAACCAGGTTAATGAGAATTTATTTGCTAATATAGTTTTCATCATTATAAATAACTTCCTTTCAACAATTTACAAGTTTCATAATAACAAGTCTTTAATTATTATGGTTTGGAGGAAAATAATGTAGAGACAGTAGTTTTCATCTCATAATATATTTTAAGAACTAGTCTATCAAGATGGGTCTGTAAAGTTCAGAATAAAAGGTAATCAGATGGAGCAAGATCTAGAGAACACTTCTTTCCAGATTTGATCTTTGATATATGGGGCCCTTGATAGAATATCACATTCTTGCAATTGACCAAACTGGATTTCTTTTCCTTCAAATCAAGGTTTAAGCATTTTAATTGCTGACAACAGATGTCGACTATAATCATAACACTAAGTGGTAACAATTGATTGTGGACCAAACCAATGCAATCCTACCAAACACTTAAAAAATTTTTCCTTTGGTAGAGATCCATTTTGGGTGGTGCTTTTGCTAGTTTACCTTCACAAAACCATTGTCTACATTGCTTTAGATTCTTGTCAAATATATATTTTTTTCATTGTGAGTTACTAAAATGGTAAGATTGTGTCCAAGAGAATGTGAAGAACTGCAGATGTCTACTCTTTATGGTTTAAAAAATAGAAAACAAAAATGAAGAATATACTGAAAATGTTGCTTTTCAGCACCACAATCAAAAAACCAAATATATCATTTTTGACAAAGTTAAAAAGAAATGCATGCCAATATGAGAGCAGCTACAAGACAATCAAAAAATGTTCTCTTAGAATTAAGTTAGTTAAAACTAAATACTACTAATGGCACTTAGCAGTAGAAAACAAACAGAACAAATGTTTGGACATGTAAAGGAGATCTTTAATTCTGTTTATGACTAATGGTGTTAGGAATTATAAATTTCACTAACAAGACAATTCCAATTTCAAATTAGAGTACATGTTTAATTCATTACAGAAATCTACATGCCAATAAAGTGTGAGTAAAAAAAAACTCATTGAAAGATTGATAACTCAAAAGAATACAGAAAATAAACAGCCGAATATTTGTTGCATGTCAAAAAACATTTTTCTCTTTTTTTTTGTTTACCTTGTTGGTTACCAATATAATTTTTGAAAATCATCATTAAATAACACTAATTAGCATTCTTTTCCAATTACAATTTGAGCTTTCTGATTTATGCTCTCATTATGATTAGTATCAGACTACTGGAAATACGACTAGACTATGGTCTTCTGCTGTTAAAACCTGTGTTATCAGTCTTAATATGCCATATTTGTTAATTCTTATATACTTTAAATAAACCAATTAGACAAATGCATGAGATATTATTGCTGAAACCTTAACTTCTGTTGTATCCCTGACAAATTAATATTCTTTTCATTGTCTCTAGAAACCTATGTAAATAACACAAAATAAGTTATTACTCATACTCCAAAAATATTAAAAAATGTCAAAATCTTCTGAGATGACATGAGTAAAAGATAAATTGCAAATATGAGATTTTCTGGTTTATTAATATTTAGACCGTTCAAAATATTTATCAAATTCATAAGTGAATAAATAATGAATTGTGAAGAAAACTTAATTTTTTGTTGCTGATTTAAAACTCTTCAAGTTTCTAGTAATAAAAATTATAAATGAGATTGGTTATTTGAAAGAATAATTTTCACATTACTCACACTGGAATCCCTCAATATGTATGATTGCTCAAAACTGCCAAATTGGCTATATGGCCCAGAGAACAATACAGGGACTGCCATGATTTGATGCCACTATGAAAAGCAAAGTGGAGAGAGAGAGAGAGGGAAAGAGAGAGGTCCTACATAGAAATTTTTATCAACTGAGTCTACACTATGTTAGATTTTATTAAGCAAGTCAAAAAAAGTTCTCAATATTTTTAACCCTTTGAATCATGACCCCTGATGAGACTAGATCTTCCATCCTAGGCCCTTGCTGTCCATGACTCTGGTTGGTATACAGGCCATCTGGATATATGCATTTTCATACAGTGGCCAGTATACCAGCTGCTTGGGTTCAAATGGTTAATGAGGATAGATATTAGAAATTGATATTCACACAATATATTGATAATATAAACATAAGCATATAATAAAAATTTTATCAACTTAATTTGCTTAATATAAATTTTATTGTGAAAACATTGACTGGCATAAGATCATCTAAAATTGGAAAATCAAGAAATTTAACAAAAATAAAGAGATGACAAACTTCTGACATCTTCAGATGACTAAGTCTTTTGTTAGTTTGATAACTCTCTTCCTTAACAGCAAACACACATGAATTGAAACAACAGCCATTTAAAAATAAAACTAGAGTTTTCATTGTTCTTTTACTTTTATACAAACAATATCATTGAATGAAAAATAGTTGGCAAATTCAACTCACTGCTAGGGAATAAACAAATGAAACAATTGAATGAGACAAAGAATGTACAATTCTACTCACATAAAGCCATTTTACATAGTTATTCCTTTTAGTAAAAAGAAAAAAGTTAACAAAGAATTATCTTAATATATCCTTTTTCAGTGATGTCATCAGAGTTTCTCTCTTAAGCTGTTTTAAAGTAAAACCAACTTTGTCATAATTAGATATTTTCTCAACCAACATTATTCTGAAATAAATTTTTTTTATATTTTTACTGTTGTCATTGTAACATTTTGACTGATATGTTTTTCCACCTTTTTTTTAGATGTAATCCATGAAAAAGAGAAAAGAAAAGGTACCTAGAGAAAGTCTTAAATATCCTATAAGATTATATATATATATATATATATATATATAAATAAAATGGTTCTATTTTATTTTTGAGTTCAGCCCCACCTTTTGAGTGAATAAATCACTAATTTGTGGCCTTCAGCACTAAGTACATGTCATCTACAATGATCAAATAATTAAGGGAAATTAGTTGCACCCTTCAATTTAATAATTCTGTAAGCATTATAAGCTCAAAGCTGTATATAATAGTAAGTGTACACTTTGAAATCTTCTTAGCGTTGGTTCGATACAAGAGAAAAAGTTTGACAAAAAATGCTTTGATAACATACCTTGTATATGTAGTAAGCTATATAAAGTGGAAACCAACCATCCTCTTTAAGTCAAACTTAAGAGACATAAGCAAGCTGTAACTAAAGGAGTAGTGAAAAAAAAATTGGTATGGAAGACCATATCTGGAAGAAGAAAGGTAGACATTATGCACTCTAGGATAAAGTCCACATCATTGTCATTGTTGGGTGGGAGGAGGCTGAAGTTGGCAATGTTTATTGGCCTGTTGAATGAATGTGTGAGTTGGATTAATATGGAACTTGTTTAATAAAGTGAGTGTTTGGGAGTTCTCTACACTCTTTGTGTAGTTTGGAATCACCTGGATACTTGGTGAACTGGTTGCTCTAAATATAGGCAAATACAATGGACATATTAATGGACAATTTCTTTGCTGGTTGTTCTAGGAGTGGTAAGTTTCTTTTTCACATGAATTATACCTGAAGTGGGATGAAGAACAGATCAAGCAAAACATTGTGATGACAATAGCAAAGATACAAAGCAATTACAGCATTGTGATAATGTTGGATATTTTATTGCCATTTATCAAAGTTATTGACAACAGATATCTTTTATAACATTCAAGTATCATAAATATTCAAGTTCATACAACAGTTTTACAAAAAAGATCCAGAAGGCAACACTCAATTATGGCATTGCTTCACATCACAACCTTATCAAGATAAACTCTTCTTTATCATGATTATAAAAATTGGACAAGTAAAATCATAACCATCTTCCAACTTTGCTTGTGAATATAATTTACAGTAAAAATTATACTTTGTATATGTCTCCTTTCTTTGAAAAAAGAAAAGGTCCAAAATATTTCATATAAGAAAACTACATGTAAGCATAGGCTAATAGAACTATGAAAATATATATCAGGATATTGCAAATTGGTGTATTACTTGGGTTTTGTTGGCCAATACTTTAATGAAGATATACATTGCATTAGATTCATTTGTCAATATATATAGGTATTTTGAATATGAGAAAAAATAAAACTATATATTTGCTTTTAATGTAAACTTTACACTTTGACTTACATGAGAAGCAACAATCTGAGAAAAATGCATTCCTCATTTTCCTTATATAAAAATGTGTAAGCCTTTTCATTTAATAACAGTTAAGTAGTATTTGGGGTAATCAAGACAAATTGTTTTTTTTCTTTTTCTGCAGTGAGGATGCCATAATGCTAAATCAGACTGGTGTGAGAGGGAATGGATCAAAAGCAAGAATATCAGAACACAACAAGCCATGAAAAGTGAAGTTATGGTGGTTTGTGTCAGAGTAAATACTGGCTAGCTACAGTGACAGGAAAGATATGAGAAACCAAGATTTTGTTATAAGGCTTTGGTATTCTCATTAATGCACAGCAGAACATTATCTTTTCAGATAAAGAAATAGACATTTGGCAGAGCAGAGTATTTTCTAGTCTTAGAACTTATCTGCTATTCATGCAGCAGGCATATAGAGCAGATATCAGTTCTATGCTCAAAGACAAAACAAAGGTCAAATGGAAAAAAAAAAAAAAAAAAAAAAAAAAAAAAGAATCAATTGACTTGTTGATATAAAACAGATGCTTTTTATAACAGGCTGAATATAAGTGCATATGAACTTGATTTTAGTCTTTTTCATATTTCACTCAAAAAAATAAGTTTAATGTTGTAATTCTCTTTTAAACAAATGAAAATATCCAGTTAAAAACTGTTTCATTACTGAACATTTTGAAGCACTCATTTACAAACTGGGATACTGTCTAAAATGTTTAAAAATCTCCAGCTGGTACTAATAAATCTATAAAAATGGTATATGTCAGTAGGGATCTACCTTTCAGTTAACAAAGGTGGAAGTTATAAAGCATATTTGCTAGAATGACTAATATCCCTTACTTATGAAACATTTTTAGTTATTAATTTGTTAAAAAATATTACCTAGCAAAAACTAATGGCAAATTATTGTATTAAAGATACCTAAATAAATGATTGAAATGTTGGAGAATGAATAGATGTTGCTAGGCAAATATAATTAATAATGAACAGAAATAAAACTGACAGAATAACTTTATTGGTTAAGGAAAATAAATAATATGTTAACAAAGGATGAACTTTTGCTTTTATCTTGATTGAATTCTTTTTTTAAAAAAAAAAGTCTATTCTCCTGGTTTTAAGCAACAAATCAAAAGTAAAGAGATAAAATGGAAAGAAAAAACATAAGATACAAAAGACTAACTTGATATGTTTGAATTAAACTGAGTATAGTCAGGAGGACAAGGATTAGTTTGTTACTGATTCTATATTGAGAAATATCTTTAAAAATACTCTGTGAACATTAATAAACCACTTTGAAGCTTACAGATGATGGTTATAATGAACTTTTAATAATGTAAAATAGCCAGATTTAGTTTTGGTTTTGCATACTTTATATACAATGGTAATTTAAATCATGAAATGACTTAAATTCTGGTGTTTATTGACAGACTTTCAAATAAATTTTCTGTATTTATTATAGTCATGTCTTGTATTTTTCCTTTTCTGGCAAAGTTTACATCTTACAAAATTCTTAAAAGTTATTTTTGTAAAAGGCAAAGTTTAAGTATTAACACATACAAACCCACACAAAAAATCATTTCCACTTAATAATTACTGTATTGTTTATATTCTGTTTTTGGTCCAGATTGTTTGCTCCTTGACAAAGCAACATTCATCAAAGTGATGCCAATATTCACAACAAAAACCATTAAGTTTTTCAAATGACAATCACTTCTTACCCCACCCCCTTTACATTTTATTTATTATGTAGCATCTTTGAAATTTTGTATTTAAAAAGTAAAAATCATCTTAATTATATCAACGTCAGAGCCAAATATACTGGCATTCCATCATTTAAGTCAAACCAAGGATTAGAGATAAGATTTAAAGTAGGCCACCAGACAATGTAGAATAACAGCTGTCAGACAGAATATGAAGAGAGAAGAAAAGCACACACACACACACAAAGTAAGCATTGTTCTTTTCAACTAATCAGCCAGTAGGTCAAGTAGGATGTGGATAACAATTGTCGATCTATCACAAAAAAAAAAAAAAATGGCATCATCTCTAAATTCAGTTCCTAAATGTTCTAAGAAAATAAAATAGTAACACGATTAGCATAACAACAAAGGAAATTATGTTTGTAAATTTTTAAAATTCAAAGTGTTATACTTTAAACACAATATATTTAGGCAGCAATTCTTTCTTTAGACATTAATGGACAAAGAATGTCTGTTCAGTCTTTTGGTGATTTTCTCCTGGCATTAAATAAGTTGTTAGATGTTGGGCAGAAACTTGCCAAAATTGTGTGTAATGTTCAAGGTACTTTCAATCATCATGTGCCATTTGCAAGGAAAGAAGGTAGAAGTCAAGAGATAGCCAGTAGAGTGTTTATGCTGTTAATGATCCAGAAATTAATGTACATTCACATGCTATGGTGTTGGAATAGATTTTGGCATTAAATGACTAAAATGACTGTACAAAAAAGTTGTAACATTTTTATGTAAAGAGCCTATAAAAATTTGAATCATTTTTTTTTTCAGTTGGATTAGCAATTAGTAGAATACTATTGTATTGTCAACTATAATTTGATGATAATTAGAAGGGAAACTGGATTTGCTTTTATTGGATAAGTGACAGGTCAATTTTCTGAAGAGAAATGTTGTAGAATGACTAATATATGTTTTCATTACAGACAGAAACACAATCAATGAACATTATACACAATTTCAGCAAGTTTCTTTGCAAATTTACATCTACTTTCAAATGATTTATTCAACACCAAGAGAAACTCATCAAAAGTGTCATATTTGCGTGAAAATTACTTTTTTAATCATTTCACCTCAAGTAAGGCAATAAAACCACTAATATGTAAGGGGGTCACTAAGTGTTACTGAGGAGAGAGGATAATAATAGACCAGGATTCAAGGAGATAGATGATGATGCTGATGATGACTGACATTGCATTGGAATTTTTGCAGATCACTGGAAAGCAAGAAGTTAGGAAAGAGATCCACAAGTGAGAAGTGCAATAGGAGAAACTGTTGTTGGCATAGAACATGCTTACATCTAGCAATTTCAACAGTAAGATGATGAGACCGACCTGTCAATCTAGTAGTGTGCTTAAATTTGTAAAGTCGAAGTACCAAAGAGGAAAAACAATTATCATGAAAATATTTATAAAAATGTAAGAAGCTATGTTAAGGAAGGAGTGAAAAGTCAGAGATGCCAGGTCATTGTAGATTCTTCTTTGGATTTTATCAAAACACTCTCTAGATATATAGCAAAATTAACAGACCAGATCTGGCAACAATATTTAATGCATGGACAAATGATACTCTTATAAAAGGTGTAAGATAGATTCTGACAAGTAAACTTGTCTATAATGACACAGTGAACACACTTTCCAAGCAGCCTAGCTAGCAATTGATTCAATATAATCATTCCAGTTTATATCAGTGGAAAACATTAGACCATGAAGACACAATGAGTTATTCTCCTGAAGGTTAGTATCAGTCATACTGATAGAGGGCAAAAAGGCTGTTTGGAGGCATTACAATTAACAAGCCCCAGTTAACAACAGATTGTAGGTCGTTTTTGAGATCATCTGCCAATTTGGCTTTTGTGTCACCAACATAAATAATGAGTCAAGAGCAGATGACATCAAAAAGTTCATTGGGGGGATGCCGACATTAATACCAAAATATCTAGAAGAGTGGCCATTCAAGACAACTTTCATTTCATGATTTAATAAGATTGAATCAAATTAAAGCTTACCTGAGTTCTTAAAAACATGAATTTACAAAAGAGTATTTCTAATAAGTTGGAAAAGAAAAAGCAGCAAGATGTTTATTGTAGAGTATAGTGAGAACTGGAAGCACATTTCTTAAGCACTATTGTAGGGATACCACTGAGTTCATATATTTTGTAGGAATCCAGTTTAGAGATGATAGCAAAATCAATAGACAGAGTTATATGCATATCATACAGCCAAGACTCAGCTATCTAAGTGGAAAGTCAAGCAGAAATATGTAATTGTATTTTAAGATCTAAAACATTATTTCTGTACAAAAAGATAAAATTTCATGAAAAATTGTATCTTGTTACAATATTAAAATACAGACCCTGCTTATGTGTGGCACTTTAGTAATTGCCTTTATATTTACATTATTTACATTATTCAGACTATTGTCTTCATCTTTTTTGCCATATTCACAATGTTTCAGCTGTTGTAGTCTTTAGCCTTCTTCAGGTGATATATGCTGGAATTTCAAACTGAACCCTTTATTTAGTCCACACTGGTAGATTGTTCTAATACCATTTGCCATGCCTTTTTTTTAGGGGGGGATATCTCAGTTAATGCCACTTCAAGTTTTTGTTCCCTCTGCTGTGGCCAAGTATTGAACTCACAGCTCTTAGGGTGAAGTCACTTTTTTGGGTTACTCAACCAACACTTTTATCCACTCTGTGGTTCCTGCTGTTAGAAATGAACTGAATCAGTTAGCAGATAAATTTAAAAAAAACAAACCCAAAAACAAACAACTTTTTTTTGTGTTTAATCAATTCTTAAGAGTGTTGAATGGATTTTTTTCAAAATGCTTTGATAGCAACAAAAACTATATACAAAGAACATGTTCCATAGTTCAAAAAACTTCTCAAAATTATAGACAGAATAAATAACAAAATGTTTGAAAATGTTTTTCCTTATATAATATTTTTTACATAAAAGAAATCTTTGTGAACTGACAAAAGTTTTATACAAGTGAAGATTATAGTAGCAATAACTCCTCTTTCAATCTTTCTTTTGAATTCAGATGTTTCCTTATGAGTTAGAAAAGACTTATGTAAGCTAAAGGGTCAAAAAAGATATTTAAAAACAATAAAATTATATATATTTCGACAGTATCTCTTTAATCAGATTTAGAATGGGAGACAATATTAACAAAATTTATTAAAAACCTGATTGCTGGACTGGTAGTAAGTTAAGCAGATTTCCGAATAAAATTGCCGTTCCTAGAACTGTAGTTTTATTAAAAAGACTAATGTAGTTGTTTACAGTAACAATATAGACATACTGTATAAAGTTGTAAATAAGCAGACTTCATGTATAGTGCAAACCCTGAATTTTTCATAGTAAATTTAATCTCTCCAGAGAAAAAAATTACCTGTGTATAGTGCAACTGGTCACTGAAAATGCATGCTTTTTAACCTCTTCAAAAAAAATTACCTGTGTATAGTGTGACCCCCTATGTTTTGTGTAAAAAACTGCTCATGAAAACCCACACTAAACTCAAGTAGGTATGGTAGTAATTTCAATTTTATACAAATGATAAATTTAGTTTAAATATGAATGCCTTTCTATCACTACTCTTATGGTTAAAATGTTCAAGTTGGCCCCCAGGGTAGAAAGAAATTACTCCAACTCACTTTGTATCATTCAAAAATAAAATCAAAATGTCCACTTGCTTAGTAGATTATTGACGCATCCAAGCAAATATTTCATTGCATTTCTTAGGGCAATGATACCTATTATTAGGTATGGTACATTAATTTGCAATACAAATGCAGTTAAGTATTTACAATAAACTTGTTAGTTCACCTATGAATTTGTATAATTAATTTTGCTGAGTTGGCTTTAATGTTGTAAACAATTTTATTCATATCAGATAAAAATGCACAAAAATATACATGCATATAATAAACTTTCAGGAAAAACAAATGTCATTATGACACCATATCAAATCTTATTATTCAAGTCAATATTTTCAATATAAAGTTGATATTAAACAAAATGGTATTGGTAAAATTTTCAAGATATATTTCTATATAATAAATAAACCATATGAATTATAGAAGATATGTTTTTATCAGGAATTTTTTCATTAACTTATTTGATGTTGTGATATTTTATTATGCAACTCCAGGATTAGAAATAGATATACTATCATTATTGAAATTTATTTTTTAATTTCCCATACCGATTATAAGAAATATATAACCTCAAAATTGTAAAGTTATTAAGTGATAATTGAAATTTGTTTAAAAATATGACCAGAGATCATAGAACAAAAAAAAAAAAAAAAAAAAGAAAAAGAAAAAGGAAACATTGGTAAGAGAGACAAAATCTGGCTTTTAGAATGACAAAAACAGATTTGTGAGAAATTGTGACGAACTGAGTTGCATGAAAATATATTTGAAGAAGCTTTTGTTGAAAATGTAAACAATGAAGAATATTAAAATGTGAAAGTATCCAAACTATAAAATTTAAAAATAAAGATTACAAACAGAAAAAGTGTAAGTTAGATAAAGAAGTATATATAAAATTTCTCAACAGTAATGTTTAGTAATGGATACAAAAATATACAGGATGAACCTGATAGGAGGGTTAAAATTTAGGAACTTTATAGGAACAGTCAAACAATACCACTAAGAAGACAACAGTTGAGTGGTGGTGGTGGGGTTATATTTTGGGTTAGCATACTCAGCAGTAAATTTATAGGTCCCTTCAAAGTATACAAAAATAAATACAGAGAATTACTGTAAGTTTTTTGAACAAGACATTTTTAAGTGGTACTGTTTAAAGGTTTGAGATAAAGAATATATTCATGCAAGACAATGCTCTTTTACGTTCTGCAAAATTGACTATTGTCCACCTTTTGCCAAAAACGTTAATGTAATGTCCCTTCAACTTCTCTAGAAAACATGTCGTAGATCATTAAAAGAAATGCTTATGAAAATGGAAAATAATATTTAAGCAAAGAAAATCTCTTGGAAGCAATACAAATTGCTGCTAATAATGTTAAAGTTGAAACAATAAAAAAAAGCTATGAAAAATCACTAGGTGAAAGATTGATGAATATCATAGAATATCAAGGACTCTATATTTGTATGCAAAATAAAATAATTTATTTAGTTATATGGGATATTGCATTAATCTAATATATTTCTATGACCTGTATGTTTTGCATGTATTTATGAATACTACTTACTATAATAAAACTTGAGACTCTGAAACCAAGTTATCAATATTTTTAATAAGAATAGATATTATAAGCTAAAGTTCATGTAATATATTGCATATATAAGTACATTCAGAAAATTTTACCAATATTATTTGGTTAAAATCATTTTTATTACAAAAGCATTGACTTACATAATAAAATCAGTGAGTGTCCTTCTATAAAATATCCTGAGGTTTACATGAGTTATTGCAATTCACATCTGTAAATAAACAGTCTACATTGTGTTTAGCCTATTTAGAATTTAATTATGCAATAGGATTTAATAACATGAAGCCAGTAACAGAGGGCAGCAATAATAGTATCAATGGCATATTAGTGGACTGGCTGTTCTTGTGAGCCAAGAGCAGGTGTTGAAAAGTTTGTGAAACATAATTCTTAACCCACTCAAAGAAGCCAGTTGCCAAGGTGAGAAATTACATTTATATCTCTTCAACTGCTTCTATTGTCAACTAACTTGGAAAATGAGTGAGAAAATAACATACTTTCTCAGAATATTGATATATCCCAACCAAAAGTATAATTATATACAATACAGGGTACTTTACATGAACTTACAAAAAATATTGTTGAAAATATTTAAATTATAATTATACTTTTTTTATATAAATTTAAGTAGTTGCTGTTTATTCCATTTATGAAACTTTCATTAGAAATGAGTGAAATTATTACCATAAAGTTGAAAGAAATATAATTATCAGCTGAAGATATCCCAATTTGAATGCAATTATCTAAGTAAACATAAAACACAAACTATTCTTCCCAAACGATTGCAGTAGATCAAGTTAACATACAACAAAAACAACAAAAGCAGAACATACATCATAGGACATTGGCTCAGAAACAAAATAATGGACATTGTAGAAAAATTCATGGAAGATTAGATAAAATAAAATAAATAAAATTCCAAATGAAAAAATCCAAGACAAAAGAAATCTTGAAACATGAATGAGATGTTAACATGTTTATAATGCAGATGATCTAATTCCACAGGTATTACAATGATATTTATGAAAAATAGTTTTGCAGATAATGATTCTAAAAAGAGATCTTTGTGGTTTTAGAGATGTCTTTTACATTTTTTTGTATATAATGAATGACACCGCTAGTCATCTGTTCAGAAAGATATAAGCTATCATAATATTCCTAAACAATTTAACAATGGCAGATGCCTTTCCCCAAATTTTATATCAGTTCTCCATTTGTGCCTAACGGCAAATTACATAAAAGGCTTCATTTTTAACTTCATTCTCTTCTTCAGGCAGAATAAGAAACATGTACCTGAATAATTGCAGATCATTATTCAGATCTTTACTACAGAGTAGCACCTTTGTAAACACTGGCATTATATTGTAGATCACATTATGCAAGCAACATTCATTTATAGATACAGGCATACAATTATAAAACATACTTGCAAGTAAATGGTGCTGCTGACTTTATTTACAGTATATTCAGACACATGATATTCAAAGACATGATTCATTTATGTCCGTAAAAAAATAAATAAATTGCAACAGATATTTGACAGATGTCAATTTCATCAAAGTGTATTTGCAAGAAATCATGTTACCTATACAATAGTTCTTCATTATCTAGAGGGGGGGGATATATTCAAAGACCTACACTGGATACCTGAAAGCATAGACAGTTCTGAAACATACATACCAAGGGTAAAATTTGATTTATAAATTAGACACACTAAGAGATGATTATTATTATTATCATCATCATCATCATCTACTACTACTACTACTAATAATAATAATAATAATAAAGTAGGGTGATTGTAACAATATACTGTAATAAAAGCTATATGATTGAGGGTTTGGTCATAATGGAGATCTTAGTAACAAATTTTTCTTTCTTTATTAAGTCATGAACTGTTACCTTTCAACTTAAAGAAAACACCTTTAGCGTTTTGTTTACAATATCCAAGTTCTCAATATCAATACCATTGTATTTCAGGACTATTATTAAATAAAACTCACATATTATTTCTGCAGTTGGCTGAGAAAAAGTGAAAGCAATAACATTTGAAACCTATATGTGATCATTCATCTATGGTGAAGTTTGTACCACCCCGTATGTAAATTTTATTTATTTTGACATAATGTATCTGACTTTAACAGATTAAAGGTCCAGGACAATTTAACATACAATCTAGTTGTCTTACCCCAATTTTAAGCTCTAAAAGAATATCAAAGAAAATAATGAATAAAAAATGTTATTAATATTTGTCAAATCTAGAAAATTAAAACCAATTTTGGTAAGCATCACAATTCATAACTGATTGTTTTTAAGAGGAAATTTCTTTGCTGTTTCACATATTTATTTTTGTCACTCAATTTTAGGCTTGTTGTACCATCTCCAGGTAGGTCTGATACTTACTGAAATAATCTTAGCACCTGATATATATTTCTTTTACAGTTTAAGAAAAAAAAATTTCAAAACCAAAAGTCCTTCCAAATATAGTGAGTAGTAGAGATCAATCAGAAATTACAATGAGCACTGAATGAACTTCTGAGTTTCTCCTTAGGTAATGGACAGCACCATTTTGCATAAAGTTTCAGCAACTGAAAAAGTGATTTAAGAGGCTTGAGTGAAAGGATTTCTTTTAAACTTTTTCAAGGCAGTGAGAGAAAGTGAGTAATATGCTGCAGGTTTTTATACTTGATGAAAAGCCACTGCTTCACTATCTCCACCCAAATCTCAGGAAACTTTCAGAAAATATTAATACTGAAAACAGCAACTATTGAGTCTATGCACAATGTAATATGAGCTGAAGGCAAACAGAATGTTATAATCTTGTGAAAATATATTTACTCAACTTAGTGTGGCACAAGGCCAAATAGAAATCAGAATTTGAGGTACTTGTTTTTATTTCTTTCTTTCTGTACTTTGCCATTGGTGCAACTATTTCAGCAGCAAACCATGCCTTATGTCAAATACAAAATTCAAAAACAAACATTATTTTGGTTTAATCATTAAATGATAAGAATTACAACCAACTCAAATGAACATCATAAAAGAAATATGTTTTTCCCACAAAAAAAAAAAGAAGCTACTTTTCCAGAAAGAATGTAATATAATTTTTGTTCAGTATTGACCAAAGTGATGAAATTTATTGGGTGGAGCTTAGTTTGATTCCCAAAACCTGTGTAGAGTAGGAAACATAGCTAAGAAATATAAGTTGTTTTGAGGCAAGAAAATTGTAAATTCCAAGAACATCTAAAATTAATCTTGTCAAGAGATGCAGATAAATATTGTTCTAATGAAAATAAAAATCACAAAAAACTTAAGGAATTATTGCTTGCACAAAATAAATACATAAAATTATTTTGCATTATTTAAAATCTGGATCACTAGTCCAGATAAGTGCAATTTCTGCTCAGATAAAACTGAATTAAACAAATTATATCACAAAAGACACATTTTTGAATAATTGAACTGTTGTGTGGTGGGTCAAAGTATAAATAAATTCAAATAAACTTCCTTGAAGAATTTTTTTTTATGTAAAACTAAAAATGAATTTAAAAAATGACTATATTTGCAGCAATTCTAAAAGTGTTTTTTCATATGTAAACAATCTTATATATCAGGTTAGTAATAAATACAATTAGTGATATAATAAATTGCTTACGTCCATATCACATTGAAGCAGTAGTTATTGCCCAATCACCAAAGTTAAGCAACGTTTAACCTGGTCTTTACCTAGATGGATGACTGCTTGGGAATACCAGGTACTGGAATTTGAACTCAGTGTAAAAAATTAGAAAGATGAGTTCAAAGTAGAATTTGTTACTTTCATTTATGTGCAAATATTCTTGGGAAAGGTATGAATCCATGTCTTCTTTCCTCCAGTTAGAGTTAAATAGAATGCCAGCCTAGTGCGGGAAATCGAAAAGAGACATGATTACCCAAGTGTGCTTCACACACGGCACCTAAGGAATGATGGAATATAGTAAAAAGCTGAGCACTACTCAAACTGCTGTTAAGAAATTCTTCAAAATTCTTCACTGCTCAATTCCAGAAATTAAGGCAGAAAAAAAATAAATCAAAGCAGCAAGTGATTTTCTCTCTCAATGCTATTTAATCCTGACATATGTCCAAATAGATAATTATTTGTGAAGAGAATAAGTAGCTTTAGTAGAAACCAAATTTGCTATGGGATGTATTTTAACATACAATTAAGAAGCTATGAAAAGTGTGTCCTATGTAATTCTTACACACTGTCTTACTATATAATACACCAAGTGTACATTTTTATCTGGTACTTTTAATGTTACCAGTGATAAGGGGAGATATATATATATATATATATATATATATATATATATATATACTATTTACATTGCTTGGACTACCATCCTCATTTTGTTGCCATATTTATCATGTTTCGGGTGTTGTACGCTCCAGCCTTCTTCAGGTGGTTGGAATGTCAAACTCCTGAAGAAGGCTAAAGCGTAGTGATAAATATGGCAACAAAGATGAGGATGATAGTGCGAGCAATGTAAATAGTGTATATAATACCTAATCTCAGAAATATAGACACACATATATATATATATATATATATATATATATATATATGTCATCTCCTTTATATTGGTGATGCCAGATGGCAGTGTTTTTCTTCTGAAAATGGTGGGCTTTTCAAATAAATAATACAAATAAAGGATCATCTCTGAAGAATCCAGAAAAGGCAAAAAATAAAAAAAACAGACTGGAAGATATTGGTATATAGGAATTTAAATATTAGATAATCTATAATCATAAAGAACATATTTCATAACTTACATATGAAACCTAATAATAGTAAGTAATGAAACATTTTTACAGCATGATTGAACTAATTATATCAGGTCATCCCATAAGTTCTGTCCGAATTTTGAATAAAGAAAACAAGTGACCAAATGTTACATTTAATTACAGATTCAATCAACAATGTATTTTCCCTGATAATGACTTCCTTCCATCTATTAACAAGCTTACTAATTCCATTACTGTAAAATTCTTTTGGCTTTGATTCGACGAACTCACAAACATCAGTTTTAACCTCTTCCTGTGTTACAAAAGCTGTTTCTTCCAAATGATTCTGTAAGCTACGAAACAAATGGTAGTCTGAAGGAGCAAGATCGGGAGAATAAGGTGGATGAGGAATTTTCTCCCAACCAAATTCTTCAATCTTTTGTGACGTGATTCTTGCTGTGTGGGGTCGCGCATTGATCTTATAAAACATCACCTCTTTTCGATTCACTAGAGCAGGTCTTTTTTCCTCAAAGCTTGGTTCAAATGCTCTAATTGCTGACAGTATATTTGAGCATTAATTGTTGTATTAAGTGGTAAGAATTCAAAGTGGATTATTCCTTGGCGATCCCACCAGATTGAAAGACGAACCTTTTGCCCATGAAGTTCCCTTCTCGGCTGTGGCTGGGGTCCTTCCCCTTTACCAAGCCACTGTCTACAAAGCTTAACATTTTGATAAAAGATCCCTTTTTTGTTGCCAGTCTATCCAAAAAAGGTGAAACAAGTTGGTGAGAATGGAGAGAAGAGCAGATGTCAACTTGGGATTTGAGGTTGTTTTCAGACAATTCATGAGGCACCCATTTTCCAATTTTAGGAACTTTTCCAAGTTGTTGAAGATGACGATGAACAGTTGTATGGTTTGAACTGAGAACCACTGCCAATCCCCCACTTGATAAAGCAGGATTTTCTTCAAGGGCTGCATCAAGAAGCTTTTCATCAAACTCAACTGGACGTCCGGTTCGATTTTCATCTTCAAGGGTGAAATCTACACCTCTGAATTTTGCAAACCATCTTCTGCAAGTTCTTTCATTCACACATTCCTCTCCATAAACTGAGTGAATGTTTTTAGCCGCTTCGGCTGCTGAGTTTCCTTTCTTGAACTCATAAAGCATTATGTGCCTCAAATGATTCTTGGGTACTTTCATGTTAGCAGGGTTTTAATCAAACAAAATTTAATTTTATTGTTCTCTGAAATAAAATTTGATCAGTTTAAATGCATCTAAACATAAAAATAATGTTCAGCTTCATTAGACATTATAAAATACTCTTTAAATTTTGTTCATTTTAAAAAAAGGTAAAATTTGGACAGAACTTATGAGATGACCTGATACAATATTGATAAGAATTGATGTTGATTAATATTTGAAGTATCATCTATTTTTTACATTAAGAAGTATTTTTGTTTTTAATATGGTGATCTAAAAGTGTTATCTAATTTATCAGAAATCTAAACTCATATATATTTACGATGAGATGTTTAATGAAATATTACAAACTCAGTGTCTGTTTTGTTAAATGCAAAATAATGGATAATGAATATAACAATGTTAAAATCTGCTTTAATTTCAGAATTTACAATGCTGCTATTTCAATATATTTCTTGATTTGTAGGCACTTCAAGAATAGGAATTTTCTAATGATTTCTCATTTAAGAAGACACTAAAATGAATGATGTTCAACTTCAACAGTCATACCAGAAATTGTTTCCGATAGTTTATAAAGTTTTTAATGCTACTGAAGGTAGCAGAAGTCATCTGAGCAGCATAATTTGCAGATGAAAATATAAAGGTCAGGTAGGTCATAAAAGAGCAGAAAATGAGAACGTAACTCAGCTACTATCTAATTGACTCACATACTATCCAACTAAAAGACAGATTGAAAAGAGTGAGTTGTTTGTGTTTAAGCACAATAGAAGCATCACCCACATTTCAAATTGTTTGCAATCAAATATTAGAACATAACCACAGCTCTACAATCCAACAAGAACTGAGGTTGAAAGTAAGAATATTACAAAACAATCATCTACCATTCAGCTTGTTTGTTTTTTTCTCACCTCCTATTTCTGACTTGCTAGTTTTTAGGTCTTGCTGATTAGAAAAATTCCTCTTTAATATTCTCTCATGACCACGATAAAATAGTTTTCACACATTTTAGATCAACAAATGACGAGCAATATTGGCAAACAATTTTTATTTTCTCTTTTCTTGAATGCTAAGAGAGAAACAGAAGCAAGGATAAATCCATAAGTTCCTGGCTATTGTAGGAGCTAGCATTTCATTATTTCATAAAAGTTACAAGGTAATATATGGCACTGCCACTCTCCATTATTATTGCTCTTATATGTATATTTCTGTTGATGCTTTTAACATTGGGCTGGTAGATAAAATAACCATTAATAACAGCTTGAACAGGGAAGTAATATATATATATATATATATATATATATATATATATATATATATATACATACATACATACACACACGAGAAAAAAGATAATGAACAAATACTACACTGTATTTAATTAGAAAACCAAAAGCATTCCAGATAAATATTAACCTCTATCCTGCTGACCTTATTCCTGTAGCATTGACCAACCTAAGAAGGAAAATATGTTGCTTATGTTGTTTCAGATTTAGAGATTTCAAAAGCAAATGCCTGCACATAAAGGTAAGTTTTGTAGGAATCTGAGATAAGAACTTAATTTCAAAGATAAAAGCACAAACAAATGAATTCATGAATTTGCACTTGATATTAAAATAGTTTAAAGCAATAACAGATTTGAAAAGAAACTAGGCAATTTTATGATAACCAATATTTGATTATTCAAACATCAAATACAATATTTATAATAGGATTGGTTTAGCTAATAGGTAATTAGCATAAAGAGAGCTATAACTATAGCTCACAGGCAACTTTGAGTCAGTGTACGTAGAATATCTATGGCTACTAAATTGGATCATAACAATATTCATGTATTTTTCTGCAGCAATAATTATAATAATATGATGAAAAAATAAAATCACTATTTTGCTTTTGAATTTTTTGTAATTCTTCTAACATTTCCAAAGAAAAAGAAAAGATTTCAAAAATACAAGCAACAAAGTAAACAATATCGAAGAGAAGAAAAAAATTAAGTAAAATTTTACTTCTTTTCTCTTTAGAATAGGAATGGAAAACAAAAATATTTCTATATATTGTTTTTTAATACGATGACAATAATGCTATCATTAAGAGGTCTCATAAAATATAGAATAAAAACACAAAATGCTTTTTGAAATTTATTTTAAAAATTTCTCTCAACAAATGCACATCAAATTACACTTAGAATTGAATTAATCAGTTCAGGCCAAAAGATTACATAATTGACTTGATTACAACAAAACTGTAATAAATAATACCTGATAAAACCAATGTCATATGTATACAATGCTTGATATTTTAATAGTACAAAACAAACTAAAAAATAAGCTACAAAAAAACTGGAATTTTAATTCTTTTAACTAAGTATCACATAAAAAAAAATCTAAGAATTTATGTCAGATTTTACTATGCAAGTAAATGTTGATAACATTTTCAGGATATATTTATGTACACACGTCATGTGAACTTCTGCTTATAATATCTATCATTATTATAAACAATGATAATATCTGATTTGGTGAGTGTCAGGTTTTATTATGCAAACAAACTACAACAAATCTATAAATGAGTTCAAAAGATAAAGGTTAGAGAAAAACCTACTTGACATAAATTATACTTTTATATGCTAATATAGTTTCTTTGGAATAAAAATCAAAACCTTTTAATTTACATATAAAAAATACTAAATTTGAAGTAACATTTATGTAAATACAGTTATTTGCAGCATTTTTTATTATAAATTCTTATATAAATAAATAAAATCACTATTGAGTATCAATGTAAAAAACAATTTATGCAGCGACCCAGGTTAACATAACCAGAGAGATTAATTTTTTCCATTTTCATCCAAGATCAGACAAATTCAATCCATAACAAGTCATACTGTACTTCTATGATAAAATAACTTAAATTTGATTCTTATCTAAGCCTACTAATACACTTAATCTCTCATATATATATATATATATATATATATATATATATATATATTGAACAATAAAAAATATTAAAAAATTAAAATCCTCAGACATACTGGGGTGTATATTAATATTCTTTCATTTTTATTATTATTTCATTTAGTTTCCTTGACTAGTTTCAGCCAACATGGCCATCATCAGGAGAAAAAAAATTTCTGCTTGCTGGTAGCAGTAAACCTATATATATATATATATATAGATATATATATATAAAAAAAAATGTGTGAAAATATATATATATATATATATATATATATATATATATATATATATATATATATATATATAATTACTTATATATTATATGTGGTACTTATTAGAAAGCGCTCAATATCAGAGATAGAGCTAACATATTTGGTTGGATTGATGTGAGTTTTTGTGACCCTGGGTTTCACGCTTTTGTGAATGTCAGACAAACTCTGGCGATTGCAAAGCGTGAAACCCAGGGTCACAAACTCACATCAATCCAACCAAATATATATATATATATATATATATATATATATATATATATATATATATATTCTACCTATATAATAATTCCTCCTTAAAATGAATAACACAGAGTGATACTTAATTTCATATGACAGGAAATTGATCAATTTTTTAACCTGTTGTTAATATGGTTAGTCCAAATTTATACAGTCAAATAGGAAACTAAAAGTAAGTATTTTATATACTGTAGTCAGTAATATCTTATCTTACTTATTATAAAACGCAGATTGTGTGTGTGTGTGTGTCTGTAACATTTATATATTGGATCGAATTTCCTACATTTTTTAGCCGATTTCAACAAAACTTCACAGGACTACATAAAATCACCTTGTGGTGGTTCTAACGGCGCCGAAAATGGGAAAAACGCAATTGTTTTTTTAACAAAATCAATTTGAAAACACGATTAAGACACATCGTGAGAATGAAAGGGGGACAACTCACCCACGAAAATGTAAACAAAAAGCATAGCATGATGAAAAAAAAGCCGAACTTGACGAAAACAAAATTTTATCGTCTAATGTCCATATTATTGTTAAAGAGGAAAGATCAAAGTATTTTTGGAGTATTTTTTTTTTACATTTTTTAATCGTTCCTAGCACGTCTGAAATTTTCGTTAAAAATAGTTTTTTTTTTGGTCATAAAAAAGGACAGATAATCAATCATTTTCAATCATTTTTTTCGATTTGATAAAAAGATTAAAATCTGACTTTGATATTCTTTTAAAAATCAATTATCATTTTTTCAAAACTGATTTTAATAAAAACAGAAATTATACTGTTTATTTAAAATATTTTGAACCAACCTTAACTTAGCTTCTGCGCCAAAAAAATGTAATTTGAAAATAAAACAAAGCAGGTCATAACCTTTCGCGTCGCTTGACGATTGAGGAAAGGCACATTCATGAGGTTTAGATAACTTACGGGAGGATAATTCTTTCTACGGATGGAAGTGAAATTATTTAAGTGAACAAATTATTTACCTCGTTACTTTTAAGGAAAACTTTCAGCGCTCTAATTTTTTATTTTTTTTTTTTTTTTTGTACTTAGCTTTCATTTTTACGTTTACGATGCTTTATGGAAAATATAAAGAAATTAAAAAATAAGACTGTTAATAGTGAGATTAAATTTCATAAGAAAAAGGTATCTAATTAATTTAGGTACCTTTCTTATGAAATTTTATCAGAAATGTACATAAAATACTATAATTTTATGTACATTTATTACATTTTACTGTGTTATTTGTATTTCCATTCATTTTATTATTAATTTTGATATTTCATTTATGGAAAATGTCATAACTGAGATTAATATAAAAAATAAGATCATATAAATTAAAAGTTTAGCAGTAGTTAAATTTCATAAGATGATACTGTTACTTGTAGGTACACTTCTCAGTTGAAATTGAAAACTCAAATTAACTTCTCCATACGTGTTTTAAAAAGTAAAGGGCTTAACAGCGGAGAACAATGATGAACTCAAATAATGCAACTAAATTGTATTCTGGTTGGTCTTCCATACTTGATAATTACTGTCCGACTATAAACACAAAAATTACATTTCTTAATTACCATGGCTAATCTGATTGGTCCAAATTATACAATTTTCAAAGCGCTAGACAACGACAATCTCACACGGACATTTTGAAAGGTTGATGTTGCTTTTAACTAATGTTAAAATATTTTAAAAATTCAATTAAAAAATTTTAAAAATCTTTTTAAAATTAAAGAAATAAGAAATAATTGTATTAAAAATTCAATTTTCATTGAAAAAATTTTTTGCTTTTAAAAAATATTGTCCATATTCATAAAAACAAATTAAAACAAAAAAGCATTTGAAACTAAATAATATATTTGTTTTATTGAGTTTTGTATGTTACAATTCATAGCTGATTTTCAGGTACGTTGGCCAAAAAAAAAAAAAAAAAAAACATGATTTGCATTCTTCAAAGCCTTGTGCTTTTAACTATTGTAATCACTAAAACCGATGGTCTCGAATTTCTAGTTTTTCATAAAATTAGTTATGGGGGTGATAATAAATATAAAAAAAAATATTTCTGCCATGACTTTAATAAAAAAAAAACATATTTATAATAATTTCGATCATCTGTGAATAGTTTCTGAAAGTTTCATTAACATCTGACAATTATTTTTATTTTTGGCAAGATTTTCCAAATTAATGTGTGTAAATACAAAAAACGCGCTAAATATTATCTATGTTATTTACTACCCCTTGTTGCGACAAAGAGAAACAAGGTTTTTTAAATCAAAATTTAGAATATTCTAAAAAGATGGAAAATTTTTTAAAAATAATTAAAAAAAAATTTACTCTATCCTCTTCATAAAAACATAAGCATTTTGACGATAAAATTTTGTTTTCATAAACTTTGGCATCTTTTTCATCAGACTATGCTCTATGTTTTAGCGATTCTGTGGAGTGACTTAGGTTAAAAAACCCAGGTTGTTTGTGTGTGTGTGTGTGTGTGTGTGTGTGTTCCTTTATATATGGGATCGGATTTCTTACATTTTTCAGCCGATAAAACAAACATCCACTTTTTTTTTGGCAGGTAGTGTTTCTTATTGTCTTGCACACTTTTTTCTTTATTTATACATTCAGAATGCTTTAAAAATTCCATTTACAAGACAATTGTTTATAATAAAATTCTAATTCTATTCAATCGGGGGACTCATCATAACGATTGAAAACAATGTTTTTGTTTGAGTTTGGGTTTGACCAATTCGTAAAAAAAAAAAAAAAACTAAGACATGCGTGTCCATCAACCTAAACAGTAATCTAACGATCTCTACTGATTGTTTGAATCGAAAAATCAGATAATTCTTTATCTTTAGGGAAAGATAATTCCACGTACTTTAGGGCCGTCTTTACAATTCCCTTTGCAATTTGTTACAAGGCAGATCAAGGCATTGGTTCTATTTGAAATTAATTCAATATTCAAAAGAAAGTATTAAGAAATAATTTAAAATGCCAACATAAGAAATCTGATAGACAAAAAAAACAACAATATTTGAAGATGATAATTATTAAGGAAAGAACACAGTACTTATAATAAATTAATAAACCCAAATAAAGTTAATATTTTTTTGTATTAGAAACAATTAGTGGAAAATATATTCAAATCGGAATTCTAATTATGAATCACCACAAGCAAAATATGCAATTTTTTTACTGTATTCAATAAGTAAAAATCATAAATTGTAAAAGATTACAGAGAAAGGCTACCTACATTTTTCAACAGATTTCAACAAAACTTCACTTTTTTTTTTTTGGCAGGTAGTGTTTCTTATTGTCTTGCACATTTTTTTCTTTATTTTTACATTCAGAATGCTTTTTAAAATTCCATTTACAAGACAATTGTTTATAATAAAATTCTATTCACCAATCGATAGACTCATAATGATTGTAAACAATGTTTTTGTTTTGAATTTGGGTTTGACCAATTTAAAAAAAAAAAAAAAAAAAAAGACATGCGTGTCCATCAACCTTAAACAATAATCTTTGTCAATTTTATTTTTCAGTCTTTATGATGGTTGATACTTGATCTATCTCTTACTGTTACATCCCCGGGCAACGCCGGGCTCTACTGCTAGTCACCAATAATCACAAATAGAAATATTTACTGAATATCTGAATGAGAATATTTGAAAGACTTATATTATTATTATATAGTTTGTAATTCTAAAAGACATTCATATGCTTCAGCATTTTCTATCTGGTATTTCTTTTTCTGGTTACAGTATTGTAATAATTGTTATGACTCTAAATGTTGTTATTCAAATATATTCAAATAAGGTATTGTCTACTGAGAACAACTGAGCAGAGAGACAATAAATTATTAATTTTCTATTTTGAAATCGAAGTGTGTGTGTGTGTGTGTGTGTGAGATATGAGTTAAACTAAGAACTTTGTTAAAAATTATAATAATCACAAAATGATTAGGAGTGAGTCATTTATGGAGGAATTATGGATTTGAAAGAAACAAAAAAGGATAAAAATAATGATTGTGTTATTCTGTGACAATGTCTTACCTTTTAGACAAAAAAAAAAGACAAATTACTGCACTCACCTGAAAAACAGAAAGAAAATGGTGTAAATTCATTGATTTATATTGTATAGGAAACAAACTGCAGTATTTAGGGAAAAATCAATGAAATTCAAATAATACAAATTAAACTAACAATTTGGTTCATTTATTTTAAAATTCTTTTATACTCTTATTCTTTCACTTAAGCATGTAATTCAAAAATTAATCCTATTCCTCTTTTAGTTAAACAATGAATGCATTTCTGTAGGCTTGTATAATAAAAATAGACTTTGTATAATAGAATAAAATAAAAAGTCTGAAATATATAAGCTTATCAATTGGGAGACTCTTAAGCCTGACATTCCAAAGATTTGGATTAGTGTTAAGAGAAAGAGGCTAAAATTTTAGTGAAAGCCAAGAGTAAAAATATTAAGGCCAGTGATACTGAGATGGAGGCAGGGAACAAAATAATGGAAAATTAAGCAGACACAGGTAAATATTTTTGATACAAAGTAAAAAAAAAGAAACTATTCAAGTGAATAAAAATAGGAATAAAGTGAAAAATGGGAAAATACCACTTATATTGTACCAACCATATCAGTGTTGTGAATACTCTCAGATAGCATATAACTTGAATAGCAAATGGTAAAAACAAATGCCAATAAAGGTATGCTTTGAAAAAACTTGGCATTAATTGCTAAAATGCCTTATACTGTTATTAGAAATGTTTAAAATTTGCTTATCATCTGAGTTTTTGGGAATAAATGTTAATAATAAATTTAAATTTTAACATGCATTAAAATATCAACAAACTGAGACAAGTAATTTAACCCAATTATTGATCCCAATTTAAAACAGTTGCTTCAGGTTACAGACAAACTCATTCAACAATTCTCAAGGATTTTGTCTATTTCTTGAGAAAAAAAAATACATAAATGAGTGCAATTTTTGAATTAATAACAGTTTCCAAGGAAAATTACAATCTCTTCAATATTTAGTATGCTAGCCAATTTATGTTTTTACAAGCTACAAAAACAGTCTAGATACAAGAAAGTGTCCAAATTTTAACAGATACATTATAAATCTTCTTTGCTTAACATTAATATTGTTAAGGTTTTTACAAGAAGATAAAAAGAAAGTGAATAGACCAGGTATCTATAATTTTAAATAAATCAAATGAACAATTTATGGCAATAAATGTTTATGAAGTGAAAGAAATTTTGCAAACTTTATTTGAAAATTGAATTGTACTATTTTATAGTTACTAATGGTACCTGTGAAAATATCAGAGTTTTACTATTTGAATTTTCTGATTAATCATAATTCATAATTTACTGATTGAATAAACTCTTTGTGAATTTTGCAGATATAGAATCCTCATGCATTGTTGAATATTTGAGCTTAACATCTTTATCCAAATATTTCAATAACAAGCAAGTATAAATATGAATGCAGGTCATTATTTAAAGAAGTAAGAGGATATAAATGAAAAAATTCAAAATTGACCTTGTGTTCAATTTTACTGAAGCAGACGTCAAACACATGAAAATGTTAATACCTCCTCTATCTTCCATTTCTTTTTTTATTTCTTCATATGATTTATACTGTCTTTTTGTTACTAGAACCAAATGACATCTCTGATATCTTTTTACCCATCTTTCCTTGTAATCAAAACTAAATGAGCCATTATTTATTGGAGGTAACGACAGGGTGTAACATGTGTTAACTAACAGAGGAACAAACAGAATTATAATTGGAAAAATTTGATTTAATGAAGAAAATTGAGTTAAATAAACAATTTCTCCATTAAATAAAGAATTCAAAATAAAATCTTCATTATTTTAATCAACTGAAAGCAAGAACAAGAATTGTTTAACATTCAACTCATGAAATAAAGCGCATATGATGAGGTCCTCTGTGCATTAATTTCTGTGTTTTATATTCTGCATTTTATATGCCTTGTAAATTTTAATAAAAGATAAAATTGAAAGTGCAGTAGTTATAAATGCATCATAGTAAAACTACACACACAAGTGATGGAAATACTAAGTACAAGTGATGAGAAATTTAAAGGTGGTCATGCTATACTATATTTAGGTTTATCAGAAAAATAATGCAAGAATAATAAAACTGACACTTAAAATAAATAATAAGCTCGAGTATTGTATAAACCTTGTTCAACAAAAGAGTTTCATGAAAAATTATGTAAATGGTAATTACTACCAGTTTCTTGAGGAATAATTATGTTTTTGAAAAAAGTTGTTTACACTGTGATATGTCCCGGAAAGGGATATATTTGTTCAAAGTAGCAAAGTAGTTGTTGACTACTGTAACCAGGTAGGACAATCTAGCAGGTAACCGTCATGGCCTGGTCCTCGTCGTAGTGGTAAGCAATAGGCGAAGACAATAGGCATAGACCCTGTACCTCCACATCAGTCTGTACTTATAGCTGACACCAGACAATCATATTACTGTGAGGGAGAACCCAGGTGTATGCATATTCATTACATCACACTGTAAATTAATTTGATATGTTTTAATTACATGTGCACAACATTCTAATCATCCTGTTGTATCTACTCTATATAAGATTGTATCAGATAAGTTAATGCTTTCACAATAAAATTTATATTAACCAAATAATGTTGGTCAAATCTTCAGGATATATTTATCAATGCACTTTAACATTCTACAAATCTCACTATTGTTCATCTTGCCCACCAAAATTTTGAAAGACACCAAATTAATGAATGTTCCCACCAATCTCTCTAGACATTAATTCAATAGATATCCTACAGAGATGTATATGAGAATGAAAAACTGTATTCAAGCAATGATTTCTAGGAAGCAATAAAATCTTCTGCATATAATGTTGGTTGTCAGTCATTATATACAGATGTTTCAACAAAACATTACAAAGCCTCTCATAATATTTGAGCATGTAGATAACATGAGGCTAAAGTCTTACCGATATTTACTACAAATTAACATAAATAATAACTCAGTTAATGAAGTTATCAAGTATTAGGTCTTATTAACTCTAATAAAAAAAGTTATATTCTTACATTGCTAATGAAAAAGAGAATATAGAAATTTATCTTATTCAAAACATGGATTATTGATAGTAATTGCATTAAAAAAATTGTAAATTAATGCAGTGTAGCGTGATATTTAGGAAAAGGTAAGGAATTGTATTCTTCCATTTTGTATGTAAATTCTATTGTATGTTCGACTTTGTTTAGTTTATATCAAGTAAATCAGTATCATGAAGGATATATTAATAGAGCATCATCAGTATATCGGGAGTAGGTTAATTAGTTGATTATTTGGATAAAACTTTAAAACTTGGTGTTCACTGGAAATCAACCAACAAAAACAATCTAATAAATTTCTATTCTCATCATAAAAACAAAATAAAATCTAGTATGATCATCGGATTCTACTTAAAAGCACTCAGAATTTGTAGCCCTTAGGATTTACATGATGAGGAGAAATACATTGAGAACACTTTCAAACTTCTTCAGTACCCTAATTGTTTTATATACAATGTAAAACAAAAGTCTCAAAGTATTCCAAAATAGAAAAACGGCCCCTTCAGACAAAACCAATGAATCCAAAAAATATATTGTCCTACCAACTATCACATCTACAATTGGAAAGAATCTATATAAACACAACATAAAATTTGTTACTACTACATCCAAAACAATAAAAGAATTAGTCAATCAGAACAATAAGCTAAAACTTGAAGGAGGAGTTTACTTGATCAGCTGTAATAATTGTCACAAAAATACATAGGATAAAACAGAATAAAAGATTACAGGAACATGAAAAAGACATTTCAAAAAAAAAAACATCAAATGCATTGGTTGTCCACTGTAATGAGATTGACTGTAATTTTGACATAAAAAATACTACTCTGATCAAAAGAGAAAACAACTTACTATGGCAAAAATGTCTAGAGAATACCTTGGTCGCAAGGTCATCTACTGTAAATTTACACCCTGGCTCTTACAATATTTCACCATTCCTTGAAGAACTTCTATTATTAGAGTGTGGGATATCTACTAACAAAAGTGATGGAAAGAAAAAGAATCTAAATAAAATTGGCTAGAGTGAAAAAAAAAAAAAAAATCCCGGCATCCCTCATTCGTGTGCATGTATAGTCATACCAATATAAAAAATTTAGTTAAATGAAGACCTAAAGGACGAAATGTGTTACAAGAAAACTTTTTCCACTTTGCCGTACATTTTTAACCCAATATTGTTCTTGATATATAAAAATATATATCATTATATATATATATATATATATATATATATATATATATAATAAAATTTGTCACTGATGTTACCTTCAGCATCCCAACTCCAGAGTTTATATACACATGCTTATTTTTTTTTTTTTCTCAAAATATTCAGAATTATTTCAAACTTAATATTTGAAAAAAGATCAGAATCTAAAAAAGGGATTATTTTAATTTAAGAAAAGAAAAAAACAAGAAAAAGAATCACATTAGATCTTCATTCTATCCTTTACTTTATAAAAATATAGAATATAAATATATAACTCATTTTTCCTTAGAATAGCTCAGAACTTCTAGATTCATTTGGTCAAAAGAGAGTGATTAGATGAGACTGACATTTTTAAATCTCAGAAAACATACAAAAGAGACAAATAGAAACAGGGAAAAATTAGAAATAAAAATTTTAAATGAAATTTACTATCATTGAGAGGAAATGGTTATACTTTAATGTTTCTAGAAGTGAATGAAACAAAAGCATACTAAAATATAATTGCATATTTCACAAAAGTCGTATAATTTCTGTTTACCGTATTTTTCATTCACATTAAAGTAAATATTCTATTACTATGTACTTGCATTCTCTAGTGGAAGATCAATTATTTATATTAATTTTTCTGATGCTTTTTATAGAACAATCAAGTCAGATATGTGAAGGAGACGGACATCATTCTAAGATTTTTCATTAGAATTTTATAATACTCGAACCAGTACAAATACAATTAACATGTTAGATATATAAAAGAAAATAGTGCATTTTCATCAAAAATCTGGATCAAAAGAAATAATATTGGAGACCGAATATATCTCAAGAGAATAGTATTTTAGATGCAAGATTATATAAAAGTTATCTATAGTAATAACAGTGTCTCAAAATAGGGACTGTATCATAAAATAAGCCTAAATATAATGCCATTGCTAAAGGCAAAGGTTTCACATAAATGTACGAACATGTTATGCGTAAAAAATGTTATTTACTTGACTCTCAAAATGTGGCATAATTAGCAAGTACAGCTGCCCCTTATTATAATTCTGGTTCATTGTTATTGGATTACACCAATATATAAAAGCTCACTTTCAATAGGTAATTCTTTTCATTTTCTGTTCCAGGTACTCTGGAATGCCAAAGAATTACAATGACAGACAAAATTTTAGCAAAAAAGCAAAAAAACAACTCTAAGTGTATATCATATAGTCATTAATGACAGACATACATTAAGCCTGTATAAAAGTATTTAGCATTTTTTATTATCATCATAATAATAACTAGTAGTAGATATGTTTATTAATTCACAAAATATTTTTCTTAATTTTCTATGATTTCTATGTTTCTAATGTTCTGGATATTTTCAAATTGCATCTTGATAAAATACCTCTGGCTTCAACACGATAAATCTGTCATGTGTTAAACTTCAGGAACATCATGTAAGGAAAGCTGTATTGATTGAAACAAACGAGAATCTGATGGAGCCAAATCTAGTGAATATGCTTTGTGAAGAAGGATTTCACATCCTAACTCCATTATGGTTTATTGGATTGATAAAGCAACATTTAGACAAGTGTTGTCATGCAGTAGTATGACTTTTGGGCTTCTCTATTCTGTAAATGGCCTTTTAAGTGTTTCAACTGTCTTTACCAGTTCATAATACAGTACATCTTTTATATGACAATATACTGAATATAAATACTGAACAATAAGTTTTTCTCACATTGCTGTTGTTAATGTTGGAGACTGTCCTGAATTCATCCATGAATGGAAATGATTATCATAGTGAAACATGTTTTTATATCCAGTGGCAATTTTCTATAAAGATATTTTTTTGCTTGCTTGGAAAGAATTGCAATGCAAATGTAAGATACTGTCTAATGCTTCTTTCTAACAATTCGTATGAAATTACTTCAAATGTCTTACCTTGCAAATGTCTTAAAACTATTGAATGATCAAGTTTATCAGTCAATTCCAAGGTTAATTGAATGGAGTCATCATCCAAAAGAACACGTAAGTTATTACATACAAAATCTTCTGATCTATCATCATGTTGCTTTGTGGCAAATTCATTTTGAAATTTGCAAACCATTCATAATATAGCGATATTCCAAGCATAGCTTAGATGGGGCATAAGGCCAAAAGCGTGGTCCACCCAGTGAGGATCAAAATCACTACTCAGTCATAAGTGTTCTAACTAGACAAGCTTGCTAACCGTTACACCGCCTCAAGATGACCAAACCATTCATGATATATAGTACATTCAAATGAACTATCTGCATAAGCTTCATCAATCATCTTTGCCTATGCTACTGTCTTGCCCAAGTTGAAAAGGAATAACATGGTGTATCACATGTGCATTTTGTCAATCACCATCACCAACCAATTCCAAATGAACCATCTGCATAAGCTTCATCAATCATCTTTGCCTATGCTACTGTCTTGCCCAAGTTGAAAAGGAATAACATGGTGTATCACATGTGCATTTTGTCAATCACCATCACCAACCAATTCCAAATGAACCATCTGCATAAGCTTCATCAATCATCTTTGCCTATGCTACTGTCTTGCCCAAGTTGAAAAGAATAACATGGTGTATCACATGTGCATTTTGTCAACTATCATCTTCCCACTTGAAACATTATCTTGAAATATAATAATTCTGGTCATATTAAATTATTACAATTCCAGTACAAAAGAAAATTAAGCTAAGGAACTTTGTACACCAATGAAAGGAATAGTAAATTTGACGGCCTTTTCCCATATTATTCTATGAAGGTAATGACCATGATCAAAACTCATATATGAAGTTTTATTAAAATTGTTTTTACTTACTATTTGTCCATTTAAAGTGATTCAGTTCTGTATCAAAATGAGTTTATAAAATATTTTTATAATAATAATAATAGTTATGTGCATTTAAAAATTATATATTATGTTGATATGTTTGACAAAACCGGCCAATGTTTTTGTAATGATAAATAGAAGATACTCTGCAGGATTTTGTCATTTTACTTTTCAGTCAACTTATTTTTAGAATCTAGTCTTTTAGACTAGATTATGTTGACTCCAAAACATTGGCTTTAAAAAGACAAACACATTAAAATTACAATCCAAAGATGGATGACATGTCAATACAATATCTTACTGTCTCTTGTCACTGATAACCTTTAGTAAAATACTAAGCATTATCATTGTCATTTGCTTATCACAGATATTCAATAGCTCAGCAGGAGACAGCCTAGTCTGTCAAGGAAAACAATGCTGTTGTAGGTTGCTGTATGTAAAACATGTAATCATGTCATTTGCATCTTCTCAAATTACTTCTACTTATAAAAAGTAGAGATAATAAATAAAGAACTAAAAAGATTTTTTATGCTGTCATATTTAACTATGCAAGTCAATAGTAGAACAATACTGATGTTGTTAAAACTTTCAGGATATACTAATATTTATATAATAAATATAAAGTGTAAATTTCAGCTTATCCTGCTTTTATTTCAAATATGTACAATAACATATTTGTTGATGTGAGAATTTTATTATCCAATTCAAAGGTTGTTTATCATATATACACTGCTGACCAAAGTTTGAAGGCAAATGAAAATAAAGAAAAAATATAGCTTTTGCATTGTTAAATTTGAATAATGTCAAACATTAGGCTATATACAAGCTGGCCAAAAGTTTAAAACCATATTGATCAGAAATCCTAAACAGGAAAGGTTGAATCTAACAACACAAAAGGTATAGTTTTTCTTTATTAGCCTTAAGATTTTTGTCAGTATTGTATATTTATTAAGTTTTCTCAAATGCACAGGATGGTAGACAAAATAAACACTGTTAAAAAAATTGGACATTCTACTCAAATACAGATATCCACTAAAATAAAAAGTTATATATATATATATATATATATATATATATATATATATATATGTTAAATGTTATTTATTTATTTTTCAGATATATAAAAGATTCCCATGGATTGTAAAAATGTTATAATCCCCAAAGAGAAAAAAAGTTAAATATTTTAAATTTTTTTGAGTAATTGAAACACAATGTTGGAACTTACAGAAAAATGGAACAGAGACATGGAACAATCAAAAAAGAATTTGAAATCATTGGCAAAATAAGGACAAGAAAAAATTGACTAAGTATAGCAGAAAAATAGATTTGAGAAAAAGCGAAAAGTAAAAAGTGGATTGTACAGGAATAAACTATTTGAAGAAACTGGTTATTGTGAATGTAAACAGAAAGAAAAGAAGCAGAATGAAAGCAATGAAATTATCACTTTTAAGTAAACATCACAAAAATAAATGAGTAAGTTGGGTAGAGAAGTAGATGAAAACTAATTTCTTAGCAATTTTTAATGCTCAATGTAGCACTACATTAGATAAAACTTATGCCCTTCATAGAAAGAATCAACCAACATGATTTAGAAGACAACATATAGTGTTATATTTTGGGTTTGTATTGTAAGCAGCAAAATTATAGTACTCTTTAAAGTTAATGATGGCATCAAGATAAATGAGGAGAATAATTTTAAGTTATTGGACAAGATGTTACAAGTCAGAACCATGAGGTTATAAGCTAAGGAATATATTCATGCAAGACAATATTTCTTTTCATTCTGCAAAGTTATTGTCCAACATGTCATAGAACATTTCAAAGACAATAAACTAATGGAATGCCCTCTAGTTTCTCTAGATACTAATACAAGAGAAAATTTGTTGTCTATTTAATGATAAATGAAAGAGATTTATAAGAGAAGGAAAAACAATATTCAAGCAAAGAAGATCTGTGGGAAGCATTAAAAACTGCTTCAAGTAATGTTAAATTTGAAACAGTTGAAGAGTTAAAATGAATGAATGAAAAACTGATGAAGATTATAAATTATCAAGATTTTACCTTAATAAGTAAAATAATAATTTATTCTGGTGTATGAAGTATTGTTTTAGTCAAATATATATTTCTATGGCTGATATAGGCCATAGAAATATATTATGTTTACATAATAAAATATGATACACCACAAACAAGTTATTAACAATATTTTTTCATAAGGATAGACATCATAAAATGAAGCTCACCCAATATATAGTTCATAAAAATATATCCTGAGAATTTTAATAACTGGTTATTTAATACCAGCTTTACTGGGAAAACATTGACCTGCAAAATGAAATCTGACAATGTATAATATAAATAATATTAAATTTGTTCAGTGACTTTTATATATTGGCAAATAGTCATATGTGAAACATTAGAAAAAGTTTCTTAATTCTGGACCTTTACCTGAGTATATTAAAGAAAGAATTTCATGTTACTAAGTCAATATTTAAGATTCTTTAACAAAGAAAACAATAACTGATAATAAACAAAAACTCTTTAAAATAAAAAATAATAGAATAATGATTAACAATAAGATGACATGCAACAAACTGTTTATACTTAGAGGAAGTGAGGTTAGATACTTTTATACTCTTCATCATTTGAAATTAAAAAGTTAAGCTGTTTTAAAAAAGGCTTTAATAATACCATAGTGAAATAAAAAGTATCTTTTCATAGATTGCTATTAGGTTGGCAGAAAACAATAAATGAGACAAAAGATATTTTTATGAAGATTTCCTCTACCTTAAAATCATTTTATTGAAAATAAATTAAAACCATAAAAAGCTTTTTTAAAATTTCACTTATTTGACCTTGCTTGTGAATACAAATGCAAACATGATCTGCTAATATTAGAATGAATTGTGTATAACAATACAGAAGAAAAAATATACACGGATGGTAAATATTTTGAAAGGAAAGAAAGTGTGAATAGAAAAAATTATAATTCAGAATTTAGCATTTATACAAATGCTAAATTGTTAAATATATTTTTCTATTTTTAGATGTATTTTAACTTAGAATCTTTACAAAAAGGGTTACAAAACTTTTAGATACTGTGTATATGTGCATGTATACATACAGAAATATATATAGAGAGAGAGACAGACAGACATACCTTGAACATATTTATATATTATATATATATATATATATATATATATATATATATATATATATATATATATATATATATATATATAAAAATGGTACACACATTTTGGAACAACCTTGGGTATTTGGGCTTGTAGTAGAACAAACCAGTACCCAAGGTAAGATGAGGAATAAAAAAAAGAAAGAATGAACAACATGAAATTGAGGCAAAAAGAATCGTCCAGAGTTCAAGCTCAGCTTCTAAAGAAAAAACCTCCAAAACGAGTAAAGCAACTACGTAAAGTGCTCATATATATGTGTGTGTGTGTGTGTGTGTGTGTGTGTTTAAGCAACAAGAATTAATTTAAACAAGTTTTATTAATTTCAACTGATAAGGTTTGTCTGTTTAATCCTTTTATTGTATTATTCAATTTTTGAATAAGTTGTTGCACATTTGTATCAAAATTGTGAATAAACTGTTCATGTGAATAAAAATGCAAACACATGCATATATATTTTTATACATTTGTATATCCAAAATTTCTATGGCCACAAATTAATTTTTACATATCTACCTATTTACACATTCACTAGTATTGGTATTTGGTGCAGTTATCTTAATATGAAGCATAAAATAAAGATCCAACTCACAAGGTGGTTTACTAGTCCACCAACTATTTATCCAGTGGAATGCATCCAACATGCATATGTATAGCGACACATGCACACACCAAACATATGAAAAAATAAAAAAGATATATCCCAAACAAATATGTATCAGTTAAAATAGAACGGTGCATGTGTGTGAGTATCAACTGAAGAGTGACAAGATAAATGAAAGCAAATCTGTTTTTGATATAATAATGTTTGGTCAAAGTATAAAAATAATTGCTTATGACCTAATCTAGAAAAGTATAGCAGTGGAGTGAAGTTTAAGTGAAAATAAGTTTTATAGAAATGAAGAACAAAAGTAAAGCAGTACAAAGTCATTCTCTCATGGTGTTTGTCACAATTGCAGCCAGACTTGCATCATTAATAAATACAAATGTTTATAAATACTTTAACTAAAAGCATGTTTCCCAAATAGTTCTGATCAAAAGTAGTCGCTTACAGAATTGTGTTTACAAACATCTATGAACCTGACAATGTTTGGCTCAAGGGCTTGCAAAGTTTGATTATTCAAAGAAAAATCTTTAAAAGGTAAAAAAGAAAGTTTATAGCATGAGGTTGAAAACGAGAGCAGCTGTTTTGCAGAAGATGCTCTCAAGTGAGTAGAAAGCCCAATGCTCAAGTGCTGCTCTTTGACACCTTTTCCCAAACAACTCTATTCAGTCCAGAAAGCAGACAATAGAGAAGCAGAGAGAGAGAGAGAGAGAGAGAGAGAGAGAGTGTGCTGGCAGCCGACAGTAAAGCATCTGCTCTAGCAGAACATTGCATAACTTGGGTTGTTCATGTCTGTTTGTGTCATTATTTCTTATATTTTTTCAACACAAATCAATAGATCTTTGTAAAGGGACATTGAATTTATTGAGCATGCAGAGATTTGTGCCAGCAGATAAAGGTCAAAACACAGAAGATGTCCATGTCCCAAGTGGGATATCTGCCATAACACATGGTAGTTGTAGTGCCAATTTCAAGAATAATTTGCAAGAAAAGATATATGATAGAGATAAAAAAAATTATTCTGTGAAAAAGAATAGTGATAATTGAGAGCAAATGATCAAAATCTACATTAGGATCCTGCTCATTTCCATCATTTCAATCTAAACAAAGAGTTTAATTAAGGAAATAAGAAGCATAAAATGATATCAAAGTGGAAAAAGGACACACTACTTTTGTATAAAGTTGATAAACTACACCTCATATGTTTGGGTTTGTTAGTTTAGCAGCATATCAACTCCTTATGGATCATTTAATGCTGGAATTTAATTTTCTTGAGAGCATTAGTAATTTCATTTACAAAAATGTATTGCTGGTATTTTTTCAAAAAATGTATTGCTAGTATTTTTACAATGAAAATGTATTTTTATACTTTCATAGTGTTTTGACCCCAGTTTGGGAGTTAACTATTTGCATATAACTGGGACCTTAATATGTACTACCACCCTGGGTCAGGGTGGACTGGGGTCATACATATAGAACAGGAAGTAAGAATCTTGAGACCTATGCTAACATAAACTAACTATAGTAAGATCAAGGAACATTTTTCATAAGCTTATAAAAGCATACACAATGCAAAACATACTGAATTTAATAATTAAAAAAATAAACATTATGGTTAATATATTTTTCATAATTTTACTCTTTTTATAAAATAGCCAATGAATATTTTCACGAGAAAAAATTAATTGCAGCTATTTAAATGTGCAATTTGTATTGTTTATTTTACAAATTTCAGTTCAACACAAAACAATTATTTAGATAATGTTAAGTAGCAAACACAAAAAATTCCTACAAAGTCCTCAGAGACCTTACATACTAAACATTTATTGAAACCACAATTAGCACTTGATGCTATTAAATACATTTTAAAAGCATATATATGACTTGATTTATTCAAAGGTTTCTGTGATCTTATGCACTAAAAGTTGCTTAAAAATAATCTCTTCTCTATAACTTGGTGTTCCTGCAATAGTACTTTTGTTACTGTAAGTTTAATAATAGACTTAGTGGCAGAAATCAAACACAAACATATTATATAGAGTTATACAAGAATCTATAACAAACATAAATAACATTTTTATTAACAAATAAAAAAACAGCAACAAAGTAATTTTAAAGTAATTAAATTTAACTGAAAGAAGAATAAATTCAATTTAGACATTATGTACACTGATGAACTTTATAAGCTTTCATGGGGAGTTGCATATAAAATAAGTTTCTTTTGGATATAAAAGATTTAACAGGACATTTGATTTGTGATTATTTCACTATTACAGTTGTTAAAGGAAGAAACAACCAAAGAAATCCTTGACAGAAAAGCAAGGCAATGTACTTGGGAAATTATTCAGCATTAAACATTTTGAAAGAACAGCCATCCCCAGATTTGAATTTGTTTATGAATTTTTTTAACTTTTCTAAAAGCAGACAGTCTTCTACAACAAACACTTAATTCTCATATCAGCAAGATACAAAACAGGTAAATTAACTATTTTTTATTTCATAGTGGTAGAATGCTTTCACATTTTACTAGCAATAATTTGTACATTATGTAATATAGCTTATGAATCTTTATTTGACTAATTTAACTTTACCACTGAAAATGTTTATTTTATTATAGTGGATAGTTACAAGCAGGAGGGGAGATGGGGTGTGCTTATTTCATTACTACATTTTCCCACAGTATTTATTTTATTCATATGGAAGATAATTCTTCAAATGACCAGGCACCTTATGGATTCTTTGGGATTGTTGGGATGGCTCGACCATATCAGGTCTTTTTTGTGATTCTTCCTCAGATTCTGAGTTTGGGTGTTTCGACCGACATGTTTTTGTCTACTACAACTGTTCACCTTCTGAATTAGAAGAGTTGGTAGTAGGGTGTGCCTGTTTATGAGATACTGACCATTCATCAGAGCTAGAGTTGTATTATGCAAATCCTGGACTTGAAGGCTCTAGGTAATCCTCGTGGGGGAGGGGGTCCAGGGAGCACTGTCAGTGGAATCATCATTTGATGTATTGGGAGTAGGTATATTTAAAAAATTACAAAGTCTTGTAAAACTGTTTTTACTGATTTTATAATTAGTGAGCTTGATGACATCAGGATTGAAGTAACAGATAACATATATTATCTGTCTTTAATTTGACTTTTAATAAGTATTTATAACTTATGAGTATTGAATATTTTCCTATGAGATATGTATAGTGATAAACTTGAATGCTTGTAGGAAGAGATTTCAGAAATATCAAATTTTGTCCAAGTATAGGCTGTACATATTCATTATCATTATATATATATATATATATATATATATATATATATATATATATATATATATATATATATTATTTACAACAACAACAGCACACTATCTATATGATGTCCAGCTCAATTTCATTTGCAATAAAGTGTGCAGGACAGCAAGTGGACTTATCTGGCAAGTCACAGAACCAATACAGCCAGTGGTAAGCTTTCTTGCAAAACCTGTGGCTTAGAGTGTAGGTCATTCAATGGACAAATGCGTCACCAGATACATCAGCAACACCAAGAAAACTGACAATGAAGTCATGAAAATGGTTGTATTTCGACATTAGTTGACTTTCCACCATGTATTATATATAGTTTTCATAAATTTTAAACAAAAATACAAATCTGAAATGATCTTTTTTTTTATTATAGAAATAGCAAACTATCAATAACATTGACAATTCATGTTAGATAACTCTAGAATATTTTAAGACCAAGTTACTTCTAGTTTCAAGCTCTCTGTCAATAACATAAGGAATTCTAAAAAATAAAAGATTATACTGCTACAGTATTCTAAAAATACTGCTATAGTATTCTAAAAAATAATGCTACAGCATTCTAAAAAATAAAAGATTATACTGCTACAGTGGTAATCAGTGATGGTAATACATGTGCATATATATTAAAAATAATAATTCAAGATAGATGATACTTTTAAAAATAAAGAAAACGTTTTACAATATTTGAAATATTAAACCTTGTCAATGAATTAAGATATTTAGAAATTGTGTGACATCTACTTCCAGAGTATTTTAGATTTTAAAATACTGATTATCTAAGAGTGAAAATAGTGAACTTAAAGTAAAAACATTCCAAAATGTTGTTACTGTGAATTTTTTCAAAGATACTACAAGTCACATGCAGTAATATTATTATAGCTTTAAAAAAAGTGAAGTAAAGAAAAGTATTCTGAGGACTGACTCAAAATTATAAATATACATAATGATTGTTTAACTTATCATTTCTAATTCTACTCATTTATGGTTCCAAGGTCAAGTAGGAATCATTATCAAGGATAGTTGAATAGTTTGTGTGAGAAAATAATATAACTGAGATTAAACAAGTAACAAAAGATACTAGGCCAACATTAGCCATGACAAACAACACAAGCAAAACACATGAAAAAACAAAGCCAGTAGATTAGTGAGATGACTGAAATCAGTCATCCTTAACTGAATGAAGTCAAAACAAACTACCTAATATTTAATCTTCAATCAAATTAGAGTCAAGAGAAGGTTGGATAAGAATCATTAAGAAGTGATTTATTATATATATATATATATATATATATATATATATATATATATATATATAGGGAAGGATCATGATATATGTATATATACATTGGGAAGGACCATAAAAAGAATGAAAATATTCTCAACGAGAATGTACTGGTAAAAAAAGAAAAAAAGAGCACAATGAATAAGCTGCAATTATATATTCATGTAAACACAAAGATCAAGAATATTGTACATGCAAGGGCATGCTGAAACCTCCTTAACCTGATCAAAACTAAGAATCATGAGACATACAACTTATTCCATATATTCACTTCACAGTTCAATACACTTGGTATATAATTCCTAAAGTTTCTTTAAGCTCTTTAAAAAATGAATTCTGATACTTGTCATTGAAATGCTACTCTGCTGCAGCTATCACCTCTAAATCATTTGAAAATTTCATTTTAAGCTTTGGAAACAGGAAATAGTGAAAGAGGGTAAGATCTGGTGAGTAGGGTGGATATTCTATGCATTCAAGCATCAGATTCTTCAAAATATCCATCATCTTGCCAGCCATCTGAACAGGTGCATAAAGAAAACATCTTTCTGCATTTTCCCTTGTCGTTTTTCTTTCAACACTTCTTTTAATAAGCACAATAAGATAGAGTAATATTCTGAATTAACTGCTTGATCCTTCTAAAGAGAAGTCAGTTATTAAAATACTTTTGTCTTCCAAACAGACTGTGACCATGCCGACTTTTGTGTTGAATTTTCCAGCTGACTTTTGTGTCTTAAATCTTTTTGGTCATGGAGAAATCAAATGCTGGTGTTTGGATCATGATGGTATCACCATGTTTCATGAACAATGACATATCATCGCAAAAGAATTGTCACTAGGTCACTGAAAATGATGCAAAAAACACTTGGATGTGTCCGCTTGTTATTGTTATGGATTGACATCCAAATATTTTGGTACCCACTTAGCTGACAGTTTCTGCATAGCCAATTGCTCATGGAATTTTACAAACTTACATTCGATGGATATCTAAATTCTTTTGGTTGTGATTCGTCAGTTGGCTAAAATTAGGTCATTAACATAATCAACAATTTCATGTGACATTGTGGAAGACCTTTCAGACTGTACTGCATCTTGGGTCTGAAAACTTTCACGTTGAAACGTAGCACACCACCTATTCACAGCACTTGTCACCTAATGTATGCATCAAACTCATGGATTTCCTTTGAGTTCACTTCTGCAGAAACAAAATCTTCATGACAGCCTGGAATTCAATACTTAAAAATTCTATGCTTTCAATTAATATGATTCAGTCAATGTTCTGAAATAAATTCAAAAACAAGTGCAAGGATCCTGCAAATTGGAAGTTTACAATTTAAAAGAATACTCTTTCCAGCTATAGTGACAAAATAAAGTTAAAATCTTTGGAAATTCCCCAAAATTTTTGGCACTCTTTCATATTTTTTTATGCTGACTAACTACACCTAAGAAACCACTAATTTCTCTGATTTAAATACTGCTCAAATCTCACATGCATGCTATAAGAAAAAAAAAAATACAAATAACAGCTGTAATAATTATTATTTAATTTTTACTAGCATTACTTTTATCAGATTTATTGTAATTTGTGTAGCACTTCATTCATGGAACTTGCACCAAACAGCTTTCAAAAATAAGGTTGCTGTTATCTGAAGGAAAACATTTATCTCAACAAAGAAATACAGTAATTCAAACAAGAAATAACATTTTTTGGAAATTATGATTTTGTAAAGAATATTTTCCAAATCAAATCTAAAACATACACACAAAAGTGGAGAAAGATTTTATGATATAAATCCCAGCGGACGAACATATCTATTAACGATCAATTAAATGAAATTTTTTAAGTTTAATTTTAAATTTTCATAAACACTTTTTCCCCCACAAGAGAAACACTGAAGTAGAGATTACATTAAACAAAAATTATGTTCCAGTTTTTCACATACATAAATAGCAGTCACATTAAGCATTAATAAATACATTTAATACAGACAGATTTTGTCTATTTCAATATTGTGGATTTTAAAAAAATATTCACTTAAACATATACTAAGCAAAATAGTCACAGATCTGATTTCTACCAAATGAACAGCAGCATCTACTACTGGCATGAGTTAGTGTGAAAAATTGGATAAGAGTACAATAACTATTCAAAAAGTATTTTTTACATCTATAATAAATATAGAAACATTTGTTCAGCATTATTATTTCAAAATCAGAATTGGCTAAAATTAGAACTTTTGAGCATTATGAAACTTAAAAAATATGTCTTTTTAAGGAAATTAATACAAATAATCTCATAAGGTTTGTATTTAGTAGTAAATGCAGTACACCAATGGTCCAATCCTTTAATAAATGAATGATCATATGATACTATGAAGTACACTATAAGTAAAATTAATCATCACTTATTGTACATGCAAGGGCATGGTGAAATTGTTTATTGTTAAATGAAGAATAGTTAGGTATCCATTTCAACCTCTGTACAAAATACAATTTCTTAATACAATCAATATTTAAATTCAGCTCTGAACATGTCTAACCAAACATACACACTGACCCCAGAATCTAATTTTTGTTGATACTCTACAAGAAAAAAGAAAGAAAGAGAATTCCAAAAAGTCTGTTTATTCAAAATGATATCTTCCAAAATTCTGTGAAAATATTGAAGAGATTGAGGTGTAGTTTTTCTAAAATATTTCTATGAGTGTGTTGAAAAGTTCTAAGCCCAAAACACTTCCTGAAATCTGGCCAAATGATAAAATGTCAGAATTTATTTTTAATTCTTTCTTGGTTAAACCAAGAACTTTTCAGCATCCTTTCATAGTCATATATATTCAAATATTGTGAATTTTACCAACACAGAAAATAGGGATAAAACTTTTTACTATCTAATTCTAAACGGAATGCTAAGTAGTATAACCAACCTGATACTTAAAATGGAACCTCCAATCATTAAGCCATCAATCTTCTGTTCTACCTTTGATCCACACCTGCAAGTGACAGAGTATGAAAAATAGATTAGGCACTTATACACACAAAACCAAATGAGATTTAGTTCAGATTCTAGCAGACAGTAAATTCCACAAAAAAGTTCTGTCATTGTAAGTGCATATGCACAAGTGTGGTTAAACTCAAGAGGTCTATATGTGAGGGTGCCAATATAAATGCATGTATGTGAAAAAGTAACATAGTTGCATTGTGAACAAGTAACACAACATTAATATTATTAGATTTGTTGTTGCTTCTAGATTTAAGAGATTTTTCTAATTTTCTCCCCAAGAAATCTAATCATGTATCATAGCTCTACACCAAATGAGTCATTTTATTGTTCTCATTAATTAGCTGTATGTTGTTTGTATTTAATGATTGTTGAATAAGGGCTGCTAAAACACTAAACAAGACAAAGCTGAAAATATGATTATTTCATTAGACACAAAAAGAATTACTTTTAAGATTCTCCTATTTGTATTTGTCAATAGATTATTATGATGAGGATCATCATTAACATTTGTAGGTATGACTTCATGAAAATGTAGGAAGTAATAGTGTTCAATAGTTCAAAAGTCAAGGATCATTTTAGTACCTATGCCTAACAAGAAAAATAATTTCAAATAAAAAGTCTATTATCTAGTAATTTAGTTTTACGTTCATAAGATCTATGATAATCATATAGTATAAACGAGTCATGGTTCTGGCCTGGTAACTGACTATCACAGTTTATGTAATAAAAATAGTATTTTTTTTATTTGAGTACAGTCAATTTGTTGGATAGTAAGGTTACTACTATGGATACTATACTCCTACCACCTTACCATGTCGCATGTTATAGCAGTAGAGACAAAATGAAACAATAATTATAGTTGCATTTCAGAGTTTAACCTCAGGCAAGTTTTTTTGCTCTTATTGCTGTCCACTAATTTTATTGCTACTTTACTAAACCTCTTAACTGCAGTCACTTTTTGTACTAACAAACTAAATATTTAAAAAAAAAAATTATTAAACACTAAATTTTACCATTCTTTTAATTTAAATTTATTTTAGCAGTTGTGTATAGAAAACCAAGAATAAAGTATTGTTAGTGGTCAGGAATTAATGTAATCATCATCACTGAATGAATAGAACTATTGAATATATTAATATATATTAATATATTAATATTTACTATAAAAAAAACACTGAAAATTATTATGTTGTTTTTATAAGGTGATAGATGTATATATGTATTCTGGTTCTTGTCAAGGTTATCAATGGGTGTAATAGATTTTTAGTTATTACTGCTTGGCATGATCTGCCCAGGTGTTCATTTACCCACTCTTCTCCTTAAGACCCTTACAGCATCATGACAAAGACAAAACACTTTTGTTAAGATATCTAAACAAGGGCCAGAGAGCAGGCATATAGATTCATTCTTTTCCCAAAGGCATTAGTTCTAAATGAATATAATCATTTGTAATATAAACAGTTTGCTTTTGAGTAATATTTGTACTGATAAACAATATACCACTTAGCATGTTTTCTTAAGCAGTGTTGTCTCACTAAATTTGTAATCAGTAGAATGAAGTTTTGATGTTTTTGTTTAGCAAAAATGTTATTACCAACAAGGTATCAATTTCTGCAAATGGTGAAAAGTTCCAGAGATAATTTTAACAATTATGCAAGTATCATGAACAGAAGTTAATGGTTCAAGTTAAAGGAAATAACAAAAGATCAATTCAAACATATTGTCCCTGGAACAAAAATCAAATTATGATGGGGATGTTCATTTTGGTAAGGTGGTAGGAGATTACATCAGCAGTGGTAATAGTAGCTCAACAAATTTTTACTGAATGACAATGGAGAAAATGTTTTATCAATAGTCTGAATTCTGAACTTCTTTCTCAATATCAACCCATCACAAGGGCAAATCTTGCAGCAAATAATCCAATGTTTTAACAATAACATATCTGGTAAAACATAATTTTTAGATATGGAATTACTATACTGAATGTGATTATTCAAATTTACAGACTTTGAAAAATCTGTACTGTTTGTTTGAATTAATGTCTCTTATTGCAAACACTATATAGTCCTATTCTCTCCACATTGCTTCTCCCCTGCTGTAGATCCAACATTTGATGGTATATCATGTAAGATATACATCACAAGGTTCAGTTATTAATAATTTTAACAAGAAATCAACTTTATCCAGTTCCTGTGTTATTTTTTATTTATTTTTCATCTTTCATCATGAATAATAATTTATATCGTCATTTGATAATGATCAAAAGAGATGCAAATTAAAAGAATGAAAAAAAGAAAAAGTTAAGACGAGGCCAATAATTGGATAATAACTAACAGTAATATTGTTTCCCAAATCCTAAATGTTATTATTGAGCTACTGTGCATCTAACCATGAGTCTATACATTATGAAATACAGTGATTCCCTGCTCATTTTAAAAATGATCAGAATATATACGGTGATGCTAACAATCAATAGATTCATGAATCATATTCATTCAACAAACTCCCATCATTGATTAAAGAACTATTTTCTTAAAAAGGTTAATGGCAAAATGTTTTATAAAAACTTTTACAAAAAAGTAAATGTCTATTAATAATGTTTTGTTGGCATAATGGCTGGCTTATCTGCAGACATTTTCCTCGCCTAATCAATACTTTGAATCACAAACAAAATATAAAGTGAGCTGCAATAGATCATTATATTATCTGATATCATTAATCACTGCCAGGATTTATTATGAAGTCATCCGTGAGCGATCAAATGAGAGGTTATGAAAAACAGCAGTTTTATGGAACACAAGTAACAGATGTATATACCATACATTTTTATAAAGAAGTAGTACATAAAATAGCTAATGGCAAATTGTGTAGTCTGATCTCAAACCAGACTCAACAACAATATCCTTAACACACAAGATTTAGAGTAACTTAACTGATTACCACCATAATATCATCAAAAGAATAACAAAAAAGAATATTATATTAATCAATATTATGTGAATAGATTGATTACAGGGCATTTAGGGTGTAAAATGCCTTATACAAGATGTGTACATATTATACATATATATTGTCAATAAAATCGCATCTTTATGAAATTAGATGTTTGAGAAAGAGATGGCAAAATAAGAAACTACATAGAAGTATAATAAAGGCTAAAACTTTTAGCTTTTTAGTATGTTTTAATAATGCAGTTTAAAAAAGAAATAATAAATCTATCAACGAGACTCAGCAAATGGGTGCAGTCAAATCTAAAGTCTGAAAGCAAAAGAAAATAGTAATCCGACTATTTCTAAGCTGCATTGCTGCTTGTTAGAACAACTTGGGCAGCCAACATTGAATGCTAACTTCCCATGAAAGAAAAAGATATCATAAATGGTTTTAATTCATTAGCAACCAGCTTATTTTTTGGTTCAAGAGGTTAACACAAACTCTTACAATTATACTTCATTTATGGATTATAGACTTGGTCTTAGGTTCTATTTTGTGTTTCTGATACTCTCATAAAACACAGTTAACCTAAATAAAAGAGAACTCTAAATATAAAAAAAATCTTATTTAAAAAAATCCTGAGTTGTTATAATTATGTTTTTATTTGAATATATGAAATTTTTGAATATTTGTTTGTGAAGAGTTTAAATTGGTTGGTACTAAAAATAAGCAACACTTTCAATAAAAGACATTTGTAAATTAACATATAATGGTAATGTTAGTGAGCAAATTTATGAGGTAAATATGTTTAAAGAAACTAAGAATCTAAAATAAAGTAAGAGGTAATTTGTATATTTTATTAAGGATCATATAAATTCTACAAACATCTAAATGAACATTTAAAAAGTAAAAGTAAAAAATTTTTTAAGTAGGAAGACAATAGGAAATAGAATAGAAAACCCAAAATAAGTCATAAAAATGCAGTGAGAGCATTGGCTGTTGATGCATGCTCAAAATGCAGTTCAAATAAGTGTATTTAAAATGTAAAGCAGTTCAATTGACAGATATTATAAGAGTAAAAACAAGTCTTCTGCTTAGTAAGTCAAAGTTCAAGTATTCTTGTTAGCTTACTGGACCTTACATGTGATGTATTGCTGTGTGCAGCCAAATATAAAATAGGTTTAGCAAAAAAAAAATAAATAAATAAAAAAGTGTGTACATAAGTGTGTATGAATGTATGTATATATAAACAGAAAATCCACAGAGCAGACTGCTTATAAGAAACCTGTACTAGTGAACTGTATTTTATCTATATTGATTATTATCTGAGCAGGTTTGGGAAATCAACCTTATATTTGAATTTTTGTTGATAGTGAATGTGGTTCCTAATATGTGGTACAGTATTAGGAAAAAAAATAAAATAAAAAAAACTCCATCTGCAGGTCTCTGGCATTGAGCCAATAAAGTGGCAGAAGAATGAAGAGTCCCAGAGGTGGCTTGCTGTTTTTTTTTTTTTAAATGCACCAAGGTACAGAATGAATCAAAAGTTTTGCTACATGTAAAGGGTAAAGAAGGAAAAGATACTGGTAAGTTAAGCATTTAAACATCAGTATTCTTTATAATAAACTTTTGTATATCTATCATGTAAGTTTGTAGTGCCACTTTATTAAAATGCTTGAAGATGTTCTTAAAAATTGAGAAAAAAAATATCTTATAAATTGATTAAAAATATTCAAAAGTCACCCTACATTCTAAAAATGTCTTGTGTTTGCTATATTTACAGATGTGTTTATAACTCAAATACAGTAATAATGAAAGTATCCAATGCTAAGATACCTTACAAGTATTAGATAACATGCTTTGGAAAAGTGTGAGAAAGCAAAATTATCAACATTTTTCAAGATTTTCTATCTTTTCTTTCAAAATAGAATATGACATAAACATCAAAACCTAAAGGAAAATATAGAAAATAGAAAAAAAAAATGCTATTAATACTAAAGATAAAGACTGGACCTGAAACTGTAAGAAAAATAAAGTTATGATTATTAGTTAGTTTTTTTTTTTTCAAATTTATTTAACACTTGCGAAGCTCAACAATGTGTTGAGCAATGGTTGGCTTTTGCTAAAGGTGTTAGGTATGGAAAGAGAAAAAGTAAGAAATGAAATTTGATAGGTTATTATCAAAATATAAAGTCATGTTAATTTATCAGAATAACATGAAAAACAGCATTGCATTACTTTTGGATGTTTTGGAAAATATGAAATTTTATTAAGTGTATAAAAATTCCATCGCAATAGTATCAGTTTACAATTCTTATAAAATATATTTTATCAATAAGTTAATGAGCCTTCAACACTGCTTCAATAAGATTTTGGTATGCCAATTTCAATATTATTCTAGCCTTTATCAAACTAACTTTTTTTTGCATTGGTGCCTGCTTTCTTTGATGTCAAAACATCAAATGCTATTGTTGGAAGTAAAAAGGTTTTATGGTGGTGTAAATCTAAAAATGGTGAAATTGGGAAAAAAAACATTATGTTATTGAACTGCTAAAAAATAACAAGTAAAGCTAATTGTTTTCCTCAAATGCTTTATCCAAAATTAAATTTATTTCCAATTTAAAATCATGATCTATGACATAAATTGTAAAGAAACATTTTATAATTGCGTTGATTTTAATAAAACAGTAGCATTGTAATGTCACTTGAAAGTTATTTACTGTATTTGATGACACTTAAAACATAAAATTTCATGAATTTGTATTAAAAAAAAAAAAAAAATTAAACCGGTTTTGAACTGGGCTAAAAAAGGAAATAAAAATAAAATTCTAGTGACATTCAATGTATCATACAGCAACATTTTTATTAAATATTGCCTGTTGAAATAAGAAGCTCTTATATACTATCAAATACAATAGTCATTTATCAGCTAATAGATTAGTTGAATGTTAATACACATTTTAGAAACTGTTACATTGCAATAGTTATTGAGAGTTCATTTAGATTCTAATTTACCCGAGTTACATCACAATGTATAATTTTCACTATGGCCTTTATGATGAGCATATAAAATATTACTTCACATAATCATTTGGAAATACTTGATGCTGTAAAAGAAAAACAACTTTTGAAAAATGATTGAAGTTGGAATATATTAAAATTCACTAAATGACTAAGTCCAGTATGAGGAAGTACTGAAAATATATGAAAAAAATCTTAGTTTCTTGTTTGGGGGAATGGAAATTTCTTGGTTGAGCTGAGAACTTTTCAGTACTCTCTCATATGATAAGTGATCATGAATTACTTATTCATCAAATGGTTTTTATACAAATTGAGAAAATAGATCACATCACTGAATAATGAACAGGTTACAAGAATGAAAATTAAACCATGAGTGAATCCATATAACATAGTTGTAATTTTTATTTCACAAATGAAATTTCAGTTTAATTTTAACAAATACCAAAAAAAATGATTTACAAATATTTTGATTACATTTTTATTATAGTTAATATAATAAAAATTCATCAAAACAATTAAAAAAACATAGTAAATATTGATATAATTCTATTTAAATTCTTCACACACAATGAATACCTTTTTAAAAGTCTTTTTTTTTATTTAAAGGACTCAATTTTGCAAGAGGGGAGATTTATTTCTGCATTAAAATGATTCATAAAAAATAACTAGCATTTAAAATATTGTAGTCAGTTTTTTATAGCACAAAAATAACAAAAGAAACAGCTATAGAAGAAGTTTTATTCTTTACAAAGCCCCTAAGGGCAGCTGATGGTATGTCAAGAAGCTAACATAAGGTTAAAATAGTTGATTGATATCTTATTCTCTTTCTTTACATGTGTTGTATAAGTGTGAGTACCTATTTTTAAGCTGTAACTTTTGACATTAATGTGCATTCTTTTTTTCTTTTCCTGACTACCACAAATCTGAATGAATGTTTTTGGCAAGTGTTCAGTTGCATTTCCCAAGTGAATCAGTCAATGTTATTTGCTTGCTCATACATTAACACTGACCTGTTTATAGCTGAACACAATCAACAATGTCAGTTCAATTGATACTGCTCTATCAAAACATGATTAATAAGATAAACACATTTCTTTACATGTAACCTTACACATCAAGTCCTATTTACATCGGTTAATGCTATAAGTAATTGCTGCTTTGAACTAATCAGTCTGCTTTGTTTCATTTTTTTTTGTTTTCTGATGAACTTGCAGTTTAAATTTTTCATTAACTTAATGAACCATTTCTAATTGATCTGAGAACTATTCAACAGTAACAGTATTTAAGCTACTTTTCTTAACTCAGTCAAAGTTGAATGTACCATGTTAATGAAAGTAAATTATGTTACTGTCTAACCTAGAGTAACTACAGATCTATGATGTGACAGATTTTACAAAATTACAAACGTATAGAGTATGGAAAGCTTGTTCTTGGCACAAATTCTTGTCTTTAGCTGATGTAGAAATAATTTTGTAGGTAGAAGATATAAACATATTCATAGTATATTCTCAAGAATTGTCAATCATTCATTTTTTTCTGAAATGGTTGAGAAGAATTAGTCTTCCAAGGATATACATGACAGTTGTTTTAAAGATAACTATTGTATAAATATGCCATTGTAAAGTCAATTATTTAAGCTTGCTTTACAAACTGGTATTATAAACTATACAGATTTATAGAAGATATGCTGTGAAGAAAACTTTAAAAACTGAACTTGTCATTGTTTACTTGCATTACCTGTACTCGTATGCTAAAATTAATAAAAACCATTAACTTCAATTAATAATACTGGATACCAGAATTGTATCAATGCTAATTTTGGCTTTATTTTTGTATAGGTAAAATTTATCTATCAAGACTGAATATAGAAAGTAAATCAATTTAAAAAACAATAAGAATCATCATTGTTTAGAGAAACATGTAACACTTGCATAATTCACATGAGTTGATAACCAATTTCAATGTGTGTAAGTGAATAGCAAATAAGAAGAAATAAAAATAAAGCAATTAAATTCTGCTTCTTGATCAATAGCAATGGCCAAAATAAAGTTTGTTTTAAAAAGCCAAGGCTAAAATCAGAAGCCTTTTGAATTTAAGAAGCAGAAAAAAACAAGCTTATAAATTACAATAGAAAATAGAAATTCAGTGAATAAATCAATAAAGCATGAATTGAAAATGAAAATTATAATACAGTTAACTTTTCTATACTAGCTTTATTAAATAATTTTATTTAGAAATCATAAAATACCTTTACAGAAGATAAAGTTGAACAGGAATTGTTATAGTATAAGATAATTGCCAATTGTTTTATCAACAAACTTAGAGTGAAAGTAAAAAAGTAACACAAATACTTTTATTTCAAGCTTTACACAACAGAAACTGGAACTTTTTATAATGTTTTATATTAACTTTTATGATAACAGGAAAATGTCTTACTTTCATATCACTTATAGACTTAGGTAATCCCAACTGACATCAAAGATCTGATATTTTGAATGTAGATTTTCAAGGTAGATATGCAAGTTTGGAAGGTTAATACAATATTTTTCTTTAATTTATTTGGCCTTGTGTCAGACTAAATTACACTTAGTGAATCTATATATAAATACTGTTGAAATGCATAAAATATGCCTTATTACATTTTCGTTTTCAGAAACCCCAAAATATGTCCAAATAAAATGGTATAAAAAGTAAAATTATTTTTGTGCACTTAAAGTAATTGTCTTAGACTGATTGTAGAACGTTTTACGCTGGTTCCTGTATGATCACCAAAGTTAAGCAGCATCAAGCTTGGTCAGTAGTTGGTGGGAATACCAGATGCTGTAAACCTGGTGTAATGGATAATAACTGAGTATTTTTAATTGGAGAATCAAGTTCCAGTTGGGTTCATTATATTCACTTACATGCAAATATCCTAGGGAATGTATGAATACACTTCTTCCCCTCTCAAACTTGTAACCCTAGGTCATTATTATCTTCTCCTCCACAAAAAAAAAAAAAATCTTAGAATCTAAAAGTTTTCTGGCTTTAAATAAACTGCAAAGGGTTGATAGACTGTAGAAAATGAATCAATCAATATTAATTTCTCAGCCCACCCTTGTATAAAAAAAGGTATGAAATCATTGATTTCTGCCAAACTCTACCTTGTGTGCATGCTTATCAACAAGTAAAATTATAGTCTGGGCATTAGTCCTAATGAAATTCAGTATCAGGAAATTTTGTATGGTTGTTTTCATTGATTTCTTTATGAAAAATGTTTTGCATTTCATGCACCTGTTATTCTTGATTAAGTAATGAGTGATAGACAATGCCTTTGCATGTTTACAAAAATAGAACATATAAATAAAACATGAAGTAATTTCCACTTTTGTCATAAACTAGCATTTATATTATTGGAGTTTGAATCAAAATGCAAATCAAATAAAGTCTTTGATCACTGAGAAAAGAAGAAATGAGAGTGAGAAAAAGGATAGATACTAAAATGATTAAAGATATTAAACAATGACATTAAATATCTTAAAGATAAACCTGTTTCAAAATTATAACATGTGCAGAAGACATGTGATGTATTAATGAGTGACTTGCTATTTAAGTAAAATGGACAAGTGCTCAAAGTGTATGTTCAGATCATATTATATGTGTATTTTGTTTATAATGCATAAGATCTTAAAGATATCTAATGTTTATTATGTTGAAGTCAGGGCAGGAGATCTATAGCAGAAAAAAGTTAATATATATATATGTATAAAGCTAAAATTTTAATTTAAAATTTCTTATTCTTTTACAGATTTAAGCAAATTCAGATTCTGTTAAATTCTAAACCCAAAAAAGATTATATAAAAATTATATATATATATATATATATATATATATATATATATATATATATATATATATGTGTGTGTGTGTGTGTGTGTGTGTGTGTGTGTACACACGGTGCAATGGATAAATTGCTGTCTAAATTACAAAAAATGAAAATAACACAGATATCTCACTTTAACAGATGTAACTACTAAAATCACACAAAAAATATCTTATAATACTAAAAGAGTAAATTTATTCAATAAAATCGATGTTGGCTTCAACCATGACCTCTAGACAACTTTGGAATCTTCTGCAATTGTCTGACTGCCATGACTGGGTTCTCCTGCTTGTGTGGCATGGTGCAGAGTAATGTTGCCAGACATAGGGTCTTCCAGCAGCCACCCTCTTGACCCAGAGCAGCACTACCTCCTTAAGAAACTTGATGTGGGTTTCCATGTTGAGTCAGTTCCTGTGGGAAGATGAATGGAGGTATAAAGTTGCCATCACTAGTGATCACTCCTCCAAACACCATGTTGTTGACTGGATATATCTTCCAACATTTTCTGAATCATCTGCACTGTCCAGATTGACACCCTAACACTCTGAAATGTTTGTATTGGCAGTTCCGGCATGAATACCAAGCAGTATAGTATGCAGTTTCCAAATTTCTGGCAGAGTGAATTGCATCATGGTACACTTTTTCTCCCAGACGGTGCCCAACTGACCCTACTATACTGTGCAGTTGACAAACTCAAAAACACTGCATATGCATGAAATTAAAAATATAAAATATCAACAATTTACTCATCGCACCCTGTAAAAATGATATTACAGTTTTGTGCAAACTGATTTGGAATGACCATATCTATTGTTAGTTTAGTGTTCAAATTTTCAAAATCAGAATAATATTACAAGTGAGATAATAATTCCACTTTACTTTATCTATTTAAAGGAGTTTTGTTAAGGATTTGTGGTTATTGTAAAAGGTCTGTAAAAGAGTAGTTTGTCATAAAACAGTTAACAGCATGCAAAAATCAAATTACTTTTTTGAATCTGAAATGTTGTTTGAGTAGGTTATTCTACCATAGTGAAGTTAATGAGCAAGTCCCATATTAAAATATCTTGTTACTTATGTGTACCAACAAATCTGCCTGAGAAGCATAATAAAAATTGTCAAGGACGAGTAAGAAATATGTGCTGAAATGTGTTTTTTAAATCCAACCTCACTGCTTCACATGTGTAGGTGGGAGTGAGTATATTTAAAATATTGCCCAGAAAAATAAATCACCAGATTACAGCTATTCTGACAGTGGCAAAAGAAGAAATATACCTTTTGATACAAAATGAAAAGACGACATTGTTAATTAGATCTCTAAAAAATGACTTTTAAATCTACAAAGTCAAGAATTTACAGAGTTATTTATTCACTAGTTACAAGGCAGCATGTTAGCTTTGATAATCAAGTCAGAACCAGTATTTAAACCTATTTAGACTGCATGTCTGCTGCATTTCAAGAACTGATGCAAGTTAAATAGACAGTATTTAATTAGATTAATAATGTTTATTCATATGATAATTAAGTCTGCCAAGTTTAGCCTTGATACTTTGAAAAATTCAAGCTATATTTCAAATAGTATCAATTTCAACATTTGAAATCTTTTTAAATGGAAGCTGTTTGCATAATTATAAACAGGAGCTCCTATAAATGTGTCAATGCAAGATTTGAAATAGAATCAGTCACAATGTTTAAAAACAGCTGCATTAATTGTTATCTTAAGATAACAAACATGTTTAGTAGATATCACTAAAAGAGAGTAAGGGTAGTAAATATAATAATAAAGCAGAGGGAAAGTTTTGGCTAGTGGAATTAACGGAAATATAATAAATATAATGAATTTGACAAACAATTGGTATGAATATGGTTAAAGCTACATATGTTGATAAAATAAATTTTTATGGATGTTTTTCTTTGCTTAGATGCTATTTTGAGATTAAGACAAAATGTGGAGCAACTTAAAAAATAAAATATATCACTAATGGGATCAAAGTGTAGATATAAAAGTTTAAATAAGAACAAATAGGAGATTAAATCTCAACATTGATGAAGAAGAGTTGAAAGATTTTCATATGAATAACAAAACTAAAAAAAAACAGATTAAAAGGAAAAAGAAGAAAAGAAAAATAGCCTTACATACATTATCCCTAAATAAATCTGAATTATGGTCTTTCTTTTTGGATAGGATGGTTGCCTTTTTTTTACATGCACTAATTATCTATGTTTCTATTTTGAATACTGATTTTCAAGGCGAACAGTTGCTACTTAAAAGATTAGTTCCATATAACATTTCTATCCTCATTTAATTTTGTACTGGGTTAAGCAAAGCTTATTATCAATAAATCAGATGTATTATTTGGCTTCTTTCACAATAAATTTATTTGGAATCTTCAGTATATAAGTACCTTGAAAATCACTAAAGTTGACATGTCCATTGACTATCTGATCATTGATACAAAACTTTCACTACCAGAGATAAAATAAAATGGAATGGAATAATATAATCTGTAAATATTTTGTAAACAATATAGAGAGGAAAAAAAAAAAATCAAACTCTAGTTAGTTGGTGATTCAAGTGGACAATATTAATATATATAAAAAGTTACAAACACATAAGGCCATGATTTTAATTAAGAAATAATGTTTACACTCAAAATAATTCTGAAGTCACATAGTGACTAACTGTCTTCATCAGAATAAGGTTGAAATTAGTTTTACATGAATAGACATGAAGTGACCGTAACCCATTAATACCCAGCATAAAATTTAGTATTAATTATACAACTTAAAAAAAAAACAAATCCTGCATTAATTATAAGTTTATAAAAGGGCCCAGTATTAATTATAGGTTTCTACCTATAATCTATTAATGCCTATCATCCCCAAAACAGGACAGTGGATATTACTGAATTAAATCAGTTTTGACAAGTTGCAAAGACAATAAAACCCATTAGACTAACAATATTTACTTTTTTTTTTTAATCAATTTTGGAGTTTTAATAGCACAAAGTCTGAAGCATCTGACATTAAAATTGACTATGAGAAAAACAAGATCTAAGGTGAATAATTCAAATTAGTTTATGGTTGTGATAAATCTTAGCCTACAGTAGGGAAAAAGGACTCTCTAAAATTCAAATGGTATATTTACTGCATAAAAGTTACATTACGGTTTTAATCACAACAGTATCATATTTTATTTCTCAAATAAATTTCTCTCAAAATACTACAAAATTAATGCATAAATAAGATATAAAATTTGGTTAGTCAGTAAAGAGATTCAAGACAAATGAACAACACACACACACATTAAGAGTGATAAAGTTGATGATGTGAAATTCAGTTAACATTCAACTTGTGCCAGAAAAATGTTTTCTTTTCTGTTATTTTAAATCAATATTTTTCTATAACTGTTTATCACCACTACCACTACTTTAACAGCCTTTGTGTAATGCAAATTTAATTGAAATTACCTGGGCACTTTCAGAGAACTATTCATAATGAAGTGATCAATGAAGTTGTCCCTCAAGGCTCGTTTCTTAGTATCTCTTTCTACCTTACATTCATTATCTACCTAAGAGTATACACAGATCTTTTGTGGATATCTATGCCAATGATACAACAGAGTATATGGGTGCACCTCCAAACCACTAGATGATCAGAGCCTGCTAACTGATCTCTCCTTTGACCAAGCTCTAACAGCTCAGAAGTTTTATAATTCATTGCTAAAGATGCTGGAAAAATGGTCAATTCCCTGTACCACTCCAGTAAGTAACTGACTCCTCTTGCTATCCTCTACCTTTACATGAGCTAGATTAGGCCGAAAATGGAATACGCTGTCATACAAGCAATTTTGATAGAATCCAAAAGCATCTATGCAACCTTGTGAGTAATGAATTATTTTCAACTCTGCAACACCTTTCCCATAGATGAAATGTTGCAAGCCTGTCAGTACTATAACTATTTCCATGGAAAATGTTCAAACAAACTATGTTCCTTAGTTCCACCAATTCTAACCTTCACAGTTAAGACCCACCATGCCATACACAATTTATAGCAAACCACTCCCATTCCCTTTGTATTACAATGGTGAGATGTAAGTTCCACTAGAGCAATTTCTTCTCATGAACCACTACTTTGTAGAAATGACACCCAAGAAGATGCTTCCTCCAATCATTACAACCTTATCTGTTCAAGTCTAGGGTTAAACTCTCATATACCCATAAATTGGTCCCCTTAACTCTTACTCTGTAATCCTCTACCTTGAGCCTTGTACAGGGAGAACATTATAGTAGAAAAATTACTCTTTGATATTGATTATATAGAGTTCTAAAGATAAAAAATGATTTGAAAATCATTGATAATGACCTCCACAGTGTAAGATACAATGACAAACATATACAGTACTTCAAATAATTATCTATTTAGTATTGCAAAATACATGAGGTATTCATAATATTTTTGGATTTTGCTAGGACTAAATAAAGAGAAGAATTGTTATTTTTTTTTCTAGATAGGCCAGTAAGTGGAGAGCATGTAGATCAATGGGCAGGGGCATATGATTTTGATGTGGTCTATTCTCCCTGACAGAAGAAAAGAGGGACTCTCTAGTAAGGAATACTGATTTTAAAATGACCCAGTGGGAATCCTTTGGAACAAAATATTAATAATTTAAAGAAGAGTCATTTTAGCACTGGTTACAAAATTATTTAATAAGCATTTGCAAATGAGAATATATTTCCTATCTGTCTGGCCTGGAAATATTAATTGATTTGCAGATACAGAAATAAATAAACTATTTTCATTGGTTTTAGTTATTCAAAACTCACTGTATTTTCTTTAAAATTGTGTAAACTCAGGTTAGTATTACATATAAAATTCATTGTGAGTGATTTAGGTACCTGAGACTGATCCACTTCTACAGAACTCATTCAAATAAAGATAATGCACCTGTAATTAATCTGAGCCAACATCTGACAGTACGAATCCTTAAAAGCAATTAATAATCGTAGATCCTAAGAAAATTCCAAGTTACATAACACATATTACACTTAGTAATGACAGAATTAATTCAGTTTTCTGAGTCACTGCTAAACATTTTCTATAAACATTTTCTATGCAGCACATGTGGAAAAAATAAGCAAAATGGTCTCTACCGCTACAACTCTGACCAGAAAAAAAAAGAATAAAAATACATTTTGAAAAGAAAAAGAAAATATATGGCTTATGAGTAATGCTGTGAGCCAAGTGAAAATGTCCAGTGTTAAATGTAGACAGATCGATGGTCATAGCAGTTTGTATCAGAATTCTTTATAAGCTATGTCAGCTTGATATATTGCTCCATCAACCAATACAATCTAATGTTCAACTTCAATATATTGGGTCAAGATTATAATACAGCCACTGTCAACCTAGCTGATGGCCAGACGAAGGTATGAATAAGCAATATAGGCTTGTATAAAAACATTTACAAAAGAAGTAACAGACATCTAAAAAGAAGAAAGAGAGAAAATGAGATGTAAAAAGAAAAGCTCAATGCAGAGAAAAGGAGAGAAATTAACAGAGTGAAGAATGACTAAGAGAGAGTATGTCAGAGAGTAAACATTCATTGAAAAAGAAAATTCTCAAGTTTACAAAGGTTATGTAGAATAAAAAAAAAAAAACATGATCAAGAGTGCTCTTCATGAATGAAGTAAATATGAAATAGGTCAATATATATATATATATATATATGAGTCAGTTGTCAGTTATGTGCCATCCGTGATACACGCTTGGGTGATCTTTCAATACATGACTGACAAGGCAGAAGATTTTTTCCCACAGTAAGTTGCCATTTCTTTCTGCATTACACTAGTTACCAACCAAGGCTAAACAACTTAGTCTGTTTTGCTATTTAACCCAGAGCTGAAGGGAGAAGAGATGGATTCATATCTTTCCCAAGGGTATTTGTGTGTAAGTGAATCTAACAAACTCGACTGGAATTTGAACTCGGCACTCCAAGTTCTCATTCTGAGTTGATATCCATTACACTATAAGTATAAGACTTTTCTTTAAAAATATTTGATGAATCTGAATCAAGGGATTTAGCTCAGTCGTTTAATAAATGTTATTAAATAGTACAAGTGTGTGTGTGTGTTTGTGCGTGAGAGAGAGAGGTAAAAATGAAATTGTTTCTATAAAACTGGGAAGCTAGATTTTTGTGATGTATAACAAACAGCACTGCAATTACATCAGATGAATATTTGGGAGTCTGTATTTTATACTCGGGTATCTTTATTGCAACCAAAATCCCTTAAAATTTTAGCATTACTGCTTTCTCAAGAATAATATTAAAAGTGTTTCACATACATTACATGAAATCAAACTGCAGTAATGAATATTCCAAAGTATTCAAAGCTGAGATAATTTATAAATGTTTTGATTTTGATTTTTAAAAAGCATTTTATTTTTTTTATTTTAGGACAGATGTCTGTAGTGTTGTGTAAGAATTTCAGAAAGTGAATATCATCAGCTGTATTCAGAAAAACCTCAGAGAAAGAGAACATAGGCAAATGTGCAAGCAGCACGTAGAGTGTGCAAGTGTTTGGATATATGATAACAAAAGAGTTTGTAAGATCATGGCAATGGAAAAATCAGACATCTGTTTAGCATCAGATACACTGGCTTTTGTATCTATTGGGAGATACAGAACAATAATACACAGAAAGCCAGGAACATAAAGAAATGCAGTAACGATCACAAGAATTGATCTTTTGTATAACAAGGCATTCTTTGACATTTTGACACTGAGGCAGCTGCCTTGTTGCTGTGGGATGCTAGATCAGTTACTGATTATTCTTCACAATATATTGCTCTACTACCATAAATCTTTCAGGTGAGCTGGGATACAGGGTGAAAAAACAAGACTAAAACTGGATGAACAGAAAAACAAATGTCAGAGCCTGATAAAACTATTGTCCAAAACCTGACTGACTGACTGACCCACTAACGTCAGATAAATTTAGTCACTTAGTGTATGATTAGGATTAGAAAGCTTTTATTTTAGACATCCTACAGATTTATTCCTACTAATGATTTCTTTAAATAAATGCAGGGGGATGAAATCTGTAGTACCAGTCAATATAGCAACAGTCTCTGGACTATACTTCTTATTACAATTTTGTTTCTATATTGGTGTTTTGTAAATTCATAATCTCTAGGAGGTATATTAACAAATGAGTTCTTTGTGATACCATTACAAGAAAAAAAATATTTAGTCCATATGAATATTTATTAGAAATTAAATAAAAATAAAGAGCTGTTGTTTTTGTCACTAACTGCAACACAGTTAATTTCAATGCCTTTCATAGATCTGCATTAGTGTTTGTCTTAATCAAAAACAATTGGGATATAACAAAGAATATATTTCACTTATATCTTTGCAAAAGGCAACTCACTACTGTTTTCATCACTATACATCTTTCAGTTCAAAAACTTTACTAAATCCACTAAATCAATTTGCCAAAAGCTATTATATAAATACTATCATAGTTTCAGTAATAAATCATTATTTAAAGCAAAAATATCCCCAATAAGGTTAACATTAAACACAATAAGAAGAAAAGGTTTATTTACTAAATTTCCAATATTACAAGGTTAAAGTGTAATTACCAGTTGATCAACTCTACTTATGGAAACTGGTTGACAGATGGAGCTTTTGGCCTGTCCTAGTCAAAGACAAATATTTGTGCTGGACTACTAATGAAGGTGCTCAAAAGTAATACAATATGCCGATAGTAGCTGAGCCACTAACAATACTTACAAACATTAAATAGTACATAGTTAATCCTGACTAAGCTCTTTTTTTTTTTTTAATTCTATAGCTTTTAACATGCCTACTCCAACCAATATGACCAAACAGTAGCAGCAGAATAAGTAGAAAAAGTGTAACTCTTTGATTTCCATATTCTGCATAAACTTGTCTAGGTAATATGATTATTATGAAGGCAAAATGTGTTTCAAATCCACGAGTCTGTCATTACAAAGTCAAATAGGGCGTGAACTGGTTAGATATACAAACGTGGAGATTCTATTGACATCTCAAATAGAAAATGGGTAGCAGCTGCAATTAAAACAGCTGGAGAAAAAGAAGACAAACAAGAGAAAAAAAAATTAGAAAAAGAGGAAAGATTACATAAATTATGGAAGAAGAGGAGGTGATAGGTAGATAAAGAAGAAAAGTGATAGACAGAGAAAAGGAAAACAGAAATAGTAAAGAGAAATAAATAAATAAATAAAAAGATAGAGAATTCAAGGAGGAGGAAAAACCCTACAATAAGATAAACATATTAAAAGAAGGATGGCTGCTGTCACCAAAATTAAATAGAAACATGACATTGACTTTGGAATTTAGCAGTTTTTTTTGGCAATATTTTAAAAAATAACTATTTAGTTGTTTGTGTAGATACTAATATTATCAAAACTATGCAAAATATAAAAAATAATGTTGTTTGATACTTAGACAATTTATAAGAGTTAAAATATTATGAAGCACAATATTAAAAATTAGTTTGGATACATAATAAAAGTGGTCCATTTTTGAATCAAGAATTGTGAACATAAAACAAGAAAATTATGCTTAATAATAAAAATATCAGAAAATAATGTTAAAACTAAAATATGCTAATGCAGTTGAGTCTCTGAAATGTTAGCTCTTTCTTTTTAGTCATTTTGCAATATTTTCTAATTGGACAATCAAAAATACTGACCACTCATCATAATTTTATATCTAGTAACCAATTATCCAAACCATTTTAAGATATATACAAATACTGATGATAATTAACCAACAATTAACTATTGAATAGCTAAATATATAAACTAGATTCAAAGTAATAGGTTTTTTTTCTTAATTAGGCTGAGATAAGTAGTTTCATCTTATTATATAATATGACAATGTATATTTCATTCATCCTGAAAGGCCTGAAAATCAAAGAAAAGATGAAAAATAGTAAGATCATTGGTTAAAGATATGAAAGCTACCAAACTACCATCTTTAAGTGAACATCACAAAGACAAATGTGTAAGCTGAGTGAAGAAGTACATGAAAACTGATTTCTTAATAGTAATTGCTAATAATGAATGTATAGCTAATTTGGATGAACCAACAAAACTTAGAAGGCACAGGAAGAAATGGATAGTATTACCATGATAGGCAGTAAAAAAAATAAAAAGGTTGTATTTATGCATTTATATAACCTTATCAACCTCCCCCTCCTACAAAAAAAGTTATCACTATTTTTTTTTTAATAATGATTGATATAAAGTGATGCTAAAATGAATGCCAAGAATAACATGGGCAAAACAAGTGAGCAACAAAGAAACTTATTAATTTCCATTATTTACAGCTGGATACAAGAAGAAGGCTGGAGGATACAATGGCAGAAATATTGTGATAATGAAAACAAAGATGAAGGTATTTTTCTGATTGTAAATAATAATTCCTCATCTCAGAAATTCTGACAGAAAGGAATTTATACTTACAATCAGAAAGAAACTGATGAAATTTCTGGGATATATACTGAGGAAAGAGGGCCTATAAACTTTAATGCTAACAGGACAACATTGAGGGCAAGAGAATCAAAAAGAAACAATGAGTAAAATCTACGGAATGAGTTTGTGGCAGTGGATGGAAGAACAGGGACAACAAGGGATGGAAAAATGTCAAAAATTACAGAAGACAGGAAGTTTTAGAGCGCTTTGATCTCTTAGATCCTGAAAGGATTTGGCATATAGACAAAGAATATGATAAACTGAAACTCATATGATATATTATACATATAAGTATATACTGAACATTTCAGCAAGATTGTTTGGTTAATAGAAAAATAGAAATTTTATCATGAAACCATTGACTTACATAATAAAATCTGATATTGTGCAAAAGTTCTAAAAAAATGTTTCAGTTCAATGTTTGAAATGTAAGGCTTATTGCCAAGTTTAGGTCTACAACATTAAATATATAAAAGTTATAAGTTCTTGTAGATTTACCTTTTTAAATAGTAAATTAAAAACATGTTTTTAAAATTTCCAAAATGACTAGGGACAATAAATGTTTCTCAGATAAATTTGTATAAATGTCATCTTTTAATAGCATTGTTTTCCCTGCAAAATACTATAGGGCCCAGATTTATTTTGACTCTCATGACTGATCAACACTTCAGTTTATAAAGCCTTTAGTGTGAGCCTGTAGTATTTATGGTTTTGGTCTTGAGTATACATCTATTCAAAGTTTACCTCACAGCCAAACTAGAGAGTTTAATTAAATAAAAATTACACAATATGTGAGATATGATACTGAAGAAAACCAAGGAATGATGTAATAAAGTGCCTCCAGGGTTATTTGTTCAGAATGCATGAAGATTAATATTAAAATACTTAATATCCAATATTTTACAGGCACACCTATTGTATAAGTATTATAATACAAAATTCAAAAGAAAGTTTCATGAATAACTGACAACCATGAGAAAGTGATTTGGGTAAAGGAATTGTAACACTACTCAAAACTACTTAAGTCTCAGCATATAAAGGAATTCAGATACAAAGAAATAACAGAAACATCTTTAGCACAATAGTTGCTTTCTGATTATTCATTATTTGTGGTCTAAATCACAGCATAAATCATGCACACAAAATGAGCAAATTGTAAATATATTTACTTATTTTGTAAACAAAACTTGGGTCTGTAACTTCGAATATGTAAAAGAGAATTTGCAATAGATTTAATGAAATAGTAAGAAAAAAATTAATTCATCTTCTCTTTAAAAACACTACTCTGATATTATTTAATAAATAACAAGTGATTATTAACTATTTATTAATGATATTAATTATCAACAACCTTATAGAATAAAGTAGTTTAATAAGTGCAGAAAATCTGTAATGTGCATGCACACAATTGATAATGAATGTAGTTTTATTGAGAATACTTTGTGAAGCTAGCATTTTTAATATTTTAAACCCATTTTTCAAATGTCTTTAATAAAAATAATATTCTTTTATAAGCTACAAAAAGTTTTAAAAAATACATAGCATGAAGAATGTAATGAAAATCATACAGGAATGTCTGATTGAAAAGAGACTCTTTGCTTTAATATCTTTTTTACATTATCCTGATTAATGAGAATCTTCAAAATTAATGATAGAAATAGAAATAGTTTTATTGCAAGCTCTTATGAATATTTGCTTAAGCAAGTATTTTTCTGTGAGTGAAAATAGAATTAGTTTAATTCAGTTTAAAATAGATCCATTGCCGCTATAACATTAAAAGCAGCAAGTTAAAAAAAGAAAATAAGTTGAAAGTAAATACTAGTCAAAAATTAATAATAGTGGTTGACAAAAATAAAAAAAATGGTTGTAAAAATAATACTACTCCTTTTGATATTAATGTAAAAAAAAAAAGGAAAAAGAAAAACATGTCCCCTTCCTGAAAAGAGATTGTAGAGTGAAGTGATGAGTTAGATTTGTTCTTCTGCAATAACATCAAGTTCTCATAGCATTTTTATGGTATGTAGACATTAAATGCAGCATTGGATTGGTGGCAATGCCTAGTCATTTTACAGTTGAAATGGCTAGGTGTAATTGTAAGTTCTATGTTAACAGTTTCTTCTCTTGCACTTCTTGCTTGTGGAACTCTCTTCTTGCTTTCCAGTCAGATTTGATCTTCAAAAATTTAAATGCAATGTCAATCATTATCTTCTGTCTTCTTAATTTCTGTTTTTTTACTGTTCACACTCCTTAATAATGTTTTTCTTTTTCTTATATTCTTTCCCATTCAGTAACCCTTTGCATTTTAGTGGCTTTATTGCCTAGCTTGGGAGTTAAAAGAAAAAAAAAATCATTTCACCTTCAAGCAAGGTGATAAAAGCCACTAAGATGCAAAGGATTGTTGAGAGTGAAAGAAACACAGAGGACAATAAAAGAACGGGATTGAAGGAGACAGAAGCTGACGATTAACATTTCACTTAAATTTATGAAGAGTGTAGTTGACAGGAAAGCAAGGAGCTGAAAGAGTGTTCTATAAGCAAGAAGTGCAGGAGAAGAGCAACTATTAGCATAGAACTTGAATTCATGAAGCTGCAACACCAAAGAGGAAAGCTCAGCAGAACAATTACCATGAAAATATTTATAGAAAAGCCACAGGGAATCTACATTAAAGCAATGGGAAAGTGACTCAGGCAGAGATTGCAGATTCTTCTTTGGATTTTGCCAAGAATCTCTAAATATTCAGCAGGAGCACCAGACCAGATATGGCAACTGGGCATTTATCAGGCTTCCCAAAGGTCAAAGGGAGATAAATTCAAGTTTCATCAAAGGCTCATCTTTTATTTCTAATCTGCACCATCTACCTAACTGCTGTAGAACTGAAAGTCTGAATCAAACTAATAAATAGCAGCAAAAAATAAATACAAGTCAAAACATAATAATAGATTTATATCTATATGTGCAGTATGATAAAAACAATTCTAAGCTTAACTAAGATAGATAATCCTATTTGGGTACCACTGAAAACTAAACATTGCTATAAAATATAATGTGCATGATGAAAAAAAAATGAAAGGTCTATATCATAAATACAAGTGAATATGAGTTTATATTTTTTTAATATTTGTAAATAATGTCTAGCAAAACCAAAATTTGAATGTGAAAATATGTTAGAGCAAATATATATATTTTGCTAATAGAGAGCCATAAGCAAAATATTCAGATAGGGACAAGCAAATAGAATCTATGATATAAAATAAACTCAAAGTACTACTAGCAAAACTGATATAATTGCATGTGTTATGAAGCCTGAAAATAGTGTGTTAGAATAAGAAATTTGAAACTAATTTGACAACATAAGAGATGAAAATGATGAAAGGAGATTAGAGGATAATTTCTAATTTGATAAGCAATGTAACAAGATATCTGAAAGATTGACAAGATGCCTGTCGGTTAAAACATTTCTATTACTTTGCTTTTATCCTGATAAAACTACGAATTCCTGCCAGTAATCTATTTAAATTCCATGCTATTCACCACACTGTTTTGCCTGCTGATTCTCTGATCCTATTTTACATATGCACACTCATGTAATACACACCTTCTCAAATTTACTGCCCTGATAAATGAAAGGAGAACAGATATTCATGATAAACAACTGAAGATTATGTAAATATGTATAAATTATAAAAGAGCGTGTGGAAATTGTTATCTGACAATGATATCAGATCTCATAAATATAAAAAATTTGATTACTTACAATATAAAAAAAAAAATGAAAGGAAATTTAAACAGTCATTTAAAACTTAACCCACTGTCATTTGGGCTACAATTCAAAAACATTTAAAACTGAGCATAACAGATAATTGTTTCATTTCTGTGCCTTAAAAATTTATATACATATCTGTATTTTTCTTGTTTCATTTTAACTTAATACATTTTTCCAATGCATTTTTAATTTATATCATTAGTTACATTTAACTAAAATTTATGGTTGAGCATTGTGATAAATTATCTTAGAAAAATTGTTTTTAAGTGGGAAGGTAAAATAGTTAAGAGAATTAAGCAATATTTTTTGCAACATAATTCCACCTCTAACAGACACATGATCTAGCGGTTAAAACATATCTGGTATCTCTGGCACTAAGTTCTGAACCTGTCCAAGTGACACAAAGGTGAATAAGACTATTGCATATGACTAGATGATATAAAGCATCCACTAATCATGGAAAGCAGAATGAGAATAATCTTTTACTGTTGATTGAATGAAGGGTTTAGTTAAAAATGACAGACACCTGAAGAAAGTCAGAGGCTACAATTCCCATAACATAAGTATGACAAAGATGAGTCTGCTTGTTTGAATACTAAGGCATTTAATATATCAACCTTTTCTCTATTTTCCTGTTTAAAAACCTCAGAAAATAAAATAAGTCGATAATAAAAATGGTACTAAAATTAAAACAAAATAATGTACATTCCTTTAATGGGAACACTTTTAGAGTTTGGTTAAAATATTTTGGTTCTTATTGCATTTGGTTTCTTGGGATATATCTTCGAAGGACACAGTATGTTTTGGTAGGCATCTAGTTTTTCTTGAGATCCCTCACCAAAAGCTTATCTGAAAAGCTCACTCTCATTGCTAAAACAGTATTCAGCAAGATGAAATTTACTTTTTTTATGATGTATCTTACTTTAGATAAAGGACATATTTGAATGAATTTCTGTCTCCTTACATATATATTTATTATTCACTGGACATAAACATACATGTGTATGTAAATAAGTTATGATGACTGAAATTGATAAACTTATAAACATGAGGGGGGAAAAAACATAATTTTTAATTTTATTTTTCTTATACATGCAGATGAACCTTAATGTGAAAGTGCAAAGTTGATGGCCTGGGAATCTGTGATTCTATCTTTGGTAGGCTAATGATATATATATATATATGTGTGTGTGTGTGTGTGTGTATATATATATATATATATATATACATATATATCTGAGAATTCAAACCAATTATTTCCTCCAGTGATCAGTATAGTGCTCATGGATCTTGTCAAAGGTATAAATAAATAAATAAAAAATCAAAAAAAAAAAAATCAATGTTCTCTACAATGTTGAACATGAGATAGAGATATAGTGTATATTGTATTATTGTATAGAATATGGTGGTAGTGAAAGCTTTCTGTCCACCTGAAGCATAAATATTTAGAAAGAAGTAGAGCATGAGAGACAGAGAAAAATATTTACAGATAAACAAAAAGTTATGTAAAATACAAAAGGAAATCAAGCAAATAACTAGTATGTGTAAGATACAATATAGATTTTTTTTCTGTCCTTTTGAAGTGACTATTCTATTCATGATAAATTTAAAATCTCAATACTATTCAAGTGCAAATCGATTTAAATAAAAATTTTAACTTTTTCTCCAGGGGAGAGAAAAAAGAAAAAACTATTCTATTTGTTTTGTTGCATCTCAAGTCACAATAGTAAGTGAAAATGTCACTATGACTCTGTTTAAGTTAAAAAGAGTTTTATATCTCTGAAAACACATGCACATTCATAAAAGACAGTGTCAGTAAATGTTTACATAAAAATCTATACATTCAGTTAAATCCTGTGGTAGCAGTACTACAATACAATGGTAAAATGTTATTGTGAAGATAGCAACAATCACAACAAAGGAATCAAGAATTCTCTGTTGAGAATTTATTGAAGAAAAAATAGCTAAGAATAACAAACAACTGACAGGCAAGTATAAAATGTTGACAAAAGAGAAAGACAATGTCAGTTACAAAGAAAAAGACTAACAAGAAAAAGATAAAAAAAAACAAAAAAAAAAACATAACACAATGGGTCATTTAGTTATGGACAGTTTTGTTTGTGGGGATGAAGCTCAACATACCTTCCCACCTTTTAAAGTAACTTGTGAAAAGCATGAAAAGATATTATTCTATGTTGTTAGTATCTATAAATTATGGTAGTTCTATGAGCAAAGATCTAATATTCAGAAAATATGATTTTATACAATAGTTATGGCTTGTTTTAGAAGTCTTCTTAACATTAGCCATAACAGAATTTCTCCAGTTATGTTTTTTCTTTCCCTAATTGAACATATAATACTGAGAGTTACTAAGGATAGATTTAGGGATTTGATGGTATCTAGTCTTATATTCTACTATGTTATTCTGCTATAAATTTGTACAAAAGAATTGCAAGATGACAGAGAAAATAACTTAAGAAACCATTCTAGTTTGCAAAAGTATGCATTCTTTTATAGGGAATGTTAATAAAAGAGAAAGATAAGATGTAAATTTAATCTGTATGAAGAGCACCAATATTCAAGGGTTAAAAGATTTCTTAACCTATGGAGAAGAATCCCATTTCTTTTTGTATCCTATCAGTTTACATAAAATAATAGAGGCAAACTGATATATATTTTCTTTCTATTTCTTTTTTTTTTGCATCAAGATATACATTCTTGCAGGCCAATTTCTAATGTTGATTTTGAAGGCAGGTAGACACCTCCTAATGTGACAATCTTTCTACCACATTACTCTTCATTTAACTGTTCTAGAGGAGAATAAGCTCTATATATCAAGGTAGATAATGTAATATGCATGTACAAAAATAAAGGTTGTTTTTTTTTTTAACAAGAAGGAAAATGGGAAAATATTGTGCAATCTAATTCCTTTATGATAATGCAAATATTGCATTTGACATTTATTTTTCATAGCATAACTTTATTTTATATTTGATAGATTAAGATCTGAGGTTATGCCAAATAAATCAGATTTTACTTCTTTAGAATACAGATTCCAAACCTTTTGACTGATTGAAATTACTCTTAACATTTAATGGAAACAAGGTCAACACAGAATTAGCAATAATCAGGTTAATTGGATTCAGTCTTCTTTTGCAATCTTGTGTTTTTGATGAAAAATGATACATATATGCTATATTCGGTTAGCTTTACAGATTATCAGAATTATATAATGTAAAACTGGTATATGTAAAATTACATGAAAATTCTGTTTGTTGATTTCAGCTTATGTAGGCAAAATGCACAATCAGGTAACCAACTTCACCTATACAATATATATATATATATATATATATATATATATATATATATATATATATATATATATATATATATATATATATATATATATATGTGTGTGTGTGTGTGTATATATATATATATATTGTATAGGTAATTGATCCATTGGTATATAATCTGGTTGGATCCTAGTAATATTAATTATTACAACTGATCCACAAAGAGCTTGATATTTTAACAGAGCATATGCATTTAAAACAATGTTCCAAGACAGACACTTAGGGGCTGATGATAGCCGCACACAGAATAGATTGAAATAGACTATGTTGAGGTAATTTTTTTTTCTGTATATATATATATATATATATATATATATATATATATATATATATATATATTCACTTTGTTGTGGTGTCAAAATAAAAAAAATACTCATGTACAGCATATACGTAGAAAATAATAAATCTAGTAAAATTCATAAAAAATATATATCTTTATTCAAAATAACAAATCATAAACATATAAAATTCTTTTATAAAAAACAATAAAATGAAAAGGAAATTTTACATTAAACGAAACCAAAAGGTAGGTAGTTATAAAATCACCAATGTCTAGATACATAATGGATTTTAAAAATTGTGTGTGCATAGGAAGAACTTTATTGTTTTGTATTGGCAAATTAGTGAATATTAATAAGAGGATAAACAAGACAATAACATAATTGCAGGTGAAGTGTAACTCTACTATCACATTAAGTAATCTACTTTGACTTGTCCTACACACACAAATTCCATTTACCCTTTTACTTAGCTGGATTAGCAGTTTCAAGTTTAATAAAACTTGAAATATTTTCTGCCATCCTATTATACAAGTGAACTTCTTCATCTTGGTTAATACATTTTGGCAAGTAGAAAATTGACAACTACTGAATGTGGACTTATCTGCACAAAATATCATTTTCCTCAACTAATTTTAAAATTGAAATTTAAAACTATGATTTGAAACTGTAGTTACTTTCTACTGATAAATCCCTCAAACATTGACAGATTTTTAAAAACTTCTAACTTCATACAATGAATAAACATTGCCAGCAAATGTTATTGCACTACAAGAAAAAGACCATATCAAACCATAACATGACTGATTCTTCAGGTAGTCCCCTATTATTAATAAAATCTGTGATATCCATTGCAATTAAATCTCTGTTTATTTACTATTGGTTACTCAACCTTCTTGCCAGCTGTTGCTTATTATTTTTAGGGTCTAACCCAAATTTCCCAGTTTAGATGGGTCAAAGCCATCAAAAGCAAAGAGTGTCACCTCATACAAAATTGTTACAATTAAAAAGGAATCCAAGTGAGGAATTTCATAAAGACAGTATCAAGATATGTGGTCTGTAGTATTGTCATGTCCTCCTTTGTTCTTACACATTGTGAACTGGATCTTAACTAAGGTTTCATATGATCTTTTCTTTATTTTAACTGATGAAAGAATTAGGATAATTATTCTGTTAGTATTCTAACTAGAACACATTTTATCCTCAATTCTTAATCTAGTTGTCTCAACAGAGCAAGAGAATATTGTTCAAATGTACTTTACGTTCATTTTGTTTTGTTTTTATATCATATAAATTTTTTATAGTCCATAACAAATATTTACAAAGATGAAAAATTGAAGATAATGAGAAAAAAATTAATTTAGGGCATTACTAAAATTAAAGCTATCCTCAAAAGAATGTGTTAAAGAAATTACCCATTATTGATATGAGGGTAAACAAAGATGACAACAACTCATTTCCAGTGCTTGATAAAATTTATAAAACTGTTTTTTTGCACTGAACTCTAATTCTGCTTTGTAACCTCATTATTTTCCATTTGTTAAAAGGTGAAGAAAGATTCTTAGAAAATTCTCTCCTGCAAATATGAGTAGTGGCTTTTATTTTTGAAGGAGACAATTTATACTTTTCAAGCAAATTAAAAAAAAATAAAGACAGACAGACATCAAAGAAAATGATTTAACATTAGAAAACAAAAAAAAAAAAAAACAAAAGAAATGATGTGTCAGTTTAACATCTGGGAAAGAAAAATAGTAAGGAAGGCAAAGAGTGAGAAAATTGTTTGTCATTACAATCAATAATGGACAAGAAAATGAAGGCTGTGTGGGAATCTAGAAAAGATAATGCACAAGACTTTTCCATTTGTAATGGATATGTACATCATATTAATGGTGATTTAATCACATGAATACATTCAAACTGTAGATGCAAACTCATTTAATTATGATGCAGCTATTAAATTGTAATGCCTGAACAATTTCTGAGCACAATAAAATACAGAATGTTTTTTTCAATCTCAGCGGAAACAGGTGCCAAAAGCCACAACAAATAACAGGCTGTCTTTTGTAATACAAGCAGAAATATAAAACAATTTTGCTTTGAAACCAACTCAGCTGGTGAGCTTATTATAATACATTTACACATGTGTGTATGTGAGTACATATATATATATATATAGATATATATCCAAATATATATTTAACTTGTATTTAGTTTTGTAAGCAGGCAAAATCCCATATTTTGTCAGCCAAATTAATTTTTCTTTCATAAATAAAAAGGCAAAATGAAGTCACAAAGTAGAAAAACTGATAATGATTGTAACATTATCCTGAACAAGTTATATAATTATTTTACAATTTTGTGCCAGCCAATGTGAGCTTGTTCATTATTTTTAATTATTTGTAAAAAAAAAAAAGATTAACAAAATAAAAATAATAGAAATCATTGCTAAAATGATAAACTTTTTCTATTATTGTTGACAAATAAAAACAACATAAATGATTTGAGAGGTTTTTTTTAGTTCTCACCCTTATAAGCAAATAATATAAACAAAAAAATTAAACTAAGAGAAAATTTTAATTTTCAAATTGCATTAACATTAACAATGGATTTATAGATTTAAAATATGTAAAAATAGCTGGTTTAAATTTATAGTAATTTAAATTAAAAGAAATAATTTGAAAATGCACTTGTAAAAAACTGAGATGTTTCTGAAGCAAAAAAGGAAATTCTTTCATCAAAGTTATATAGACGCATCAATTTTTGTAATCAACTATACTATAGCTATAAAAACTTATTTTTATGAGTAGAGCATTTAAATGAATGACCATGTAATTCAAAAAGAACTAACTTTCTTAAATCATCTGCTTAAATATTTTTGACATAAATTAATTTGATTAGAAAATTAATAGCGTACAATGGCTGAAACGTGATAAATATGGCAACAAAGATGAGGACAATAGTCTGAATAATGTAAATAGTGTACATAATACTTCATCTCAGAAATATAGACAGATACTGTAGAAAATTAATATTAAAAAGATGGAACAGTATATATATATATATATATATATATATATATATATATATATATATATATATACACAAGTTCTCAGTCTGAGCAGAAAAAACTGAAATTTTGCCATCTGATCAAATTTTAGGAATTAAGTCAGAATATATGCACATGCATTAACAAAAAATAGAGGCTAGCACATTTTACCATATTTTGTATGATCATACATTTGTTTTCTTGAATAAAGGCAAAATATATAATAATAGAACAAATGTGCTAAGTTTTTGTGTAACCATATTTGAAATTATTGATAGTTTTTTAAAGAAAACTTAAAAAATAGTCTAATTCGTTAACATGATTTTGACTGTTTTTCATCCAATGTGCTTAACTGTGGTTGACAAGCCTTCTTGGTTGAATCTTTTACCTAACATTTAAAGACGATATTTTAGAATATTGGCAGACAGCTCAAAGTGTGACTCATCACTCCAGGGAATATGCTCAAACAGCTAAGAATCATGGAGGTCATAAAGTAAAAAAAAAAATCAGTTTGCTATGCTTTTTGTAAACAGCAAATGTTTATATATGATGGCATGATTTTCACCTCCAGTGTTGGTGAATTTGTACAATACAAGACCATTAATAGAAAAAGAAGTACCAAAACAAAACTAAGAAAAGGGTCACTTTCAAGCCTAGACAAGTTGTGTGGTAGGCAATAAATGGCAAAAGGATCCCCCCCCCTCAGCAAAAACAACAAAAATCTATGGATTGAGTGGTAGTCTTTATATTTGGTCTTTTGGTTTCATCAGTTACAAGATCTTAACCACAAAGAAAGGCATATAATCACAGATTAGGACCAAAAATGGTTAGGAGAACATTTAAGTGCACTGGTGGTGAGCTGTGATGAGATGAATGGGACAACACTGAAGATGTGACAACCTGTAGACAATTGTTAGATTGAAGGCTCAAATGGTTCAATTTTCTAAAGGAAAACAAAGGAAAAGTTACCCTATACTAAAACATACTCTGCACACAAACACTGATTGTATTGTTGTATAATATTATTGCATATTCCACTTATGTTTGGAAGAATAAAAATGTAACAAAATAGCTTACCTCATTTTTTTAAAGTCAATTTAGAGTAGCTTGTTATAGAGAAAAAGCAAAAGTTCTGTTTTATTAATTATTGAGAGTTAGTGCAAACAAAAAATAAATGCAGGTTAAAGACTAAAAACAATATATTTTAAATGTAAATCTATGAAGGAAACTGAAAATGTTTGTATTCTAATTGACCCAGTTTCAAATAAAGTCTAAATGCTTGGTACATCAATGTCAAGAAGTTGAGAGTAGAAGATTACACGAATTTGATCTGTTGTTCATTGTGACAGAAGCTATTATAGTTTTGCATGACATTCAATATTAAAACTGGCACTAGTACAAATGTTTATGCTGGCTACTGTCAGGTCTCTTCTTGGTCTTCATTCAATTACCAATCTGCCTACTCTGGTTTTTTGCTTTTAGATAATTGATGCACAAGCAGTTTGACAGGAGCTTACTCTTTTTAGAAGAATGAAAAACAACAAAAATGTTTTCCATTTTTGTTTTTAGCAGTTAATCAGGACTAACATTTTGACTTGAACAAGCAAGGCATTGGTTATGCTTTTATTGAATGGTAAGTGGGAGGTAGGCACATGTCAAACATCCTTGACATGTCTGAAAGAAGAAGAAAATAAAAAAAAGGATTGATTTGTCAAACTCATTTCTCAAGATAAAACAATGGGTGGGGCTTGGACAAAAGTAACCACTTTTAATGTAAGCACATTTTTGGTTTGATTTTAAATAAGCATTTTATACTAGAAGATTATCATGACTGAAAGAATGAAAAATGATAATATTATTTATATCTTAAACCATTTTATACTTGAAAATATCAAATGGAAAAAAATACATTTCATTAAATTTCATTTCTCTTTCCTTAAATGAAAATATTTCATAATAAACACATCTGAATCAAATTAACTGAATTTATTATTCATTATTAATCAAGGAACAGTTAAACTTGAGAAATAGCTTAAATTATGTGCTAAATTAATTTGGCCAACAATCTACTTTTGCAATTTTATATCTGATAAAATATACAAAAAGAATATTTAATGAGAAGGGTTTTAATTATGAATCATGTAATTAAGTGAAACATTATGAAATAATATTAGAGGAAATACCATGAAAAATGAAATATAAATAATTTAATTTTAAAAAAAGGGTAAAGGATTTTTTACAAACTATATAATATATAATTACTAAGGATAACACTAATACTAAAAATGCATTTAATTCCTTCGTATTACAATGTTGCCACTTTCATAGGCTTCATTTGGCCTGATAAAGACTAAAAGATGTTGTATGTTCTGAAAAACTCACAGTCATCTAGCAAAGGAATTTTATAATAATGTAACAAAATTGATACTATAGATATTTAGTTAAAAATGATACATTTTTATTTTTAGTTAATGGAAAGTATTAAAATTAGCTAATAGTTTGATTATATGTTTCCATTTATTTGATATAAATGAAGATTAGTAACTAAAACAGGGTACAAGAGAAGTTGTTTTTCATTTTATTTTTTGTGCTACAATCAGTATTTCCTCAAAGATTGAATATTTAAGTCTTTGAAAATAACTTGACAATTATCATTATTTAGTCTATTGTATTTGAGAAACAGCCTAAAATACAAATTCAGCAGAATAACTTGTTTATATTTATAACATTTTTTTCACTAATGTTCACACTATAAAATGCTCAAAACCCACTCAAGGTAGAGGGTGTGAAGGTCATTGTTGTGTGAGTGGTAGGGGTAATAGATGCAGTTTATGAGGATATGTTAGAAGGATAACAGTTAACCCAAAATTTGAACAGTTTAAGATTGTAGTGGTTGGGAAAGCATCCTCTTGGGAGTTGGTTCCACAAAGATGCAGTTTGTACTGAATAGAGCAAGCCAGTTTCCCCACCCACACTGAGTTGTTAGAGCTAGGTCAGAGTAAAAATCAGCTGCCAGACTCTAGTCAACTATATCTATTAAGTGCACCCAGAAAGAAGGTTGAAATATGAAGTGATCCTTGTGGGGTGTGCCTGCATTACTCTCATGGGACTCAGAGGACTGGCCATTAACAATTTCCTTCATGGACCTTCCTGTTAGGAAGGACATGAGAAAACTCTCCCAGTGATTACACACCTGGAGAGCTTGTGTAACAATCCCCTATACCTCACCTTGTCAAAGGCATTTGATATATCTAATGCTATCATCCTAGTGATGTATTTATCATCTAATGCCTTAATGATTCTGTGAGTAATGACAGGTAGGATTGAACAGATTGAAATCTGTATTGTTTGTAGCACAAGTGGTTGTTCCTGTTGAGGTGATCAAGATTTTCTTGTTGATTATAGACACAAAGAGTTTGCCGATGACACTAAGGAGGCTGATAGGACAATAATGAGATGGTGGGGGGACCACACACATTCTTAAAAACAGGGCATACACTTGACACCTTCCATAAACTTGGGAAGGATTTCTCCTTCAGGCAGCAGTTAAATATTTTTTGTTAAAATTGGAGATAACTCATGGCTAATATTCTTAAGGACACCCACTGGCATTTTATCTGGACCACTAACCTTCTTAGGATCAAGGCTTCAGATAAGTCTCCAGACTTCCCAAGCTGTGATAGAAATATTATTATTTTGTTCTCATGTGAGAGGTGGGAAAACCCGGAAGTGGATGGCCCTTGTCATTTAAAAGAGGCAAATATCATTGCAAAGAGTTTTCCCTTATCTGATAAGGATGAAATAATTTCAGGGCTATTTATAATAGTAGGCACTAACACTTTCTTTCTATAGAGGATTTGGTTATTTTCCAGAACTCACAGGATCCAAGTTGTTTGCTTTTGACTTTAGCCTGGACAGCTTGTGCATATTTGCAATTTGCATTTTCTAGAACACTTTTGCAATGATTGAGGGCAGTTCTGAATGCAGAAAGTGTTCTACTATACTGTTTGTTCCCTGTGATATATATTATAGGCTGCAGCACATTCTGAAGTGAACCAGGGCTGGCTATTCAGTTTTTGTTGGTATTTTTTCTGGGGTAGAAAACTCCTTATACCAGAAAGAATCCATATAGAGATGGTGGCAGTTCTGTAGGCTCTATCCTTGAAGAATGTTGAGAGAGGAGCTTTCTAGAATTTAAGATCCAAAGCTATCCCAGTCAGATTTGGTGTCCTTTGAAACAGTACATCAGGAGATACCTTTGGTTTGGGATGAACTTTCACACTGATCAATGAATGATCTGAAGTGCCAAGGAAAAGTAATACTTCAGTGGAGCATTTTTCAGGGCAGAATGTGAGGAAGAGGTTTAGGTATTGTAATTAAAAAGTAAATGATCTGATTTATTCATACTGCAAGACCTATTATTTCAGGTCCAGATAAATTTCAGAATTAAAGAAAAAAAAAGAAAAAGAAATAAATATATAAGATTTCAAAAATTTTAAATCTTGCAATGAATCATAAATCTCCAAAATCTTGGTTCTGACAATTGAACTCCTTTACACAATTGCTGATCCAGTCTACAGCCTTCTTCAAGTGTATGATATATGAATTAGTTATCTGAAAAAAGCTGGAGAAAGTGTTATTTTTCTCAGTACCATACTTTAATTGAAATGTATTGCTATATTTAGGTCTTTCAGCATAGTATTACAGTCAGAATCAGTTATTTTTTGTCAATCAAAAACACAAGTTATTCTATCAACACAAATATTTGAAAATTTATAAATTTTTAGTAGATTTGTATGATGAATGACAGAAATAATTTGGAAATGTCAATTATTAGAGATGTATGTATTTTTAAATCTTTTCCGACACAAAAATTGAGCCAAAAAAATAACTGATGGAAGATATTCCATTATCTATTTCTTTGTAACTACCATTCAAGATAGAGAGGGAAGAAGAGGCATGATATTATTTTTGAATTTCAATAAAATCTGTAACACATTTTATTTCATATATATTTGTTGGTTAATAAAGTTATTGCTACTTGACAACTTATGAAAGTTAAAGTGTATCTTCAAAATATCAAAGTATTTAGAATTTAAGAACACAAAACAATATTGGAATTCTGCTATTTCAATGCATTGCTTACATTATAAACAAAGAAAGAAATATAAAATGTAAATTTTCTATGTGTGTTTATGAAAATATTTGTAAATGGCTAAACATAGTGCCACCACACTCATTTGTCTGTTTTCTTTTCTAAAATTCTGCTTAATAACATGATACATTAATTTGGTTTTTTACTTTGTCTTGGTTATTTGCCTAATATAACTGAAGACTATCTACAATAAGTGAAATTCTGAAATGATCCCTTACTCATGTACTGAGCAGGTACAATTTAAATGACCATCTGAAAGCCACTCTGAAGAACATAGCTTATGTTAGTCATGCCATATGAGGCAAATCTTCCTCATCTAAAACTAAGGAGAATGGATTCAAATGTGGAGAAAGTCTTAATGTTAGTTGATAAAAACAATATTTTTATTTCTAAAGTGTACATAGATAGCAATTGAAAGTCATAAAATAAAATTTTGTATTGGACACTTTTAATGAAAGATGTGGATTAATTCAGAACTAAATTAGACTAATTTTTTAAAAGTTTTGCTTGAATGTTTTTATTTTTTTCTAAAATGATCTGTAAAAAGCTTTGTCATACTGGAACAGAATTCAGATAATTTAGTTCTGAATTAATTAAATGAAATCTACATATTTCATTGAAAGTGGCCAATAGAAAATTTAAATTTTATTAACTTCACTTGCTACCTAGGTAGATTTTAGAAATAAATATTGTACAGTAAGAGAAATTCATAATCTTATTGCTACCTACTTGATAAACCAGATCTGTTACAAGGATATTCTTGACATTGTAATGAAAGAACAGATGAACAATTTTCATATTTATAGTATTTGAAAAGAAAATATTTAATAAATGAAAGAATTTTAGAACCTTTACCCATTTAACTTTATTGAATTGATGTATTACCTGTTTAAAGAAAGTATTTGATTGGCAAAACTAAAAGGATGTTTCCAATAATAAAAAATTTTTATAAATAAGAAAATTTACAATTTCAATAAAATGCCTATGTAATTTTTGTTTTTCCTAAATTCCAAATTAAAAAACAAAAATAATTTAATAACTTTTTACAGAAAGGCTATTTTCTCCTAATTCGTCCTTGACATTTTCTACATAGGAAACAAACTGTTGAATAAGAGAATGAAAATTAAAAAAAATAGAAGAATGTGAGGTAAAAAAAAAAAAAAAAAAAAAAAAAAAGAAATGAATTTCTACTCCAGCCTTGTGATGCCCTGCCTTGCCCTACCTTGGAACACTGATGTTTATTGACTTGCACTGTAGCAGTAACCATGGTGATGAGAGAATCCAGCAGAGGCATCATCAGCAAGGCCAATATGTTGAGAGAAGTAGAAAGACAAGAAGAAGAAGAGCAAATGTATTTAGCAGGTGGGAGGAAGGCAGACTGGTAGAGCAGTGGCTGGCTGGTTGTTGAAGATGATACACAGTTATCTAGGATTGAAACAGACCAATGAGTAGAGCAACAAATTAAAGGAAAAAAATATAGAATGTTATCAGTATCTGTCTGCAAACTCTAAACACTTCTCACCATTTGTTCAAGACTTCAAACTGATAAGGCAACAGAGATTGACATCTCAGCGACACCATCTCTTATTCAGCTGAAAGGTTTTTGGAAGAGAGAAACATTAAGCACATTCTAGAATCTATAACATGCTATTTACTTATTTTATGACATATATATTGAGTGAGACTTTACTAAAAATTATAGTTGATGTCAAAGAAAAAGAAATTTGACACTTGACACTTTTCAAAGTATAGAAGAAAGAATGCGTTAAAAAGTAGACTTTTGTAAAACTTCACACATGAACTAAGCTTTAACAAAGTTGTAAAAAGGAGTTTCGCAAAGATGAAATTTGATGCCTACAATATTGCTTTTTTGATGTTAAAAGTAATCAATATTGTTACTGCATTTTGAACTTATCTAAAATTCCTCATGTTATATCTAAATGGTGTTGGTATAAATGAACCATTGTTTCTTTTCTTATAGAAAGACTTAATAATTCAAGTACAAAATAGAGCAAAGAATACCAAAGATGGATCAAGTTTAAAATGGATGCTAGGTTTTATATTCATCCCATCATTCTCAAATGTATATCCATTAAGTACTGATTATTTTCGTTATTGTTTAACTTCAAGTGAACAGTTTTGCTATGTCTATAAAACATTTAAAATAAACTTCAATAGAACATAGTATTGTTTGTGTCTGGATAGACTTGTATTGATTTGCAAAGTAGAATATTTTTTTCTAGGGAATTCTCTTTATATTTTTCAAATGATTCTACCCAAGGGCTAGCGATGGCAATTAAAAAAATAAGCAGTTTGATTTTATAAGCTTAATTCAATAAAAATTCATTTTCAACAAGTCTACAAAAAGTAAATCCTATTTTATTAGTTTCATTTTAATTTCATAGACCATCTCATGAGAATAATCAAATTATGCTTCTGTTTTTTTGGTTTTAATTACATTAGATTAAAAGAGTTCTTTTAGATACTATTGTTGCTAGAGTATTAAGTTCAAGATCAAAAAGTTTACTATTTGAGCCAGAGGTGAATCAAGGTTATTACTCAAACACATCTATAAACATATTGATGAATTCTAACATCAATCATACTTTGCTTTTGTGCTGAGTTTTATAATAGATAATCAGCAATGATGATTTATTGTACATGGATTTCCTTTTGTTACTTTTTGCAGACATCTGGATAAATTCTTTTCCACATCTATAGAAAAAAAGAAGTCAACAGTCAATAAAATAGTACATAAGATGTCATATAATGGTACACCTTACTAAAAATCCTTATAAGGAATTCCAAAAGTATATAATTTACTCAACATTTGATTTATTATATTGTATATAAAATATAGACAATTTTCTGCAAAAGACATGCATGTAATTGCAATTACTTGAGAGTAAAGTAAATGCATTTTTTAATGCATAGTGACATCTTAATGGGCTTTGTATTTATTAATAAAAAAGAATGTCAAGAGCTGATAATTCAGTCAAAAATTTAAGGAAATAAACAGTTCCTGGCATTCTGTTCAAGTATTTTGCTGTTCATATTCAACTGAATTAAAGAATAAAATATAAAGTACTTGAATATGTTGAAGGAAAATTTGTCCCAAATAAAGAATTGTTTTTATTATTCCAGATACATTTGAAATAATATGTGAAGTAACAAAACTCACTAAATCAGAAGTCTATAACTGGAGAGCATTTAATTCAAAAGCAGTTTTAAAACTACTATAAAATCAACTGCAGATTAAAATTGTGCATTGAAAACTATGGATTAGTGATGATTGTTTGACTAACTTATTTAAAAGTCAGTGCAAAATACTCTTTCCTTGATTGAGAAACTCAGTACTTGGGAAATATGATACTCCCAGTGCATTTAATTAAAGAACTCCAATATTACAATGGAAGGTTCAACTATTTGAATTATTAGTATAAGACTTCAAGACAATTCACATTTACAAAAATAAATAAAAATATGCAAGATAAGTTTATTTGTATATTGATTCAGTGATAATAATAGTGAAATTAAAGCCTTTTGAAAGAACATTGACAATATATTTGAATACATATGAAAAGTTACAAAAACCAAAATAGTGTGAGAAAATATTTGGCTTTTTTCTTTTAAAACTTTTTACATAAAATTCTAGTTTAGCATTATATATTAAAAAACATCTGGTTTTAGAGAGACTCACACAAAGTATGGCAGGTTTCTCTAGTTTGCTTGACAATCACAACATGACCTAAACCTGAAAACTTTAGTAACAAGAATATTTGTCTTAAATATGTAAGGATATGATATATATATATATATATATATATATATATATATATATCACCTTTTAACCTATTTTGTTATACTTTATATAAGTTTCTAATCTCTTCTTTTATGTGATGAATCATGCTTTGAAGACAAACTGTAAGATGATCTTCAAATAATAAGGAGGTAATCCTACTCCGAGTTATTTTCTTTCATGTCAAATAGAAAAAAAAGAGTAAATAGTTGTACAATATCATACACAAAAAAAACAAACTTCCCTTTAAAAATTTATTACTATAATAATAGTCACTAACCCTTGATATATATATATATATATATATATATATATATATATATATATATATATATATATATATATTGTGTGTATTTAGGCAGCATTTTTTCATTGATGCATGTTTCATTAAATAATATAAACGATATGAAAAGAATTTACATAAAATAAATAGACAAAACTTGTCTATATTATTTAATGAAACATGCATCAATATATATATATATATATATATATATATATATATATTGTCATCCATAGACAGACTGTTTCGTTGTATATATAGTGGGTAATCAAATGAAAAAAATGAAAAAAACTTGTAGGTCATACGTTTCTGAAAAGGAAATTCTTCAGACTAATGGTTTTATTAATGAAGCCTGTCATATCTCTCATATATATATATATATATATATATATATATATATATATATATATATATATATAACACACACACTGAGTGTTTGAAAAGTAACTCCTATTTTATGTATGAATAGCTATCCAGGATTCCTGACTTAACACCCAATAATTTTTTTTTCCTTGGAGGTTAGTTAAAGGAGCAAGTCTACTATAGCAAAGCAAGTCTTTGGAAGAACTTGAAGGGTGAATACAAGATGTTATGTCTTCCATACCACTAGAGTTCCTGGTGAAATCAGTTGACATGATTCCTGGGCAACTCAAATAGCTGGTAGCAAAATCTGGTTGGTGGCCATATCAAATTTTAAATAAAACCTCATGCTTTCCTCTCATTAAATTTGCTTTCCTCTCATATTCCATTATTATAAAAATTATAGTTAATAAATAAATTATTAGTATTTTAAAATGGGCAGTTACTTTTCAATCACCCTATATATATATATATATATATATATATATATATATATATATATATATATATATATATATATATATATATATATGGGGTATTTAATAACCACTAGTTATGATTTTACATTTAAAACATTACAACTAAAAGAACATTTAGCTTTCAATTCTTGGTGTTTGTTGTCTCTAACCTAGTCAACCTTATTCAGCTTTCTATCATTTTCTTTTAGTTTCTTATTATTATTGACTCCAATTAACATTTATAGTCTTTTTCTACCCTGAAGACTGCCTCTAGTGAAAAAAAGTAAATAAAAAACATTATTAGTCTTCCTACTGAGGATGAAACACATTACTAATGAGTTTTTCCATTATGGCATTTCATTACCCACAATTAATCTAATGTATAAATCCGTATATCATATTGTTTGTATATATAAGAAAAATAGTTTTCAGAGAACCTTTCAAATCTTTTCTACTATATTAAAAATAAGTTTGAATAGCAATTAAAAAGTTATTTATATTTTGGCTTTAGCTAAACTGAAAAGTGAAAATTAATTGCTAAATCCTGTATGTCTACTTCAGTTATTTTGTAACAAAGATGTTATTACAATTACCAATCATTTTAGGTTTCCTTGTATAATTTGACGAAAAATAAGGAATTAAAATGAATTAACATGTTCAATAACTCAGTCTACAAATGAAGAAAAAAATATTTTAATACATTTGTGAAAATAAACATTAAAAGTCAAATTAAATTTCATGTAGTTTTTTACCAGCACTGTTTAGTAAGATTAGTCAATTCTTGTTTAACTCGGACTATACAACAATATGTTCAGAATGCATAACCATTTTACAGCATCCTTAAATAGTTACACTGCAATATGTCATGATAATTAAACTACACCAGTAAGTTCTAAGAATATATTCTAGTTGACAATATCTTTTGCCAAGCAGTACTACAAACTAAATACTTTGCCAACCAATTTCAAGATAAGCATATATATAAGAATTTCAGGATTTTAAAATTTTATATTTACCTTAAACTTCAAGCATCAATTATTAAATGTTATTAATGTGTTGCAGCAAAACATTCCAAATTCTAATATTCAAATACATTTGAAGATTAATCTGAAATTAATTTTTAAAAATCAAATAAGCGAAAGAAATTCTGAGTGGCCTGTTACAATTATTTCAGGTTTTTTTTTCCTCTAAATTAAATTCCATTCTGTCTGCTATTGCAGTTGATTTTTTTCCTTCTAAAAATCAAATTTTGAAAATAAAAGAAATATTATGATAAAAAAAAAAAAAAAATGTTTCTTGAGAGAGGGCAAGAAAGGAAGAGACTAGTGTGACACGACCTAACAGCTTTTTAGAGTTTTCATTTTATTTTTCTGAATAACTAACTAGCTGAAATACTTGCACACATAGTAACAATAATACCATGTGCCTTCCTTCTCTCTTTTATATGCACACGCACAAACACATGCACGTGTAGTCAATCAGAAATTATAACAGTTTTTAATGTCCACCCACTCAAAGAAGACAAGTCCAACTCGATACATGCAACTGCAATCTACAATTATGTCAGTTGAGAGAAGCTGATTCTGTTTGTAGCTTGGCTACTACATTCTACTGTGCCTTTATTTTTGATAAATTTTCTCTTATTTTTCTTTCTTTTGCCATCCAATCTGCTGCTTCATTCAGCGCAACCAGCTGGTAGCGGTGAGAGAGGGAGGTAAAAGGAAGAGAAGGGGGCAGAAAAAAGGGGAAAAGCAGGAAAAACCGTCCTGCAGGGTGTGTGTGTGTGTGTGAGAGAGAGAGAGAGCAAGGTAGTCGGTGGAGAGAAGTGATGACTTGTCACGCTATGACCTAGCCAGTATTACAGCATATGGTTTATGATGAAAGAAACAATTTTCAAGGCCAGGCCAGTTCTTACCTGCTGTTAGCAGCAGAAGCAAAGGCATTAATGGTGTTGCTAGTAGACCCAGCAATAACAACAGTAGTTGTAGTTACAGTTGTTATATCACATGTGCCACTACAGTTCCATGTGACATACTAGAACTAGACAATTCTAGAAAACATACAAAATAAAAAAAAGGTCTGTGCTTGTTTTTTAAGTGAATGGATACATAGCTAGGGGAAGAAAGTAACATAGGAGAAGGTGTGGTTGACTGGCTGAAGGTAAGGAGTAAAAAAAGAAAAAAAGCCTAGTTTTAGTGAAAAGCGGATGTTAGCTATACTCATGTTGAAGAATGTGTTAAAGAAAAATAAAATAATCCATATTAGGATTTTTTTTAAAGATGCTTTTTTTAGTCAACATGATCCTTACTGTGAGTAAAACTAAAAAGTACCCAGACTTTTTCAATGGAGCAAGAAAAGCAAGTCGATAAATGCTAATTTAGGTTTGCAGCAAAATTTGAGAGTGACCTTGAAGGAAGAAAGTGAACTAAGACAGGAGAAGGAGGGAATAGGGTTACTAAAGGCAAACGAGAAATGAAAAGGAAGAAATATTTAAGATTCAAATTTCGTCATCAGTGATTTTTCTTTTAATTTTGAAAGTGTTAAAAAAATACTAGAATGTTATACAGTTTTTAATGTTTTCTTTGCTGTTTAAGTCTTTTTTATTTCTTTTCTTTTTTTTTTCAGAATTCCATTTCTAATTTTAAATTTAAAGAATACATTTCTGGGCATAAAATAAAAACAAAAAAAAATTGCAATTGTCTGTTTTATTTTTCTTTATTTTATTATTTTAGAACATCTAACCTTAGAGGCAAAATTAAGTTAGTAATAAAAAAGATGGCAAACTTAAGAGAAACAGTAGATTCATGTGACCAACACGTAACCATAAGTCAATTATTAAAAAAAAAATATATATTGTTCTTTAAAAGCTTAACAAAATATTCAGTATCAATGTTGTTTTGTGTAAACTTGAAATTGGAATCCTCTTGCCATTTATCATTGAATTGCAAAAAGGTCCTTTTCTATCTTTTGACCTCATCTACCAATTTCAACCAGCTACAATACAGAAAGTTACTTTCATCATCAGTTGATAAATAGTTAATAACTGACAAAATTAATTTGTTTTCTAAAACAATAATGATTTTAACTACCCCAAAAGTAGTTTAATATGTATGTTACTATTTAGAGCATGTGGATTATTATTCATATTTTAACACAATAGCTGGTCAGTTCAATTAATAAATCAAATAGAGATATTTTAGAAAAATAAATTTTGGACATAAGAAGCATATGAAGATTAACTTTTAAACTAGAAATATTGATACTTGTATCTGCAAATATACACTATTTGAGTAACTTTGTTGAAAATTGATTTGACAGATTAAAATTATTCTCTAGATATAGAGTCAGGTCACAAACACCATTTTGTCTTTAGAATTTTATTGCTAGTAGACATATTACATAATCTGCTGCCTAAACTGCAATAATAATTTCTAACAGAGAAGACTTGAAGAAATAGCAAAAGGTCAAGTATGTTCATAAATAGAACTGAGAATTTCAAGAGATGCTTAAATCAGTGAGTTTACCCTTTTACTCTTACAAATAGAACTCAGAAATATCAGTATTTATTGTGCAAATAAAAAATAGCAAAAACTATTTAACAAAACTGGAAAATGCTTTTAATTCTTTAAATTCCTCTAAAATATACAGGAGATGGCATAAAAGAAATACTGGTTATTTGGAATTTATTAATTTAACAAAATACAATTAATATGATAAAATATGAGGTAGCTTATTGCAACTTTTAAATCATTGCATTAACCTTATAAGTTGATAATCAGATCTTGTTTCAATTCAAGATTGTATTCTAACGTACAGATGGTGTGCATGTGCATCTGTGTTTATAACATGAAACTAAAAAAATAATGAGGACTAAGCTTCTGAGATTAAATATTTCTCTTATTTCACACATTTTCAAGCTATTTATTACCTTTGAGGAAATTTAAAAAAAAAAAAGAAAAGAAAAAAGCTGCAAAAAGATCCCTATCTGCAATAGTATATATGAGGATGACTGAAAAACATTGTCATCAAAATGTAAAGTGGAATAATAGGAACTGGAGATAATTTATTAGAAATAGTTTTTTTTTTTTTTTATTTCACTTGGAACTTTTAAAGAATCTCTTCTTTACTTCTGAGAAAGAAAAAAAAATACTTTAGGTTTGAAAATGGGCTCACCTGCTTTAGCATTCTGATACCAAATTCAAACCAGCAGATTTCCAGACATTTTCCAGCATGCTTGTTTTTACTAGTGCCTATTTAATGAATTACAGACTTGAAATATAATTAGTTAGAAATTTGGGCGGCTAATCATAATTAGTTAACTTTGTTAGAAGGAAAGCAATTTGAGTATTTTGTTGCTGGAGAACAAATAGATTTTATAAGCTTATCAGGTCAAAATAATGGACCTTTGTATTTTTCAGTTATTTTGTGATTTTTTCATACTGAAATAAAAAAATCTTTAGAAAATACAAATCTGGGCCTTTTGGTCATAAGAGAATTTTTTTCCTAATGAAACAAGAAATCATTGCCATTTTAAAATTTTTTCTGTGTTATAAATCAATTTCCTTGACAATAGCTGCAAAATCGAGAACTCTACTTAATTTTGGTGGCAGTTTGATTAAATGACACATGATTACTGACTTCTTTTTTAAAATGTGTATGAAAACAAAACTTGAGGTAAAAAAAAAAAGAAGTTTTTATAATTGATAAGAACACGAGTAAGGTAACTGGTCATGTTAAGCTAAACTTGCAGATCATTACTACAAGGTACCCCACACCTGTGTCCTGGTGCCAGGATAAGCCTAATAAATAAGATATCATAAGCACTATAAACTTTTTCAGTTCAAAACAAAAGTTTCTCTTAGATTGAAATTTGTCAAACATCTGTTTATTTCTGCACTTCAACTAACCTACATTATAGATATTCATAAGTATTGTTGATTGTACATGTAAGTAAAAGAATAGATGAGAACAGAAGGTGAAAAACAGAACTTTTTTCTCAGGTTCAACTATTTAACTGATACAGTGAATATGGATTGTATACATAAAGAAAGCCATACAATTGATTGGTGAAAACATTGTGCTAACAACAAAAGCAAAAGAAATAAATAAAATCATAAAATCTTGAAATAATAAGGACTCATCTGAAAATTACAGATTCTGTTTCTTTATGCTTATTTTCATATTTTGTAGTTAATATTGAGTTATTTGTAAAAGATCTTTAAATCATTTGTCAAAACTTTTACAAAGTCAGTGATAATAGTGAAAATGAAAGTATATAATGCATAAGGCAATAGATATTATAGAATACAGAGTTATACTACAAAAGTTGCTGATTTTTTTAATGGTAAAACATACAGTTACTAAAAACATTTTCTTTTTTGTTTGAAATATTACTATAAAGGAGAGTATGTTATCAGAAACAGATTTCTGTGCAAAGAGAAATTGATCTGAATTTCAAAAGTTAGTAACAAGAAGAAATCTAGCTTAAAAACTGGATTATAAACTCCAATTCTTTTTTTATGATTATATAATCCCAAAATATCATAGATAAATATTGTTTTAATGAAAGTTTAAAACTTCCAAACTGTTTACTTCTCACTCCACTAATAAAACTTAACTCATTCATTATTTTTGACAGATGAAAAAAAAAAAATGAAAGCAGGTTTATGTGAAATTATTTCCAACATCTTGTAAGTTCTCCACTATCAACATTTTACTGATCCTTTTAAAAAAAATTGTGATAGATAAGATAAAGTAATATTGCATCATTATACAGGGTACGATAGATAAATTGTCATCTAAATAACACAAACTTGAAAATGACCCTGATAACATCTTATTTTAACAGATATATTTACCAAAATTACACAAAAATATCTTGAAATACTAAAGAATAAATTTATTTAATAAAATCGTTATTGGCTTCAGCCACAGCTTCCAGACAACTTCAGAATCTTCTGCAACTCTTCTGGATGGTCACCTTGGCTAAGTTGGTGAATGCTACCATAATCCTTGCTTCAGTTCAACTTTGGTGTTACAATGAGTTTTGTTGGTCTTTCGCTTAAATGCATCCCACACATAATAATCAAGGTGGTGGCAGTCTTAGGAGGTAGATGCCCAGATATAAGGGATGATGTGGTAGCAAATATTGTCTGACAGCCATGACTGGGTTTTCTTGTTTATATGGCATGGTGCACAATGCATTTGATGTACGCCTCAGTGTTGAGTCTAAGGCCTCTGTGGGAAGATGAATGGAGGCATAACATCACCATCACTAGTGATCACTCCAAACACCATGATATTGACTGGATATATTATCCAACATTTTCCGAATCCTCTGCACTTTCCTCAGATTGACACCTAAACACTCTGAAATGTTTCTATTGGAGCTTCTGGCACAAATACCAAGCTGTACAGCATGCCGTTTCCAAATTTCTGGCTGAGTGAATTGTGTCATGGTACACTTTTTCTCAAAGATGGTGCCAAATGATACTACTATACTGTGGTTGACATGAAATTAAAAATCTAAAATGGTGACAATTTACCCATGTGTGAGTAATATATATATACACACACACACACACACACACATATGGCAAGATAAAAATAAAACCTTTTGAGATGTCATAATAAATTCAAATTTTCAGTAGCAAAAGGCATGCTTTCTTTTGACTATGGTGATGTATATTATTTTGTGAACCTGGAATTGTTAACATTTAAGTATTGTCTAGGGTTTTCACATGAATTTTATAGATAAAACTTTAGAAGGATACTAACTGAAGAATAACACCTGAAAATTTATGTCCATAAACATTGACATACTATATGTATTTTTTGAATCTTATATAAACAACCAAAGTGCCAGAGTAATACATGAGTAGCTGAACTTTCATGTGAATCTCAGAAAGTCTGGACTTTTAATATTATATTAAGTAGCACAAGAGAAGTGCTATACAATATTGCTGCTTAGGACTGTTCCCAGAACCCAATGGATATGTTTGAATATAGCTATTCCTTTTCAAATATGGTTTTAAATCTAGAGGGGAAAAGGAAGTTAAAATATAATGTCATGTTATTATTCTTACAAAATGTCAAATTTACTGCTCTGCTTTTTTGTGAGGAGACAACATTGGCTATACACATACTAAAAATCTGTTCTGTGGGGTGTATAATAGATAACTTAAGAATAAACAAACATAAGTATAGACTATATAATTATAATGACAGGTTGTCTTGTTTAACTGAAAAAAGTCAGTCAACAATATTTTGATCTGACAAAGTATTTGCCTAAAAGGGCAAATCTAAACAGACATTTGCTACACTTATTGTTATATAGTTTCTATAAGAGTGATTGTCCACCAATGTTCTTAACTTTCAGGTTGGAAATTTCCAATTCTTTCAAACATGCCTACTGAGATAAAACTAAAGACCTTCCAATTTTGCAATCCAAAGCTCTACAATTGGAATATACTTATAAAAGCTCTTCTACCAAAAGTTTACTTGAACAAAACCTAATTGAGTTAGATTAGGTTAGATTTATAAATCATCAAAGAGTGAATTTTTTTTAGATGAATTACATATTTAGTAATCTGTACATGGTACATATTTTACAGGAAATTATGTTATATAATAAACTATAAGCATTAAAATTAAGCAATACTCTACTAATTTAAATAGTTTTTATAATGATCTAAAACAGAGTTATTATGATACATGAAGCATTTAATAAGCTTTGTCATTTCTGTTAAATAGTTTTCATATGCTGTAACCACTAACATGCAAATTAATCAGAATAGTTAATAAATTGAGTATAGTGATGATTATATTAATTAAAATTCAAATAATATTCATAAAGTCTAATTTCATTGGATATTAAGCATTATTTCAGATTGGGTTAGGTGGGATTTAAATTCCAATTTTTCTGAGAATTTGACCTCCTGGATTCAACAGGCTTGAAAGGAAATATTTGGAAAATAATGCATATTTCAACAGAGAAAGAATTAAAAAAAAACTTAATTTCAATAAAAGTATGAGCTCAATATTTTTTGTTCATTGATCTGATCCATCCTATGACAATAATGCATCATTTTCTGTTAATTTTGCAAAGAAAATTTAAATATCCTTGATTCATTTTTTTCCAATTTATTCATGTATTAATTCATTTTTGTACCAAACTCATATTTTATTGAAAAACAATTTTTCATTTTCTTTTTTTGTATAAAAATCATAAAATCCAACTAAGATCAGGTCAGCCTTTACAAAATTGCAAATATATGTAATGTGTGTTTTATATTTGCATATTTTAATGGAGTTATTTTAACTCCAGTCAACATTCAACATTTAAATAAAGTGATGTTCTGGTCATGTGGCTTCTAGGGTTGTTACAGAACCTGATTTTTGATAACAAAAGATAGTCAAAAGCACTGTTAGATGTTTAACACTTCTTTCAACTACATTCACTCCCAGGCTATAGTCTACTTTTTGGAAATGTATGTGATCCATGTTTTAGCAATCATCCATTGTGTGTAGGGACATGCCAACCTTATACCAAATAGCTGCATGCCACATTTCCTATAGGAAGGCTTCAGGCATGTGCAACATTCCACCCAAGCTATCCTCTTGCACAATGAGCCCTGAAAAAGTTTAAGACAACCACCAATTGTCAGAAGATTTCTTTCACTATCTTCATCCGGCATATCTGAAATAGCTTCAGGTTTTGTCCGGTCCTTGAGGCTAAAAAAAAAAAAAAAAAAAAAAAGGCTTTAAAGCTAAAATAAAATGTAGACAAGAAGAGCTAATCTGAAACAAGTAAAAAGTTTATTCAGGGTGGTTAAAAAGAGATAGAAAAAGGACAGAATTTCTATAAGCACTTGAGAGGAATCCAATTTAAAATCAGCAAGTCAGTGGTAGGAGATTCAACTTTAGACTTTTAAGAATTTATCAGCTAAATTGATATTGATCTTCTGTCTAATAATCAATGAGGGTAAGGGATGAAGAGGAAACAGATTTATCATAATAAACAAATGCACTTGTCTTATTTTTAGCTGTGTGTTATTTTTATATTTGTAACAACCAATTTGTTTACAGTTTATACACAGTCTCAAAATACAGTCATTTGTTCTTTAAGAAAAGAAAAATTGTTAAACAAGAATGAAATGAAAATTCATTCATCATCAGATTTTGTTTATATTTTTAAAAAAAAAATCTATTTTTGCAAATCATCTTTTCTTTTTATTTCAAGAATAATACTGAATTTTGAATCAGCAAATTTTGACAAGATATTCTTGATTCATTTATCAAATTGTATACAAAGATATTTATATCATTTAGGGAAAATGGATTTTGTATGTATGAATTTGGTTTTCATAAGAATTGCTTTCATAGTATATGAGTGCAAATCTCAAATCATTAGTTGATTGTGCTTCTGAATAAATTTCCACACACTAATAAAAAGAGTAGACAATAAAGAAATTGTAATAGTTTAATGGTATAAATTTGGACTAAATGCTACTAAGTTTAATCGCAATCGACAATTTGGTGAAAAGACATAACTATAAAAAATATGCTCTTCTCATCAGTCAATATTATAAGTATTTATTAAATTTAAGATAGTATTGGTCATAAGAAAATACAGTAAAACTTAGTTCCATTATTGTAAGCCATGAATAAATACTAGTCTGACTACTATAAATTCTGTATGTATATCAATTTCTACAACATTCCTATGAAAGATGCAGGACCATGCCTTATATTTATTAATAAAAGATTGCTGATAATAGAATTAATAAACTTGTAATATTATAAAAATTAATGATTTATTACTGCACCTTCTAAACATGAAAACTAAACAGAAACAAGTATTTCTCTTTGCATGCTAAAGTTTATAGTTACAGTAAAACATCTGTCTATATTTCTGAGATGAGGTATTATGTACATTATTTACATTATTCGGACTATTGTCCTCATCTTTGTTGCCATATTTATTACAATGTTTAGGCGTTAGTTAGATCCAGTGACATAACCCAAAGAGTGTGAGTTTAATACCTGGTTAAGGCAGTGGAGAACTTTCAGAGGGAAATTAACAGGAGATCACTGATAACTGACATTCATTAAACATGGCACATGGAACTAGAACAGTCTACCCCAGTGAGTGAAATAAAGGGTTCAGTTCGACATTCCAACCACCTGAAGGAAGCCAGAGTGTACAATGGCTGAAACGTTGTAATAAATATGGCGACAAAGATGAGGACAATCGTCTGAATAATGTAAATAAAGTAAAACATGGTTCATAATATAAAAGATATGCAAAAAGGCATAAAATTGCATGCAAGATGCAATGAATTAAAAATAAATTTACATAGATAATTCATTTTTGAATCTATTAGAAATGATAACAACAGTCAAATTAAGATACATTTGTATTTCATTAATAAATATATAATTATGTTGTTTAAAATTTTCTGTATTTTATGGGGAGAAGTGTGCTTAATATCAAAGTGTAGACATAGAAATCAACACTGTATCATTACTGCCAGTTTCATGTCTCAAGCAATATTCAGACTATATATCACTACTCCCTTCATGGGCTCCATATATAGACCACTAGAAGCCTATGAGATATAATATCACCCCATAACTTAAATCTAAAAAAGTTTATTTGAAATACCAAATTTATACCCAAAGAAAATATACAGAAAATAATAAAATAAAAGATAATTAAAATAAAAAATACTCAAGTTCAGGAATATAAATAGCTTAAAACATTAAACCTAAACAAAAGAAATGGGTAGAGAAGAATTCTTCACTTCCCTAACTTCCTATATTTCCCCAATCACTTAGATATAAAGCCCACACAAACAGTAGTGACACATGGCCTGAAGATTACTTGTGTCACTATGCAGTGTTGATTTCTATGTCTATATATGTACACACACTGTAAGGCATTTTTCAGATAGAACAAAAATGAAAAAAGGTCATAAAGATGAGAAAATCTTAGCTCTTTGTCCAAAAATAATTTATTAAGATTCAAACTGATTATGCATAATAATCAAAGAACGTTACAAAGGCCAAATAGAAAATATGGTCAGATTTCAAACAGACTTGTAGAATTTTAAAACACATTTTTAATATTACATGTATAAACATATATAGAATAAAACAGCACAATGTCTGTGGAATATTCAAATGAACTGATAAGCCTGTCTGTGTCCCAGAGATTTAAATATAAATGGTTACAACAACATTAGGAAATGTATCTTTATTTTCAAGCCTTATTTAGTTCTTGACAACCTAAAGACTATATAACAGTTCACAATGCTTATCTGAAGACTTTCTTGCAGCAAGAGATTTCTATCATACAATGAGCATGGTTAACTTGTCCAAGTTAAAATAACTTCCAGATTCTTTGTTAGGCAAACTAATAACGAGAGGATTGGCTTAAATCCTACATTAAAATATTCTGTTTACTTAACTATATAGAAACAAAACCCAATTATAAGATCACATGAGAAATAAAAAAATCTGTTGTTTTTTTTTGTTGTTAATTCTCCAGTTTAAGTATACAATTTTATAAAAACATCACAATCTTAGTTTTTAGTTGAAGCCAAAATGCAAAATAAGATCTACATTATATAATGTCAAAGACTGATATTACAAGTGGTACATTAGCAAATACAAATTACTATGGCCCGAGTCAAGGAAATGAAAATTTGAATAAAAAATAAAAAGTAGTTCTCATTTGACTGACAGTAAATGAATGACTAATAGAAGAAAATGTAAAGAGAAGTAAATAAAATCAATACTACTTACAGGTTAACTATTTTATTTTTATATACATTTTCATTAAACAATCCTGTTGAACTGCACTTATTATGAATGTTTATCATTTTTCACACATATAATAGTTGGAATATAATATGCAAGTGTTTATTTATATACACAGATTGATATAAGAATCTGTATCAAAAACAAATACTGAATTTCCTATTAAAAATGCCATAAAAACAGACAAATGACCCTAGCTCAAGGAATTGTCTAATTTTAATGAAACTTGGCACTGCACTCAGCCATGATTTAAGGTGCAACATGCTTCTAGATTGGTTAGGATATTATGTATCATTTAACCTGTATCTCAGGAAAAAACATACATACAAGACTAGAGTTTTAATATTATATAGATATTGTTTGGGATTTTTTTTCTTGTCTAAGGTATTAGGTCTTCTGGCAAGTTGACTGTTGGCCACACCAATATTATTTTTATATATATAAATTTAAGTTTATTAGAAACAGAATTGTGTCTCTTTGTGACCTCCATAGCTTGACTTTTTGGCTAACTTGATTAACATTTATGAGCATTTATAAATTAAAACATTTTGGAAAACCAATAACATTTTTGCTCTTGTATATAAATACTTCTTACAAAATAAAAAAAAAAACTCTTGCATTTGCCTTGATGAAGTCCCTCAGAGGATGAAATGCATCGGCTAAGATAATTTTTCTTTTTTCATATATATATATATATATATATATATATATATATATATATATATATATAATAGATTGCCTGTATTATCCTTCACTTCACTGAGGACTATCACCTATAACTGATTTAAATTAGCATTCACAAAAATAAGGAAAACTCAAGAAAAATACAATTCACAAACAACAATAGATGCTCAATGAAACAACATATTTTTTACAAGTTTCATGTTTTAGAAAACTGAACATTTTCATAATTTAAAGATTTTCTAAAAATAAACCTAAATTTTTTTTATATAAAGTTTAATAAAGTTCTTTTAAAATCAATCAATAAATACAAAATTAATTGAAGAAAAAGTAAAATCTGATAATGTGCAGTCTTTTTAAAGTATTCAAGTTCAAAAATGATTTTAGTTACAACTGATAAGTTTAATAAAGATTAATTCCAAAATCAAAAAGACAAAAAGATACTAAAAGGTATGAAATATTCATTTTGTACCAGCATTAATGTTTAATATTTCACACAGTAGAATACATACACATTAGATTTCTTTGGCTATAATTATGGGAAAAATGAACTTGAAAATAAAAATCTACATATTTTAAAATACACAAGAGAAAATCTGCTTTCTTATTCAGAAGAACTAAATGCTCAAATGTTTTTTGAATAAAGTTATTTTCAATTGAAGCTTAAATGAGAATTGACTCTTTTTTCACATTTCCCAATTGTTTAGGTCAGGATTTTAAGATATCTATAGTTCAGAAATGTGTTGTCAATGAATTTTCACACAGAATTATTGTTTTTTTTGGGTTTGTCAAGTTCCCAGTACCATCTTTTGCACACTCTTAGAAGTGTGGGTTTTTCTTTTTATTTACTCAGTCCTTTATGACTTGTATGTTTCCTATAAGGTTTACGGAGAAATCAGAAAGTAAGAAAATGAGTTATACATGAAATCATATACACACACACACACACACACACACATGCACAAATTAAAAACCTTAATCAACATTTAAATACTTGTTTCTGTTTTCGAGCCTGATACAAAAATGTAATTTTTGAATAAAGTACTCATTGTCAATGCAAAACAGATTTATTATAAGAACACAAAATGAAGAAAATCATGTCTAGATCCTTCGAAAATCTCCATATAAATTGGAATTTACTGAGGAAAAACGTTCTTTGTATTTGGTTGGATTCAAAAAGAATGCTTTATTAAAAATAGCCATAATTTGATGTTACTATACAACTCAACAGTCAGAAATTAGCTCATTTCGGTGATACATTAGAAAACAACCCTGGTATAAATTTATATGAATAAAAGATGTAAAAAATACTAGAATTTTTCTTGAGACTTGGCATATTTTACATAATAAATAAAATGCATTATTTTACAATTTACAAAAAAAACATTGAGGAAATAAAACAGTGTAAGTAATAAAATGTAAACAAAATATAATGGAAATAAATTGTTTTCTAAACAAGATTCAAAGTACATTTAAACCTTATTACAGTATGATGTAAAAACCACAGGTACAATGCATTAAAGTCAGTTTAGTCATACCTTATTTATAATGAGAGTAAAATTGGCTATTAATAGTGAAAATCATTGCTTAAACAAATATGTCCAATTGTGCTGTGTTAAGAACCACTGGTCAAGAAGATTTTATTGTTCACTAAGAAACACCATTGCATCTCAAATTATTTTTAAGGCTTATTACATGTTTAATACGATTCAGTGTTGAAAAAGTCAACTGCATTGTAGGGTCAATAGTTGTATTCTACTCAAAGAATTATTCATTTACTTAACAGTAAGCTTGTATCAGTTCAATTTTATTTTAACTATAAAGAAAGCTAATATTACAGTATATTTAAGAAAACAAGGTAGCTATTTTTTTTCATTTTGGGATATAATTTACTTTACACTAAGTATAAGCATAGTTCAAATACTCAAGGTAGAAGATTCAACATTAAATCTATAATGATGCATATCTGACATGTATAAAAAAAAAATAGGCTTGTGTCATTTTGTGGGATAAATGATAAATTTCTCTTCACTATGATAAAAGTACAGACTAAGATATGCAATTTCTAGTTATCTCTTATAGTTTGAAAATCAATTAAGTTTTGTGAAAAAAAAAATCAAATCTGATATCATTTCTAATAAGAGACGTGGTACGTTTATCTATGGAAGTTTTCTCAAACTCTTTTTTTTTATATTCACAAAAAAATAAACATAAACTGTTTTAAATTATTACTCAGATAGTTAAGTTTAAAAAAGAAGATTTGGAAACATTTTTCTTTTTAAGGGCTAACAACAAACTGTATTGAATAGAATCCTCCAGTAAGTTAGAATAAATTAATGAAATGTTCCCCTTTAGCTTGTTAAGAGTTTAACCTGAGAATTACTATAATAATTGTTATTAAAGATAAGAAGTGAATAAAGGTAAATTCCAGCAATACAATTAACAGTCACAGTTATTTAAGATAAGCTTCTTTGCTGAAGGAATTCATTCCCTTCACTAACATATGGAGAAATAAGAATTTCAGAAGTTAGAAAAATAACAACAATTAATTATTTCTGCTTAAAAAAAAAATAAAAAATGATATAACAAGGAGATAGTAAAATATTCTCAGCTGAACTTACTTTTCAAAATCTAGCTAAATGATCAAACATCAGATCTAGGGTGGAAGGATCTTTTTGGTTAGGCTGAGAACTTTTCAGCACTCCCTCGTAAAGAAAGCTATACTTACAGGTTGAGCAAAATAGTACAGTGCAAGACTACAGTTCAGTAAGACTTATATTTTATTTCCAGACTGGCATTTATGACTAATAAATAGATAAAATTTCTCTTTTATGAAAACTAGCATTAACACTCATCTTGTCCAACAATCAGTTTAGTAGTTGTAAAATCTATTAAAATGAGAAATGTATATACATATATGAAAAATGTACATATATATATCATTAAAGAATGATGACAATAGTACAAAAATGTTTAATACAGAGTGCAATAGGTAAATTGTCACCATTTTTTATTTTTAATTTTGTGCATGGATGTTATTTGTTTTTGATTTTGTTGACTACAAAGTATAATAGGGTCAGTGAGAAAAAGAGCACCATGACACAATTCACTATGTCAGAAATTTGAAAACGGTATTCTGTACTGCTTGGCATTTGCACTGGAAGCTCCAATAGGAATGTTTGGGTGTTAATATGAGGACAGTGAAGAGGATTTGGAAAGAATTGGATGAGTTTAAGGGTGATTACAAAGGTGTTTGGAGTGATCATTAGTGATGGCAATGTTATGCCACCATTCATCTTCCCACAGGGTCTCAGACTCAATGTGGAGGCTTATATCAAGCACCTTGAGGGGGTAGTACTGCCCTGGGTCAAGAAGGTGGGTGCTGGAAGACCCTATATCTGGCAACAGGACTCTGCCACACAAGCAGGAGAACTCAGTCATGGCAGTCAGACAATTTCTGCAACCACATCACCCTTTACATCTGGCCACCTAACTCCCCAGATTGCAATCTCCTTAATTATTGTGTTGGGCAGAGTTGAGTGAGAGACCAACAAAACTCCATGTAACACCAAAGTTGAACTGAAGGGAAGAAATATGGCAGCATTCACCAACTTAAACAAGGAGACCGCCCAGAAGAGTTTCAGGAGATTCTGAAGTTGTCTGGAGGCTGTGGTTGAAGCCAATGGCAATTTTAGTAAATTTACTCTTTAGTAATACAAGATATTTTTGTGTAATTTTGGTAAATATATCTGTTAAAATGAGATGTCAGTGTTATTTTCATTTTTGCATCATTTCAATGACAATTTATCTATCGCACCTTGTACTGAGATAAGAGTTTTGGGAGAATGTCATATGCTTTGTGAACAAAACAAGAAACATTTGCCATAAGATAAAGATTTTAACAAGATTCTTAGAAAGATATGACTACTTTTAAACATTAATGGCTTACAGGCAAACAAATCAATCATTACTTATTTATATTCATTCGTTTGCCTTCATCTGCATTGCAGGTTTTAACATTAATGGTCAGTCAGAGGCGGCCAAATAACATTGCTGATGTTGATTGAACATGAAGCCTACCATAGAGCATATAGAAGGAAACCATTAAATTCTAGACTAAGTCCATAAACTGTCAGCATGTAAGCTGTATTGGTTTGACAGAGGCTTGGCTTGTTATGCAATTGCTAATACAAATAGTATTGTGACAGAGAGAGAGAGATTAGATGGTGAAAGAGATTTCAAGTAGAACGGAATGACTAGTGCAGTTTTCCAATCTGTAGATAGCTAAAGTCAAATCTCTCAAGCTGACATTAGTTATAAAGAGAATACACCTACAGAGTGCACTAGGTCAATAGAATCTAACAGCAACTCTTTCAATATGATATTGGTCATAATCAGCTTTTCCTATGGAAATATTCACTGTTAAGAAATATTAGAATTAATAATTCAATAATTCTTTTATTCAACATTAGAAGAATTTATTTTTCTACATTAATGTTTGTTAAAGTTCAACTCTTTGAAGGTATCTTGAAATTTTAAATAGGCTATTTTATTACTCAGATTACTATACTAGACACTATCAAACTTTTAATACTAGAGAAATCTCTAAAGGAGCAAATTCATTTATAATTTTTTGTCGTTTCACTAAATCTAAGAATGTGCCCTTGCCATGTTACATGTTGTCCATTTGAAAAATAGTTGTCAATCCTGATAAAAAATATGCTTTCATTGAGTTATGATTTATAGCACTACAAAGACACATAAATTCTCAGTTGGAATAACATAAAGTCACTATTATTTCACCACATCAGGTTGTTTGCTATACAAATATTTTTGTAAGTATGAGAAATTCGATATGTTGATTAATTTCAAAATGAAAATCAAAATACTTTCTCTTACAAAACATGTTTAAAATCTTCAGGGAAATTTTATAAAAACTTTTTTTCTAATATCTGATACAGTGTTAAAATATTCCCATCATTATTATATTAAGAAGTTATTTGCATTTTCAAAGGCAAATATCAACCAAAATAATTTAAATTAATTGTTGTCTCCAATTTGATGACATTGTAAATATTCAGTTAATTCATCAAGAAATACATGTTTTAAATTATCAATCATTTCAGGAGCATGACTATCTTGACAATATCAAATATGATTAACAAAAGTAAGAATGTGCTCAGAATGATTTCTTTAATTTCCTTTAATTCCTCTTCATTAATATCATTTTTATAAATCAAAGTGGTCTTAATAAAGGTAAAAACTACAATTTTGAAATAGCATGGCTTTTATTCAAACCATTAATTTCTGTTTATGCATGAAATGTATAATTTAAAAAAAAAAAACAACAACAAAATAAACCAGTAATTCAGTTTCTGATTTAGTCCTTTCTTGACAATATTTTCAGTGATTTGCATAAGCAAAAGTAAAACAAGTTAGGAAGTTTACAATTAGAGATTTCTAACAACTAGTACATTTTGATAATGACAATGATAAAAGATGTAGGCAGTATAAAACTGCTAAAACATTTCACAATAGTTCCCTGATATAAAATATATAAAATGCAATGAAGATTTAAGCAATTTTTAATGATTAACATTGATGAACTAAACAATTATCTTTTTTCAGTAATGAGCATGTAGCATCTCAATGTTGAATTTCAGAGCAAATGTTTAAATTTCTTTTAATACAATTAAGAGAAGAACTGATAAAAGATGTTTAGAAGGAGAGAAGAAATACAAAGAAAAGATTTTAGTAAATTGCCTGAGAAATTAAAAAGAAAAGAAATAAAGATAATTATAAAAATAATGGAAACTTAAGTAAATTTAAATCACTTCTTTAAAAGAATTATTTTCTTTTTCACATGAGAATTCACTTTCAAATGAGAGAATGATTTAGCCATCAAAAATATTTACTATGAGATTAAATCAAACCAAATTCTGAATAGTTAAGTAACAAATACTTTTTGCAACAGTAAATGAAAGTTGGCATAAACAAAATTAATCCACAATAAGGAAATAATTAAAAATGTACAGAAAAATGACATAGAAACCAACCAATATGATCTACTTTTGAAAACTGCTTCAAAAATTTCTCTGTTGGCTGCTGATATCCTTTTTTGGAAGGAAATTTATCAATACCCTTTATGGGTACTTTGACCAACATATCTACAGCAGGAAGTCTATGCCCATAAAATGGAACATTAATTCTGGTTTTATGAGTTGATTTAAAGATTTTTCACAGTTAAATTTGATTTTACTGAAAGAACACTCAGTTTAAAGGAAAGAAGTTTTGTTTTGAAAGCAATCAACTTTTTAAAGTATTTATCTTAATAGAAAATTTACACTCATATTTTTTTTGCATTTTTTCATTTTTCCAATAATTAAAAAATAATCATAGCCTGTAAAATGAATTATAAAAGGAGCTGAAAGGGCAAATATTTAAAAACATAATCTGATAATGGTAATAAATAATTTCTTTTTTTTTAAATGAATAACTAATAGCAAATGCAGCAAAAATAATGCTTATGTCAATTAAGAGAATATGAAGTTTGTTATCTGGGAAGAGCATAAATGAATAAACGATATGTATTTGCTTCTGTCTGTCTGGACCATGATAACAAAGAGGGTCAATATGAGAAAGGTCAAGCTTATTATGGACTGACAAACTCAAAAGAATATGTACTTGAATTTGATTTTTCTTCAGGGTCATAACAGTGTTTATAAATAATCTAACTGTAAATAACAAAGATACATATATTAATCACATGTAAAAGATTTGGAAATTGTATTTTCATAACAGTGAGAATATTTATGATACATAATCAACAGGATTTCTTTCCTTATACTTAATCATTGCATTTAAGTCAAATGAACAATATTTATTCCAGTATATCTCACATTTACAATTCAGTAAAAATCATGATTTGTCTGCTCATCATCCTAAATTCTTTTGAACAATACAAACTTCTATGAAATCTTGTAAGTGCAATTATCTAGATATTTTATAGACAAAAATACAATTTTTATACAAAGCTAAGTAAATCTATAAAGTTGATAAGGATGTTCTTTTTGGTTACAGAAATACTTAATATTGTGAATGGAGCAAGATTTTATAAATACAAATTTTTTTAATCAATAATGCCAGATTTTGTACAAGTCAATATTTTCACAATAGCAATGGTATTAACTAACCAATATTGGTAAAGTTTTTAAGATATATTTTATGTTTATATGATAAATATAGCAAATGAATTTCAGCTTATAATGTATCTTTTTATTAGAAATATTTACAATAACTTATTACTGGGAGTGTGATTTTATTATGCACCTGGAATTGTGTTCATCATATTCTATGTATAATGTTTAAAATTTACTATATTTATAGGGGAAGAGTGATGAGTATGGTGATAGGCAGCATGGGAATTGGACTTAACATTGAGGTGGACTAATGTTCTGATCTAGTATTGTAGGCAGTAGAATTAGAGGTCACTTCAAGGAAAAAATCAGATATTAATCCAATAAAGAACTTGAAGTTCATCATTGAAAGATGTATATGAGAATGAAGAAAATTCATGTAAAAAAAGACATTTGGGAAGCAATAAAAACTGAAGTAAGTAATGTTAAAGTAATATTAACAAAATCTTACTGAAAGACTGAAAAGTTTATAAAATGTCAAGGGTCCTATATTAACTGGAAGGTACATGGGACACTATTAATCAAATATGTTTCTATGGCCCATATCTTTTGGATTTATTTATAAATAAAAATTTATGTTGCACTTTGTTTAAAGCAAGTTATCAGTATTTTAAATAATTGATAGATATTATACAGTATGTCAGATTTTATTATGTAAGTCAATGTTTTCATAATAAAATTGGCATTAATCAAATAGTGTTTGTAAAGTTTTCAGGATATATTTATATGAGCAATATGTGAGTTTCAGATCATCTGTCCTTATTAAAAATACAATATCTTGTTTCTTTTGAGGTCATATTTTTTAGGACCCCATAGCAATCTTTATATATCAGAAATTAAAAAATATCAGTAACTTATTTGAAAAGAGAGAGAGAGGGAGAGAGAGAGAGAGAGAGAATGTCCATCTTAAGTTTTAAAAAATTACTAAAAAAGTAAGGCACATTTATTTGCAATATTATTGGCAATGTTTTATATACTTTTCAAATATTTGCTATATTTTAAAGATATTTCTGAAAGAAGTATACACATTTATATAACTGTACTGTGAAATTGATTTCACTCATTGTTATTTTAGAACCAATCAACATCAGTGATCAAAGATTTGCTATGCAGCTTCACATTAACTATAAGTAAGGATTATGAAGAATCAATAAATCTTCATTAGATTTCAATACATGTAAAAACTTTACAACCAGAAACAGGAGAGCAAGAAACTTAGTTCAAAGTAGAATACAAAATGTGAATTCAAAAGGTTGGTTGAATGGTTATCAATAGAAGGCAAATGCTATAAGAAAAACCAATGAGAGATGAAGTAGAGGGAATTGCTGGTAAGGTATGGCAAAGAATAGCAGTGCCGTGGAAGGAATTTGGAAAGACTGTTCTATAATGGTGGACGTGCAATGGCTGATGATGATCCTGATCATCAACAATATTAAGTGTTTGTGACATAACATGGTGGCTGACTAAGTAATAGTTAATGAGTGAGCAGTGGCATATACAATTCTCCAATAAATACCATCCAAGCAGTAACAACTGGAAAAAGATGTTACACCTACTGTCAACTTTAACAGGAGCCAAAATATGATTGATGAATATTTCAAATAAAGAAATTTATGAAATGAATAAAATTCATAATTTTCTTAACTTATATACTAATTTAGGTCCTTCATTCATTCTTAATCTTATATTGGCACCAAATATGTACCTATGTATATAAATATTAACTATAGGGATTGATAGAAGTAGGTGCAATGATACACACAGAGAGTAAGAAATGGGTGTATAAGAATATGAATGAATGCATACATATATAAAGACACAATGCTAAACTACAGATATATGAGGGGAAGCTGAAAAGTTTTCTATGTGATAGAAAAGTAATTCAAAAATAAATTTTGGTTATTGGTCAGAATTTTACAAGTAAGTTTTTGTATGCTAATTTTAAATTGTTTTCATTTTATACAGCACTTTATTAAACAAGGACTGAAGAAGAATTAACAACATGATAAGAAATAAATGGAAGACTTGACTGAAGTGATCATTTCAATAATGTAGAGCAAAACTATTTCTCCTGAATCAAGAAGATATAATCTGTTATTTTTGTTTTAATTAGGGAAAGACAAATTATATATTCTTTTAATTTTACATGTACATTTCAATTAAACTTCAAGATCTTTTAATATTTGTATAGTAAAAAAATTGACAAATTACTGAAATCATGTCTCAAACTCAGATCTGGCATTGAACAAATTGACTCCTGGTCAACTACGTCTCTTTAGATAAATCTTATTGAACATACCTGAGCCATTTGCGATCATGAAATAAAGAAATTGCAAAAAAAAAAAAAAAAAAAAAAAAAGATTCTTGCTACATATTTTAACGTTGTCACACCCTACATATTCCACTGGTGCAAAGTAAATTTTACTCAAATAGCTTCTTCCCATGTATACCACTGCCCTGTAGAACAGACTTCCAAAAAGATGTTTCCCCTGATCACTACAATGTTAAACTATTCAAGTCTATAGTAAACTGTAACCTTCTTCCATCTATCCATATAAACTACCCCTTAAAAGTCTACCAAAAGTGTCGCCAGACATTGTACAGGGTGAACTTTACTGTAAAAATAAAATAAAAAAATAAAATATACCAAAAGAGTAGAGTGCAATTGTGAAAGAGCAAAATCTAAGATCAGGTAAAAGTATGTCTCCTCCAAGTATGAATTAAATAGCAAAATGGACTACTCTGCTGAATTTAATATTATGGAAAAGGCAGCATGAAAGCACTCCATTGCTTTCAGGAAATCATGGCAACTCACAAATAATAGAGAAATGGAATACGATTAGTTATGACCAACTACACCCTGAAATGACATGGCATTTACAAAAAAATAAAATTTGAAAAATTCTAAGTTTAATAAATTTTAATTTGCATCATAAAATATTGTTGAGTAGCTTATATTTTTGAATAAAGGTTGTTGTTTGAAAACATGCATATTTATTTACTTTTTATGGAGAAATTCCAAGTTTTTTTTAACTTTGAGTCTAAATAAATAAATACAAGATGCTATTAATCAAGTACATGCAAATATAATGAAAGTATTAAGAAACTAAATAATAATAAAACAATTCTCTTTAAGAATTATTATTTACATGTAACTGCTTGTCAAGATTTTTATAACATTGCACATGACATTGATTCTTTTCATTTTAAGAGACTATAAGCCTAATAACAAACACTTAGGAATGGAGTAAAAATGACAAAATTAAACATGTACTTAACTGCTAATTAAATACTAGTCAGAAAATGTATATATGCTATAAAAATGAATTAAAAAAAAAATCAGCTAGGCCAGGAAAATAAACTTAATTCTGACAAAATTTTGAAAGTCATTATCAGCATGACTCTTTAGAATTTATTTCTTATATCAATATATAAATCAGTGATATGAATGATAATAAAGAATATAAATAGTAGATATCTTGTAAAATGTGTGCTTAACAAGCAAGAAACTATGGAGTTCATTTTTTAAAGATCATTTTTAAACAAGTCATAGTGTCATAAATAAGTTTCAGTCTATGACATTTAGACTTTGGTTGGGATCACATCACTCAATTTGTGTAGGAATAAAATTCGTATATAAATGTATGCAAAAATATTAAATAATACAGTAACCTAATGGGATTTTGAACCAGAACTGTCAGAAAAAAGAAAGATTTTTTTGAGGAAGTTAAAATAAAACAAAGGCTGTCAGTTAATGGTTTTGATTTATTACTATTGTCAAGTAAGTAACATATCTAGAATAGGACAAATATCTGTCGAAAAATAGCAGTAGATATTATTGACTGCTGTAATAAGCAGTGCAAGATGGCCTTGAAAAAAAAGGCAAGGCATAAAAATAAAGGAAAAAAAAAAAACAAACAAACATTCTACAGATACAATGAAAGAAAGTAAAAAAACAAACAAACAATAAAATAAAGCCTTCTGGGTTATGGTGTATACAAGAGAGAGAGAGAGAGAGAGATAGTAAAATAAATATTCTGCTTGGGTGCTTAATTTCTAAAAGAAATTTTAACATAGATATGGAAACAAGGATAATCAATATTTTTTTTGTCCATTCAATTATTTCATTTTTATGAGACTGATGACATTAATGATGGATAACAGTGCTACTAACATTGCAGGTAAAGACAATCACAGAAGAAAAATTAACTGGTAGAGCAAAGATGCTCAATTCTAGTAAGAAACTATGTTGGTAACTTGTAATAATGTAATGATGTTAGCCTCTTGCAAGAGACAAATCACTGATCAGATATTAGCCTCTTAGCTGAACATGTAGAAATGTCTGCTTAAAAATTATTTACATTATTTTATTTTTGCACAGAATAGAATCATATTTGTTAAAGAGTGATGATAAAAATTGAAATATAAAGTTTCAAAAGTTTCAGTACATCATACACCAAACCTTAGAGATAGCCTGTTTATTTATAAATGTGATTTTTTATACATATAAAAGTAATTGACATGACTATTTTTCAAAAGTAGACTGTCTTAATTTTTAGTAAACGAAAGAGTTTCATTACACATTGATCTAATTCTTAAAAACACAACAATCATTAGTAATAATATAAGTTCTAAAGTATTAAATAAAATACAGTCATGAATAAACATTTAAAAATAATAAAAAAATTGTAATGGATGACTCAGTTTTTCAAAAATGAAAAAATGCATAGCATGAAGAACTCCAAAGACAAACAAACATTGCTTTTAGAGACAACTTTTGTTTAAAATTTTATATTTTAACTCACTTTTATAAAGATAATTTATATTACAGTATAATATAATATGAAATCTCAGTCATCTTCTCTTTTAACAACATAAATGTAACAAATTTGAAAGTATTCCATTACTTTTGGAAACAATGCAGCAAAAAAAAAATAAACAATGATGCAGAAGAATAAATATTTCCCTTGATTTAATTGCTTAATTAAATCTTATAGTAGTTGTATTGGTATAGATATTGTTGTTTCAAGTTCAAAATTGAGTACACCACTAGGTCATGATTAGATATTTCAGATTCTCTGCTGTTCTTCAATCTATTCATGTATGGAATTAAAAATAAAATCTTTAATACTCATGGATATGAAATTAACAAGTATAATTTTTAATGATTGAAGATTAAAAAAAAAAAAACAAGAAAAATTATGACTGATTAAGAAAAATCAGAACTTTAAATTATTCCTTTAAAAAAAAAAAAAAAAAATAACAAAGTTACTGAAACAAAAATAACATTCATGTTATGACTAAGGTTCATTGATGTTTCAATTGTTATTACTGAGTAAATGCTTTAATTTGTAGTGCTACAAAGAATAATTTAAAAAAAAAAAATGAAATTAACTTAGCATTTCATTGTATCTTTAAACAAGGCAAAACTAAATCTGTCTTCTAGCAATTTCGTTTATAAGTAAGAGTAAACAGGGATTTGGTTTATGTCACCAACATAATAAAAAAGAAAAAATACATTTGAATTCCCAATGTTTAAGAATTGCTTTATAAATGTATGTTGGAAATAATTTAGAATACGGACTTGAGATTAGTTTTAAAACCAAGATTTATGTTAAAAGTTAAAAGAAATCGGTCATAAAAATTATAGAAGATTTACCAAGATACTGGCATAAAGGCAAATATAGAAAATTTACCTGAGAACACTGATTTTTAAAATGTATATGAATAAATGTGTACATGAAGTGCGATTCCTTTTTAATAATGGTAAGCTTAACAGTTTTACAAGAGATTGTTAGTGAGTTTCTGTTTTATTGGGTGCTCCATGCTTGTAACAATATCTATGTGGTACACAAAAGCAAATTTAATTTATAATCAAAATCAACATGGTCTAATGAAAATAAAAAAAATGTAAAAATTTTATCATCAAAGAAGGAAGCCCTTCAAGAAAAATTTAAAGAAATAATTTAAAGGCCAATCAATGTTAAGGAGAAAGTTATACTATAAATATTTAAACTTTCTGAAACTTCCTAATACAAATATTTTCAAAAAGATGAAAATAGATTTAATCACTTGAAGATGAATATATATATATATATATATATATATATACTGAAATATTTTTTTTAATTGGTTGTTTCAAACTGTATATTAAATTAACAATTTTTCTTCACTGAAATTATGTAGATAAAACAGATTTTACCCACTTAATATAACTGAAGTTTTTATTAATGCTGTAAGTTTTTATAAAAGCTTGAAAGTTTAAATTTATGAGATTTTTTCATCAGCCAAACACAAAAAATATGTTTACTGTTTAATATTATTTGTCCAACCAACCACATTATTTATTGCATAATTTATTAAAATTTACTGAGTTAAATTCTACTTGTTGCAGAAAAAGACTTGCTCTAGAGTAACAGGTTGGATATGGACCATTACTCTTTTGTATTTCATGTTACAAACAGAAATTGTTAAAAAGAAAAAAGAAAAAAAAAAAAAAAAAAGAAGCAAGCAATGATGCCCACTCATGGATATTTCCAAGAATCATTACTAAATGTGCATTGAAAATAATTTAGAATACGAACTCAAGATTAGTTTTAAAACCAAGATTTATATTAAAGGTTAAGAGAGATGAACAAGCATTTTTTCTTGCCTCTTCTATCTCATAAATTACATTTACCTTTGGATCTGTAATGTAAATTAAGAATGTAGACAAGAGGAAACTATTCTTGACAATAATGCTTCAATAAATATCAATAAGTGAAGATAAAAATAGATATCAACAGGGAGAAAATGAAATGTCTAAAATTACTAACAATAACCTTCATAAACTCTTTCAGAGAACAAATATTTTTCAAATATCATATTATACATGATATATATGGGTTTGTGCAGATTAATTTATCCACAGCACAATTTAGAAAATATATATATGTAATAGACTTAAGTATCTATATTTATCAATAAATAGAACCCAATTCCATGCAAAATATTCATAATTGTTCTGTTTTGAAAGAAAGCTATAGTAAGTTATGACAGGTTTTTTGATTGATGATTGATTTGAAGATTATAACTACATTTTAGCATATAAAAATACTTGTAATTGAACTTATCAACATTCTAGTAGACACAAGCAAATATCTTTGCAAAGAAAGAGAATGTGAATATTCAAATAAAGGAAAATGAATAAACTAATATATGTAGATGTTGAACATAGTAATTTTTATATATTGTTAGACATTTATAATTTTAGTCAATTTTCTGTTTCATACATTTATGCTCAGTTTGAAATAGCTTTCAAGATTAACAGTAAACTTTCATTTTATACCATCCTTGTGATTTTTGTTCTGGAATTTACTGACAATTTTACAACTTTAAAAAGTGCAAAATCTTTAAACAGAAAATTCAAATATTTCAATGAATTGTTTTCAATAAAGTGTATAAAACTTTTCATCTCTGATATTTTTATATCGCTGGATATGCAAATTAAATTTGATAAATGATATCACAAAATTGATGAGGAAAAAGTTTCAGTAGGGAAAAAGCATTGGTAAGATAAAGAGAAAAGAATATTACGTTAAAAAGTAAAACTGGTATTTTTAAATATAAATGATAGGTTAAGGTTTTGACTATTAATATTAATTAAGAAGAACATACATAAAAACAAACATTTTCTATAAAAAAAAAAAAAAATTGCATCAATGAAGATAACAAAGTGGATATAATTAGAAGAAATAATCTATTTTCGGGATTTCAAAATGGAGAAAAGGACATTAAAAATTATTTTGGCAGAATAAACCAATTATACAAAATGATGTTTCAATATAAATATACTTATATATATTAAATTGAAAAAAGACAAGAAGATGCGATTGCATTAAAATTCTAATATTATTTAACAATCATTGATATACTCCATGTAAAGGAGTTGGCAAATACAAATAATGCCAAAATTTCACATTAAAATATATTATACAAAAGAAGAGATTTTTTTAAATACTTCCTATGAATAAGACACCAAACAAAGCATCCATATAGAAAGTAAAGGAAAATATGTAAGGAAATATTTAAAGGAAATATTTTAAAGAAAAATTAAAGATTTTAGAATGAAAAATTGCTGGACAAAAGTATATCTTTTTTAAATTTTTAATTGAACTCATGCCAAGCAAAGCAGGAATGCCACCAAAACACAAGGGATTACAGGGTGTGGAAGAATTTGGAACAGAAACATTAATGAGCAGAAAAAGAAGGGATTAATCAGAAGAGTAGATAGTGATTGGTATAGCATTTTAATTTTTGCAGATTAAAGTTGGCTGGAAAGTATGGAGCCAGAAGGGAGTTCCACAAGTGAGAGAGTGCAAGAGAAGAAACTGTTAGCATAGAATTTACAGCTACATCTAACCAGATCAATTGTAAATTGATGAGATCTCAATGCCAGGTGCGCTTAAATTCAAAAACTCCAGGTACCGTTAATTCAAAACTGCTTTAATATACCTGAAAACAGGTCGTTCAATATTGAAAAATTAAGTTTCATTGATATTTATAAGCTTGTTTTGAATTTCCAAACCACAATTTTAAAGTAGATCCTGTTTTTATAACAGGATTTCATTTAATATCAATTTCTTTACAGCTGTTAAGAGTCATGAGGGTTGAACAATGTTTATTTTAAATCTATTATCATTATTTGATGGGTATGATATAATATTTTAAAAACTAAAAAATAATCTGGAAGAATTTGTAAATGCAAAAGAACCTTTTTAAAGTTACAAAAAATATCATTGACAAAAATATCTGCAAAGAAGAAACTAGTTAAAAGGAACAATATTAAAGCCAATCAAAGAATTCGTATAATTATGTCACTTCTATGAGTTCTAGAATTCATTCCTTTTACTTAGTTCAATAGTGAAACTAAGAGGAACAAAAGAAAATTAAAAAAGAAAAAGAAAAAATAATGCAAGCATCTATGACAACGATTTTGTCTTTCATCACACAACACAAATGCTGGCAAAAGAGAAAGTTAGAGAAAAAATGTAAAAATAGTTTATGAATATGAGAAGGTTTTATTCTGTTCTTTTTTTAAACTTCAGTTGCTGTGGGCAAACAGATGATGCATCAAAGATATTTCTTTGATGCGAAACAAAGAAGGTTAAATCTGCAAGAGACAAGCAGGATATTATTAGGCCAAGGCTTAGTGTCCAATTCTGCCTTCTCAATGCTCTCAGCAAGAAAAGGGTCAAGGTAAAAAGTTTGAAATTATTTTCAGGTTCTCTCAGCTAGAAAGAAGACTTAGTCAATCCATTTTTAATACCGACCTAAATTATTTTATAAGGCAACTGTGAATGCAATCATCAGTATGAATGAAAAACATTAATAGAGTAATTGCCTTTTGATGTTAGGCTTACTAATAAAGTGAAATTTACTTGTACATCATTTGTAGATTCATATTATAAAGGTATGATCTAAGTAAAAAAGAATTTAGGCTTTAAAAATATGGGATATAGTCATGATAGATAAAGAATGCATACAAATGATTGACTTTTTTTTATTATTAAAATACATTTTGAAGAGTCATCTTAATCTTCTGATATTAAATCCAACCTGTTTTTCTTTTTAGAATAACTCTAGAATATTGTAAAATATCATGAAAATATCAAACTGATGAATAGCAGTGGAAGAGAAAATGGGAAAGAACATAGAATAAACAAAAAATAAAGAATGTTGATTCTGAGGGAGCAATAAAAAAAAAATTCAAAACAAGAGTAAACATTTCTAGCAAAAGATTTGAGAACTATGGAATATTTAAAACTAACAAATAATTCAAGAAAGATGACAGTAAAAATAATTTATGCTAAACTCAGTGCTAACATTTTATTGTTATATGAAACTGCTGTGCAAAAAATGTATAGTTACTATCATGAGAATATATAAACTGAAAAAATACAAAAGATATAAACACTTAGGAAAGTAGAGAATTTTCAGGATTCTTTATTTTCTTAGTTTCAAACTCCATCATCTCCAGAAAGGTTTGTTATATTTTCAACGTTTTAAATATTAAGTATTATTACATTTGCACAATATTAAGAGGTCTTGCAATGACATTAACCCTAATGTAAAAACTCAAAAATTTTCTTTCATTTTCAAAAGAGTTCTTAGAGATTTTTTAAAGTTTAAAAAATATATCGATAATATACAATTTTTGAAAGATTGAATAATTTATTTTATGCAAGAATGAATTTGAAGATATAAATTAATCAAGAAAATAGAATACTTTTATTAGCTGTTAAGAAATAAAATGAAAAAGTACAGAATGATAAATCTGAACTGTTGTGAACTCCATGGAGGGATTCTATAAAAAAAAAAGTTATTTTCTGTAATATTAAAATCTTTTGAATGAAATTTAAAAAAAAAAAAAAATAACAGATCATGAATACACTGCTAAAGAAAAAATATAATGTAAAAAAAAAAAAAATCTTAATTTATTTTTAACCCACCAAATATTGATAGATTATTTCTAAGGGTTATATCATAATAAAATTTTTTTATTATCTTATTTTAAAATTGTCTCTGTTTCTTTAGATGTTCCTATTTTATAGTATCTCAAAAATGAGAATAATCTAAATCCTGATATTAAATGTAAATATTTTTAAGATTTTTCATAAGAAAATGCTTTTAATCCTGCTAGGCTCTTACATCATTCAGAAACTGTGTCATTGGAACATTATTTCTGAACACAAAGCTAAGAGCCAAAACAAACAACACACAACATATATTTAACATTTTATTTAAAGATCAATGAAAATGTTTCTTTTGTAGAGACCTAAAGCATCTTTCTAAAATAAAACTCTTCTATGCATCACTTGATAATAGAAATGATAATATAGTGATTAGTATTATATATATATATATATATATATATATATATATATATATATATATATATATATATGTTTCATAAGAACTATCCTTGTCAAAAATGCCTAATATCTGAACTGACACTTAGTTCCTTTAGATATTCATCTTCAAAGAATAGATTTACATTTAAAATAATCTTTGTTGAAATTGGCTTTGAATCAGGAGGAGGAACGTTAACAGTAATCCCATTCACTTCTACAATAAAGAACTTCAGGATTAATAGGTTTCAAAATATTACTTTAGCATATTTTATAAAATCCTCTATTTATATCATTTGGAACTCTTTCAAATTTAAACTTTTTTTTGGCCCAAAATGAATTGTACAGTTCCAGTTAGAACTGATTATTTACTCATGTAAGGAAGGCCTTGCTCCCAACAAATAGCCTAAAATGAGAATTGAGTGGGTCAAAATGACAGTGATAGTTAAGTATTAAAAGGAAAAAAGCAGTTGATGATGTGGGTTAGGGAAAGGAGGTGCAGTGAATGAGACTAGAAATTTAGTGACATAATTTGATGATGCTACCAATCAACACTGAAAGGGATCTGACCATTTTTCTTAATCACAGTAGCTCAAATGAATGTTATTAACCTTTGCAATCTACACCAAGTGTGAACTTTGGCTAGCAATGAACAACAATATCACACACTTTCCATTCTAACAAACCAATAATGTAATTGAAGAAACCAACTATTTGCCAGATTACTGTTTACCCAAGTTGTTGTTGTTGACCACTGCTAATAAGGCCAGAAAGCATGGTAATGACTATCCAACTGACATGAACCTGCACAAGCAGTCCCCCAGGTGAGGGTAAGACACTTGGGAAATAGCAATGAATGGAAACAAAAGAACCATTATAATGCAAAGGAAGACACATGCCAATAGATTCCAAATAGTATAAGCAAGAAAACTAAACAATAAACAGAATTTGGCAGAAAAAATAAGAAAGAAAGAAATTAAAGAATAACCTAAATTCTTGGACATTGGAAGGATAAAACATTTCAGGTCACAATAAGCAAAGGTGGTTGTATTTTTTGTATCGGATTCATAAGGCTTGTCAGCACAAAATCCTTAAAAGAAAGAAACACTTAAGCAAATATTTTCTTATTCCACAATTTTTATATTTCTAATCTGATGAGACGAGTTATGTTATTTATTCAAATATAAAAATGCCTACTAAGAAAACATTAACATAATTTATTTGAACCATTAACCCAAGTCTTTTTATTCAGTAGAAAATGGTAATTGACTAACCAATTCTGAAAGCACTTCAACACGTCATGTTTAGTATATATAATAACAATGAATGATATTTTTAGATCCTAACTTTGAAGATATGTTAATAACAGTCAAAATATGTATTAAAATTTAACAATTGTCTTAATCTGCTGCTAAATTTGAACAATGATTTATTTTGTTTATTTTTTTAAATTTGATTTTAATTTCTAAAATATACTTATAATGCAATAATTTATATACTTATAAACAATCCTGAGGATATTAAATTTTTCTTTCAAATTCACACATTTATAGAAGATTAATAAAACAATAATTTTACTTGGTGAAATTTACACATTCACACAGAAATATATATTTACTGGTCTCAATTAGACACAGAGACATATACAAAAATTGTTTATAGTTTTATTCAAGAGATTTTAATGTGTCACTAAATCTTAAAGTATGTTTCACGTTCCAAATCCAAAAGCTAACTTATCCCACAATACACTTGTAAGAATTTCTAAGCAAGCAAAAGATTTTGAAGTTTTGCGCCTATAATAGTTAATAATCTCTTCAAGTAGGTAGCTACACTGTCACAACCATTTATTTATTTTCTGTGCTCATATGACACTGATGTGAATTAACAAAATTAAATTACATGATGATGTCTCAAAAAAAGCACCAAACATTGAAAACTTAAGTAAAGAGTGATAATGTTTCTGCTGAGAGAGGTTCATCTAATATGAGGATTAGCTTATGACAAATAAAAAACACAACTCTTATTTTATATAATTAGCTAGCAACAATGAAACTAATAAGATAAAAAAGGCAACCGACAAAATCCTCATTTGTAGTAGAGCAATGAATGCTCTGATTTTGCAGAAAGATGTGATTCAGGAGCTTAATAAAAGCCCTTATTGTGAGAGCCACAAAGAAGATTCTACAACATATATGGACAGCTAACTAATATGGTGGAGTATATATTAACTAGAAAAAGGAAGAAATCTTGGAAAAGGAAAGAGAGAGAGGAAATCTGCTTAAAGCTGAAAATCACAGTTGCAAGCAATTTTCTCTTAACATTATCAGGAAAATTAGTGTCAAAGTGGGATGTTTTTTTGTGCAGCACATTTCATCCTTTAGAAGTATTGGACTAAAAGTGATGTTTCTCTAAATGTAACTATATATGTGCACAAAGGGAAGGTGGAATATAAAGATACAAATTTTGGATATAATTATGACCAGATAAAAAACATTGAAAATGTTGGGTTACTAAAATTTTAAACTTTTAAATTTAATTTTTTTTAGATATGCCTCAACATACACACACACATATGAAGAAATAGTTTTAAGGTGTGCTATATTTATGGGATAAAATGCTCAATATCAGAGATAGAGTGTGTGTAAATATAAAAGTGAACATTGAAGTCAACACTCAGAGGTGAACTTCAATGTTCACTTTTATCCGTTGGTATATAATCTGGGTGGATCCTAGTAATATTAATTGTTAAAACTGATCCACAGAGAGCTCGCACATGCACACACACATATATAAAACTTGGATAAATATTCAAAGTTATATAACTATTCTTAGATTCTTAAAATGTAAAAAAATATATACATCATTTTATATACACTCCTATTTATTATTGCTATACACATTATTTTTAGTGGGTAAAAAAATTAGCAATTTCTTATATTAATAAGAAATGGTATTGGATTAAAAAATTCCATTTAAAAAACTTATTGTACTTCTAAAACTAAGTTGTATTAATAAAAAGGCTACTAATAAAGTTTTATATTATGATCTACTAATCTCTTCAAGGATATATGTTTGTTATATATCAAATTACCTATATTGATAGTAAAGATTTCTGCAACTACAGTTGATGTCTTTGGATGGATTATAAATTATTATATGAAAATTGCAGGAGACATCATTCAAAAAAAAAAAAAATATTTTGAAAGATTCTGAATTAAAACTTCAAATTTAAAATTAAAAGGAGTAATCTATTAAAACTGATTTTAGTAAGAAACTTATAAAATAATTAACTTTCTGGGTAATTCAAGCCATTTAGTAGCAATCATGATGAGAAATTTGAATAAATGACTAATTTTTCCTTGTGATTGAGACCAAACTTTATAAAACTAGCAAATGCATTAAAGTGTTTTTGAGGTTTTATATTAATTACTGTTGAATTAAATGAAGGAAAAATATTGTCAAATTAAAAATGGTTAGATATGGGTTGTTTTTTTCTAGTTGAAATAGCCTCAATACATGGAGCTGTTTTAGTGGATACATTCACAAAGAACATGTGATGATTAGCACTTACAAAATCTGCAGGTTTAAGAATGAAAAAATTATAAATTAAATATGTAGGTAAGAAAACAGGCAAAACCTAAAAAAATACATGCAAAAAGAAGAGTAAGGTAACCTTCAGAAGAAAAGAATAGTAATCTATAACTTTATACTATATTTTAGTTTTTACTTTCTTCATTGTGTCTCTTAAACATATAGCTAGAAACTAGACCAAATATTGCATATCGAACTATATAGCTGATTATTATTAATTTTCCATTTGTAAACATGACACTTAAAAAAAAACATTTACAAAATGAGCAGCACACACCAAAGCTACAGGATCAGCCGAAAAACTTTGTAATTTCCCAAAACTTTACCGTGTTGCCACAACTAAATAAAAAAAAAAGAAAAATAAACACTATCTTTCTTGGTCATCAACTTTTGATAGCATTTCAAACCAAATTGCTAGATTAATTTGATCTTCTTGATGCTGCACCAAAAATGTGATTTCACAGAAAATTGTTGCACAATATTTTGGTTTGGGGCATTATTTTGAACCACAAAATATCTATATGTTTGAAAAGAAAACGTTAATTTAAAAAAAATAATTGATTGCATATAATTCCCTTCATATGGATGGTTCATTTTTATGACCATAACATCAAACATGACTAGGATTTATTGAGATATATATCTAGTTTTGTGTTCGCCAAAAGAAATATTTCAACAGATTCAAACCCTGAAGAATGTCAGATTAAATGTTTGAATTTCCTACACAGACAACAGTTTAAAACCACGCCCAAATTCTATTTTTATTTTGCTTTGTAAAAAGTTTTCAATCATTAAGAAACTTGAAAAAAAAAAAAACAACTTTTATGTGATCATAGCACATATTTTTCCTGTTTTTTTTTTTATATCGTACGTAAATCAAAATCTTTTAAAAGCTATTTCTTGCGAAGTCCCAGACTAATGTAAGGAAGGTTCATTACTTTTTAAAATAAAAACAACATAATGAACACGCATTGTACATGTTTTTCGTTTTTGGTTTTTTTTTTTTTTGAGATAACTCAACTGTAACACGAACAAGCGAGTCTATGTTTATTAAACAAAAAAAAAACAACCAAAAAGCAACCATATTGCGGTGTGCAAAGAAGAGAATTGCATATAAAAATTAATCTTTTTCTTAGAAAAGAAGAACCCCGCATAATTGTTAGTCTTTTTTTTTAATGAAGGAAGTGATATGATGACGACGACAACGTAATAATGAGAGACAAAGCTTCTTCTTAGCAGCCACCGTCAGTGTCGGGTTGACATCACAGCAAGAGACAGAGGTCATCATCATCTCACTCCATGCTTACGTCATAAATCATTAGAGAAATTAAACACGTGTCGTGTTTCATTATTATTGTTGTTATTATTTAAATTTATTTATTTTATATAAAGGATATTATTCGGAAGTGACAAAGACGAGAGTAAATTAGTCTTGAGAACACGTGTATTGCAATAAAATGTGTTTTTGTACTCAGACTGTTTTTTTCTTTACTTTTTTGTAGTTTCGAATTATTTTTAAATGTAAGAAGATTCACACAATTTTCTAGTAAATTTTATTTAAGATTGTAAAATTAAATAAAACGACAAAATTTCCTTTTTAATTATGTTCGCCTTAAAAGTTTTTTAAACTTATATTCTGTTTAAATTTAAAAATTATAAGACAAAAAAATTAGATCAGCTTTTTTTAAGTGCTACACTTTGACTTATGCTTTTCAAATAACCAAGATTTTTTACTTGATTAGAAAATAAGTCTGAAAAATCGTTTAAATAGAAATAAATAAACATAACTTGAACTGAGTTTATTTGTTGAGCAGTCTCTACAAGCGATCTACCATGTTTAAAAGAATTAACTGTTACTTATTTAATTAATAGCTCTGAAAGCATTTTTTTTTATCACATTCCTTATTTTATTTATTATGCAGCTATTTTTTTTTTACTGATTTCTCTTGCTTGAGGCATATTCATGCGATAAATCAATTTTTATATAAATTCAGTTATTAAAATAGAATTAACATCCCGCAGGGTTGATTTATTAAATGAAAGCATTGTTGCTAAAATATGAATAAACAAAGAAAAATCGAATTTCTTCTTCAACCTACCATCATCATGGACATCAAACAACAATAACAAATTAACAATCATCAATAAATGATCATGCATGATTAAATTGAATGAAAAAAGTAAAAATAATCGAAGGAAACTATCGACAACAAAAGAGCAACTTGTTGTACAATGAAAAAAAGAAAGAAAAAGAGGGACAGAAAGAATAATGTGGGAGCACGTGTCATTTTAGTAAGTACGAGCACTAGTAGGTTGGTTAGCAAGATCGTTGTTGTCGTTGTTGTTATTGTGCCATGTGGTTCTGTTCAGGAAGAAAAAGCGTTTTTAAAGAGAGCAATAATAAAATTTCCCACTACACAAAATACACATGCTTGCTTGTATTTATATTACATACCTATTCGAGCTGAAAGTTAATCAACCAGATGGAGACAATAATGTGAATGCATCTCTCTCTCTCTCTCTCTCTCTCTCTCTCTCTACTTTATATAATAAGAAGCATGCGGAAGGTCTCCAGCACATTGTTACGTATGCTGGTCACAGGTATGTGGTGGCAGTAGTTTATGAGTGAATAAAAATGTCACCTATCTACAATGTAGATTAGCTTTCGACCAATACGAAATGTGAGAAGAGAAAATTAAAAGTAAAAGAAAATTATCGGAAATCATTTATTTAATTTTTTTTCTAGTGTCACCCCCCCACACCAAAAAAAAAAAAGGAAGTTGCTTTCTTCAAAAGCATAAAAAAAGAAGTTAAAAAGCTAAAACTAAAATACCCATGTAAATGCCAAAAAAGTATTCATCTTTTATTAGTCACGTGACCAACAATTAAGTTGAAAGAAGGTTAAGAGTTTTTTCAAGAAAATGGAAAAATCAGACAAGATGTGGTTATGAGAATACAAAATCTTCAAGTTGTAGAAAAAATGTATCAAAGTATTCTCTTGAAAAAACAAAACAAAACTGAAACGTTTTTGTGAAAAAAAAAAAAAAGATCAGTGAAGGATTTTTAACAGACTAATAAATAATGATTGTTTTTAGTTTTTACTTTTTATAGTAGTCAATAGCAATACCTCATTTTTCCTGAAGAAATGGTTATTCTGAGAATAATGGCCTGTTCTACTTTTCTCAGAATCAGTTCGTGTGTAATAATGTTTTTTTTACAACTGTCACCTTTCTTTTAAAAATGTCATTTCTCTTTGGAACGAGGATCATCAGTCATGGAAATTTCTTGGATGAACGCCAACATTGAAATAAAAATGCTATCAACACATGTCATCATGAAGATTGAAGAATATGATGCCGTCACCGGTTTGATAAATAAAGGAAGCCAGAAAAGAAACACTTTCTTTTTTACCTCTTCACTTTTTGCTTTCGACAACAACAAGAAGCACGTTTTAAAAAGTTAGTAGAGACTTCAAAACAGTGACTAGTTTTTTTTTTACTGACACAAATTTAATTTGGCCATAATCAAAAAGCGAAATCTTCTGACGTTTGCTTAGTCTTTTTTTTTGTTTGACATAAGGCCACAAGTATAAGATACCAAGCGAGAATAGAAATCACATTAATAATGGTCGACTAGACAAGCTTGTTAACCATTACACTAGTACTCTGATGCGCACAATAAAATAAAATGTCAATGGAAAAGAAGAGCATAAGTTTTTAAATAGTGTCAAGATTTGAAAAATAACTAATTTGCATATTCATTAAAGCTATTATTAAATAAAGTAATTTATTTAAAAAGATTTAACTTAAAAACTAAACTAACAGTAACACTAAACAACTGTATACTCTAACACCCAAAAGTTGTCATTTGGTGGGTTTGAGTTAAAAAAAAAAGTACTGATTTTTTATATTTCACTTTTATTATCTAGCATTCGAAAAGACTTTGAGAGATAAGTTAGTCTCTGTTAGAAGCACGACAATTAATCCCATTTTTTTACTCACATGAACGATGTACAAGCGAAGAACCCTTCATCGAAGCTATACACATGTGTTCCTAAATGAATACAGCATGGTCCCATTCTAAACAAAAACAATCTCTAACAACATAAAAACGGAAGCAAGGACAAGAAGGATCTCTTTTTAAATCTTCTAAAATGGACAATAACAAATTTAAAGTTAAATAAACTATATTGAATTGTAAGCATATTCAACCAAATAATTTAAAAGAAAAGGAGAAATATAGAACGAACGGTGAAAGGAAGAGGGGGAAATGAATCGTTAGAGTTGACTTTAATTTTTAAAAGTGAATCATTTTCACAGACACTTTCGAAAATATATGAAGTGGTACAAGATAGTCTGTACAATTGATAAATGAGTGAGTTAAAAAAGAATGAGGGATTTGATTTCTCTCTAGCTAAAAAGAGAGCATATGTTAGTCGAGAGAGAGAGAAGTACTGTCAAGTTAAAAGAAGAAGTGTCAGTCCGTCATTCTGGTGGCAAGGCGGCGCGGCCTTGACCTTTCATGATGAGGCTGACAAGAAGTAAAAAAGCCATTTCTTCTCACGCCTTTTATTATTAGTTTCTCACACTCTCTATACTAGAGAATTTATTTGGCATATAATGTCAATGAACAGCAAACAAATGAATGATGACTGTAAAAATGGGGGGGGAATACTTTCGATAAAGATTAGCTCAAATTGAAACAAAAAACATATTTTTGATAAAACAAATTAAAAATGTGACTGACGAAAATTTTTTTTATAACGTAATTAATTACTTATTTAAATTATTATTATTATTTTATAAAATATTAAACACTAATATTTAACAATAATTTTATAAAGAGAAGAAGAAGCTCTGTAAATGCTGAAATAAACCATGCTGGTCTCTTGTGTCACTGTGTTGTAGATGGAACACATACCATCATCATCATCATTTCTCTGATGAGACGGAGATGCAATGTATCACTATTATTATTATATTATTATTATTATTATTACCTAATAAGTGACATTACACAGTAAGTGGGTGGGTAAGGAATAAAAAGACAGGATTATTGGATTAGTTATGCATATCTATTTCCGTTATTAATATAAATAACTGCGTTAAATTGTTTAAGAAGATGTAACATACGCATTATTCCCCTTAAAAGAAATCTGTTAGTTACTAAATAAATTTCCGAAATAAGTATATGTATGTTGGAGAGAGAGAGAGGGAAAGAAAAGTCTTCTTCTTCTTAATTCAAATATATCCGGAATTGGCGATATGCAGACCGCGGTAAATGGACAAGAACAGAAAGACGGACATGTGAGGAAAAAATAAAATGAAACAATGACGATGAGGTGGTAAATGTTGTAATCCTAGGAAAAATTAACGGCGTGGTCACATTTTATTGGGACAATTTTTAGTTGTATTCATTGAAGAAAAAGACTTATAACATTTTCAGATAATTTCAGTTTTGTTAAAAAAAAAAAAAAAAAAAAAAAAGAAAGAAAAGCCAATTATTTTCAAATATTCTTTAGGTTAATTTATTATTATTATTATTACAACTACAACACACGAGTAGTAAAATTTAATCGATAATTTACCTCAGATATTTTATTATTACTCATGTTTTTTTTTTATCTAATTCATGCTCTATTATTTTTTTAATTAATTCGTTTAAATTGTCGTGTATTTAATATTAAAATTGAACTTGATTATAAACAATTGAGTTTATATAAGTGTCTCTAGTGAAAAACTAGAACAAACTAGAGGTCAAGGACTACTAAACATATTTTGGTTGGACGACCAAAACTTAAAAAAATAGCAGTTTTTTTTGTTTTAAATAAATTCGGTAAGTTTACAAGATACCATTTTACTAGAGTTTTATTACAACAACATTTCCTTTGGTCATGGCAAAATCAGTTGTTTCTTTTTCTACTCTAGTGACTTTAATAAACTTCTGCCCTAAGGGTCAGAGATGGACATAGAGACACACACACACACCCCCATGTTGAAGAGTGGGGGGGATACATCTTGTAGGTAAAAGCGAATTTTAGTGTCTTATTATCATTATTCAATGCGTTACTAAATTTTTTTGTCTTAATAAAAAGGTACAACAATATCACATGGTTAAAATAAAAAATAAAAAATTAAGAGTAAGACAAATGACATTTAATTTATTTTAACATTAAATTCGTTTGACTTTTGATGAGTTATTCAGTTGTGGTGACATACAAAAACGAACTAAAAGTAATTTATTTCAAAATTCAAATAAATACATAATTTTTTCGAGGAATATTTCCCGTAGGTTAAACTAAAATTAGTACAATAGAAACTTCACACGTGAGTTAAGTATATATATATATATATATATATATATATATATGTGTGTGTGTGTGCGTATGTGTGAGTGAATGCCTTTTTCAAATAAATACAACTTAGTGAGACACGTGTGTGTGCGACAAAAAACTCATTGTTTAATTAAAAATGCATTGACTGAAGCAATAAACAAATAACGCACTTAATTTGTCTTTAACAATGAAACGTAATTGTTTTAAAAAGTTTAAAGATTTTTCTTGACATGAACAGAAAAAAAATTAGCCCATTAAACAAACAGATAAAATAAAAAAAGGCGAAAAGGAGATAAGAAGAAAAAGGGCGGATATTTTCACACGTGTTTTTGGAAATCTTGCTAAGCTGCGGCATTTATGAAGATTTAGAGAATCATCAACGGTAGGGTCGTAAAATAGTTGGAAAAAATATTTAAATTTATGAATAGAATGAATCTCTAATTCCTCACTGAAAAATAAAATACTTGTACTCAATTATAGTTTTTTTTATTCCAATCGAAAAATGAACATATAACTGGTGTTATACTTTAATTTTAATATTTTACTTCTGACGATGACCTATGCGAATTGTCGAAACACCGCAAAACTTTTAAAATAATAATTAGTAAAATAAATAAATAAATAAAAGTAAACATAACAGTTTTTGTCATGAACAATGTTTACAATGGTATAAACAGAAAATAGATGTAAAATTATAGAAAATTAGTTGTTTATAAGGTGTGTGCATCATAGGAATTGTAAAAGTAAAAATGACATCTGCATGTTGACATTATTGCATGTTTGGGACTGCGATGTAAAAATAAAATAAACAAGAAAGAAAGAAAATTATTTCACACGATAAAGTAAATCAAATTATTATAAACATAAAATTACTTTAATTAATAATTTTTCTTGATATTAAATAACGACAGATATTGACAAACAAGATAGAAGAAGAGAGAGCACATGAAGGAAAAGACATTTATTATTCTCGTCTTCTTCTGAAATGTTATACGTCCGTTGACAAAAACATAAGACATACCTCGCAATATTTAGACGTCGTCATGGTCTGAAAAAGATAGAAATCCACTCAGTGATGCTATGAGAAGCTTTCCTAGTCAAATCCGACATTTAAATCCGTGGCAAGAAGAAAGCAGAGACTCCGAGATGGTGTTGACAATAACAACATCAATGACATTATTATTAAAACATATACACAGGTCCATGGCTTCTTTCAATTTCGAATGATGAGACCATGGTTTGGTTTTCAATTAAATTGGTTTCTTTTATTTTATCTTAAATATACATATATATATACATGAATATATATATATATATATATATATTGTTTAAAATTTTTTATCTTTTTTTTTTGTTTTTCAAATATTTTTAGAGCAGCAAATTAAACAAAACAAGAAGCAAATGGACACCCGATCGACCGAAAAATTTGCAGCACATCAAGGACGTTTGAAAAGAGGAAGAAGAATGATAATAAAAAGCGTTGAATAAAAACAGTAAAATCCAACAGTCGGCAATATTCAGGTAAATACGGCTCCGACCATGACTGGCGTGTTCTTGTTCATCGTCGTCGTAGTCGTCGTCGTCATCCAAGCAATAAATAAAAGAATCCGGTTTTTTCGTCTTGTCCGCTCTTACTAAACCAATCGTCACGTCACCCTCTCTAACATTCTTTCATGTTTCTATTTTACACCCCTCTTTCACTTGCTACTGTCTCTGTCTCCTCCCCTTCGTCTTTATATGTTTACTTTGTCCCTTTTTCCTGATTAGGAGTGGTCTCAGTTAATATTTTATACGTAGTGGGAGTGAAGCGTCTGCTAATGCTGCCGCAGTGTAATAGTAATAGTAGTAGTAGTAGTAGTATATTTGTGGTTTTAAAAGCAGTGGTAGTAGCCGTGATGATAGTGTTAGTAAAAGTAGACTTACTGACGTAGTAGGAGGCAGTCAATTTGCTGTGTGACAGTAAGACAGCAGCAATAGTAATTGAAATAGAGAGGAGGAGGAAGGAGAAGAGTAGGAGATGATGATTTAAGAGAGAGAAATTAAAGAAGTAGGAGGAGGAGAGTGTTAGGGAGAGAAAATCAGCTCTTTTTTTTTCTTCGACATTGGAGACTTTATTTGCCGGACCGGCTAAATCATGAGAGAAAAGATCGGGTCTTTTACATTCATTTGTTCATTATTATGGAAAAATAAATATAATTATATCTCCACGCTTTTTTTTGTAACCCTCTTTTTATGTGTTTTTTGCTTTACTCTATTAAAGTTTTAATAAACGTCTGATTTTTAAGGTCAACGTGACTTGTTCCAATGTCCGATGTGACCAACACCAAACAGTCAGTAAAGAAAGAAGTCATTCACCGGAGAAAATGTCATAATGAAAAATCAAGTAAAACCAAAGGGAAATGTGGCACACGATCTTTTATTATAGATGCTCATTTTAAAATATAGTTTCTATACGAAAACGATCATTAAAAAACAAAACAAAAAAAAAACATTTATAAGCCCAGGTCTTTTTTTTTAGTCACACAGGGTGACAAAGGCCGCCACCAGTAATTTCGACTTTTTTCTTTTCCTTGTTTAAAATGATTGCATTCAACATGCTAATGAGAATATGTTAAATTTTTGTATGCATTTTCCTAATAATACGTCTCTTGTTTTCTATTAAAAAATCTTTGACTTTGGTTTCACAAGTTTATCTAAGTGAAACATTTCCTTCTTGGATATTTTTTTTAATTTATAAGAACTTTTTTTCCCCGGTTTTCAGTTTATAAGAAGTTAATCATGATTTTCAAAAGTATTATCTGTCCACGAATTTAAGAAGGCATTCTGATATTTACCAGGCCCAGGAGCACTTCGTGGTGTAATGATTGGTGAGCATGTCTAGCTAAAGAAAATCATTTGCTTTTGTTTGAGTAATGGGTTCGATCCACACTGAGTGCTTAATACTATTTTTGAACTTGTGCTACATCCTTATAGTATTTACTATGCACAACTAAATATAGTACGCGCAACGCAAACTCGTAATTAAAAGCATTTCTTTGAAATCTTAACTATATCTTATTAGAGAATAAGTTTGAAATGCATTGCTGCAATAGTTTGGAAGCACAAGTTTATTATATATAAATATTATTTTTCCCTCATTAACAAAATTATTATCATTATTGCTGTGAGGTGCAAACTTATTGTCTTTTTTTTTTCAGCTGTCGCAGTCGATTCGGCAGGTGTATTTTCCATTCTTGAAATATTTGCAATAGCACCTCCACTAGCCACAATATGACAATGGTTGGCCCTGACTAAATCAAATTGCTCCCACCCACTAATTCAACAACAGTTCCTCCTTCCTGGTGACGGCATTCTACTTAAGGACAACCCTTCTAGCTTCATTATTGAAAATTTATTCGAAGTAACCACCATTATCCTATATTCATTAAAATACTCCTTTTGATTCACCTTTGAAACGCCTCTTTTTTCTTTTCCTTTTTTTTTTCACCTGTCTCCAGCAGCTGCAACTGATCATACACTTTCTTCCCGAGTTATGGCTTTACTTATAAAGAAAAACGCCATAGTCTTTACGACGTCGTTTATCAATGCAGCTGAAATTTTGCCTCGTATGCTATGAAAAAAAAGCACAAGAACTTGTTTGTCAGCTTTAAGTTATAACGGATCAATGTAATCCTGATAAATATGCTTGTTGAATTAATATTTAATAACTATAATTCTTTATTAATAGCACATTTGTTTTTAGACTAAAGTCGATAACCATCTATACATTGACATCTATGTCTACCATTTATCCATGCTTAGAATATTACTGTCGGATATGGTCCTGTGCCCTTGCTATTTACCTTGAGCTCCTTGATAAGATTCAAAGAAGAATCTGCAATATTATTGGTCCTGATCTGGCGGCTCAGCTCCAGTCACTTTCCCACCACCGTAAGGTTGCCTCTCTGTGTCTTTTCTATAAATACTTTAGTTGTTCAAATGGGCTCTTCGCTATGGTACCTGGAGTTTTTGAATTTAAGCGCGTTACTAGACTGGCGTCGAGATCTCATCAATTTACAGTTGAGCTGGCTTTTTGTAGCAGTAAATTCTATGCTAAGAATTTCTTCTCTCGCACTTCTAACTTGTGTCACTCCCTTCCTGCCCCGTGCTTTTCAGACAATTTTAATCTACATAATTCTAAATGCAATGTCAATCGCTACCACATGATTACCACTGTCCACCTGATTACTCTTTTCTGCTCATCATAATGTTTCTGTTTCTAATTCTTTCGCATATATATATATATATATATATAGAGAGAGAGAGAGACGGACACACAGACAGTGGCAGTTGGTGTGAAGATCGCTTTAACGCATGAAACTTAATTACCATGCAATAGTGAATCTTATGTCAACAATTGTTTTAATGAGCTTTCTTACGACCGCGTGAATTTAGACATAGTACTAGATTGACAACTAGGTCTTATCGTTTAACTGTTGAAATAGCTAGATGGAACCGTAAGTTCTATTCTAATAGTTTCTTCTCTCGCACTTCTTTATTGTGGAACTCTCTTCTGACGTATTGCTTCCCAGTTAACCTTGATTTTCAAAAGTTTAAATGCAACATCAATGACAATCGTCTGTCTTCCTGAACCATAGTTCTTTCTCCTCGTCGCTAACATTTTCTCTTCTTTCACTCTCAGTAACCACTTGCATCTTGTTTGGGGTGAAACGATAAGTTTTTTTAATATATATCTAGGCGGTCTATCTCCGATATTGAGCATTCTTCCCTATAAATATAGCAAATTTTAAGTACTATATATATATATATATATATATATATATATATATATATATATATATATGAAGAAATATAGTTTTAAGATGTGGTATATTTACGGGATAAAGTGCTCAATATCAGAGATAGAGCGTATGTAAATATAAATATAAAAGTGAACATTGAAGTCAACACTCAGAGACGACAGGCTGTTTCATGCTAGACGCAATCGTCAGGCCGCCTGAGTGTGGCTAGACTAGCTAGATCGAAGCCCGATTAATTTGGCATCAGTCAGATGTCTTACCTCTAAGCCATCGTCGCACGGCAGGAAATGGAAGGGAATTTTAACGCCTTTCTCTAGTTCTCGCGGATCGGAGAACTCAATTCACTTTTCAAGAGTAATGCTTATTAGCAGTAGGAAGCGCTGTTTTTAAAATTCCCCTTTCCTTAGAGAAAGGAGCATATATATATATATATATATATATATATATATATATATATATATAGTCATCGACCGACAGACTGTTTCGCTGTATCACAGCTGCTCAGTGTGGCTAGACGTCCGATTGCTTCAAGCCGGGATCGAAACCCGACTGATTTGACATCAGCCAGATATCTTACTCCTAGGCCATCGTCGCAAAAGGAAGGTAATCTTAACTCTATACGAAATACGTGTGTGTATGTATGTATGCATGCATCTCTCTCTCTCTCTCTCTCTCTCTCTATATATATATATATATATATATATATATATATATATATATATATATATATATATATATATATATATATATATATATATATATATATATATATCAAGTATTCATCAAAACAAGTTTGATTAAAAAGAATTGACAAAGTCTTTCGGTTTTAATTTTTTATTTTAGTCTTCCAATTTTTGGATGAGGCGTTAAGTATTTTGCTAGAAGTTGTGGTTATACTGTCCAAAGTTTATATTTTGTTATTGTTTTGTTCAAGTACTTTTGACTTTCCCAGTTATTATCACGAACCAGTGTGGTATCTGTGTGGTAGTTTGAATTCCTTTGTTTACACCCTGATATTCTTTGGGAAGTTAGAAGTTTGAAATAGTTTAGCATGACGTTATGTGTAAGTGTTATTGGGAATGAGGCTGCACAGACTTCTAGCTTCCCCAAAAATACCAGGATGTAGACAAAAGAATTCAAACTACCACACAGACACCACATTGGCTCTTGATAATGATTGCGATGGTCGAAAGTACTTGAAAAACAATAACAAAACTTCCGACAGTTTATCCACAACTACGAGCACAATACTCAACACTTTATCTGAAAATTAGAAAAATATAAAAACAGGCAGACGTTATCGGTTCTTTTTAATCAAACTTGTATATATATATATATATATATATATATATATATATATATATATATATATATATATATATATATATGGTTATATCAAAAATACTTATATATATGGTTATATCAAAAATACTTTTACAAACATTTGGGGCGGGTTCCTCAAACCAAAACAAGGACAAAAATTCATATAAACATATGTCCGCAAATCCATCGTTTTTGAGCTATTAAGGTTAAAGAAAATTTACGGTATATGGCGCTGCGTTGCTAGTCTGTCTTCAACATTCAACGTGTATAGTAGTGAGTTAACTGAGAAGTTTTTTATTCAACAATAGCAGGATATTCATCTAGTGAGCAGGTAGATATGATTTTTATATATGGCCTCGCGAATGGTAATGGACGCGAGGCTGCACAGCTGTATGAGATTGTGTTTCCAGACCGAAGGCAGCCGAGTCATCCAACCTTTGTTGCTCTTTATCATCGCGTTGCTGAGACAGGATCCATGGCACTACAAACTATGGATCGGAGAAGACCGAGATCCGCTCACGTAGAACAAATTCTACAGGCTGTCAAAAACGATCCATGTATCAGCATACGTCAAGTGGCCTTGGCATGTCGTGCATCTCATAGTACCGTATGGAGGGTACTTCAACAGCAGCTCCTGTATCCATATCATTTGCAACGTGTGCAGGTCTTTCGCCCTCTGATCACTCACTACGGAAAACTTTTGCCGAAGGTTTATTGCACAAACTGCCGATCCGTTGTTTGTCTTTTCAGTCATGGTTACGAATGAAACAACATTTGAAAGAGATGGAATAACAAATTTACACAACCAACATTTGTGGGCGAATCGGAATCCCCATGATACAATACAGGCTAGACACCAGTTTACAATTAATCTGTGAGGTGGGATTGTAGGTGACTTTCTGGTAGGTCCATATGTTCCCCCAGCACGTCTTACAGGAGCTGTTTACAGGGACTTTATTTCGAGCACACTTCCAGACCTGTTGGGGGATGTACCCCTGCTAATACGAAGATCAATGTTGTTCATACATTATGGGACTCGAGCACATTTTAGTCACATTGTTCGCGATGCACTGACTGACATCTACCAACGAAGATGGATAGGTAGGGGAGAATCAGTAGCCTGCACGTTCCCCCGATCTCAATCCTTTGGTCTTTATCTGTGGGGCCACCTAAAACAATTGGTTTATGCAGCAGGCATTAATAATGCAGAGACGCTTCATTAACGTGTTATGGGGGTCTGCGAAAACATTCAACACCATGTGGAAATATTTGAAAGGGCTCGCAAGTCAATGATCAATAGTGCATGGGTGTGTAGAAGCAACCGGAGGACATTTTGAACATTTGTTATGAGCTGATGTTTTTTATGTACAACGATGGGTTTTTGGATATATATTTATATAGACATTTTGCCTTGTTTTGTGAGGAGCCCGCCTACAAACTTTTGGAGCGGATTCCAGGCCTGAAGCTATCGGTTGTCTAGCCACACTAATGAGCTGTACTACAGCGAAACAGTCTGTGGCTGAGTAGATAGATAGATAGATAGATAGATAGATAGATAGAGATAGATAGATATGCTGAAGTACCAAAACCTTTCGAACAGCTGGACACTGTATGTTTTTTCCACTTGTAGAAATTAAGTCAGTTGCATGATATATGTATGAGGTATTAGGTAAAAAGTTAGTGTAGCTGTAACATTGTAGTTGTTGGGACCATGAGACGCGGAAATAATTTAACACCACATGACTGTGGAATGTTGGTACCAGAAAAGTGGATTACTCTATGTTATATACCGTACTTATTAAAACTAATGACCAATCCTCATAAATACGTTGGACACTATTGTAAGTAGGGGTGTCGTGTCCACTAAAATATCAGTTACAATATTTATAAACAAATTACATTCAATAAAGTGCTTCCATCTTAAAACACACCAATAAAACCATAGAACACAAATCAGAAAGTTTGTTGTATTAGTCGTCATGATTTAGGTAGATACTGCCAAAATATTGTGCTGACGTAGTAGAAGGCACACCACGTGGCTTATTAGGACCAATTGGAAATAAATAAATAACATAATTCTGGAGCCGATTTTCTTACGAAAAAGTGTATTAAAATACACGAAATCCGGCCCCAACAGGATACTGACAGCTGTCACCAAGGTCCGTGTTACTCTCGCTTATGATCTTCACGACCTAATGCTAAAAGCAACAGATTGACCTCTTCAGGCTACGGCAACACCGCCAACAGTTCTAACTATCTCCTGTATCCTCTTTACTATGAACCACGAGCACGTGTGTTGACTTTTTCTTACAAACACATATATAACAATATTTTATTGTTTCTCACATACGTACGCAAAGGCAATTTATATTTTATTTCAGAATTTTATCAACCCAAACAAAAATACATTACTTTCCAATCTATAACCAACTTCTTGTATTCGTGTCGTTATATTAAATTAATTTTTAGTTGTTGAAACTACGTTCTCTTTTCTACTAAATTTTATTCTATCAATGAAAATCGCGTGATTATTCTAAACGGCCGCATTACGAGCAACCCCGCAACAATATTTCATGTTAATTTATCGAATCCCGACACTCCGAATTTTAACATTCAACGAAAAACCAAGTGGAAGGCTTCCTACAGGAATAATATGCTATCTAAGTAGTCTACCAGTAGCAGTGTTTTACCTACTATCCGCCACTGACGAGTATTGTATTTTGTTGATGTTATAAAGATTACCATTTCATTTTCAACCTCCGTTTTGGTTATTCCTCATTCAGTAACCTTTTTCTAGGTTACAACAATCTATCACCATGTTCACAAGTCTTACAGGTTTTTCTTGAGCAACAGTAACAACGGTAAACGAGAAATGCACTGAAACGTTTTGGGCCAACTACGTACATAAGTTTATTATACACGTTTATTCTATTAAGAAGTTAAGATTGTTTAGCAGTGTACTTTTATCAGTACTGCCTGTGGACCTTGAGGATTGCAAAATAAGTTGTTGCATTTTCGTAGGTGACGTGTTACAGAAGAAAATACATCGTTTTAAGCAGCTTGAATGTAAAAAAAAAGTCCACGCAAATCTACTGGACCAATGAAAGATCTGCGATGATAAAGTCATATGTAAATTTCGAAGTAGGGATTGTTTCTTTTTATTAACATGAGTGTAAGGTGCCGTTTAGTGTTAAAATCAAGCTAATGTTCAACTACAATATTCAAAATAAAGTTACATTGTAATGCATGAAAATATGTAAGAAAGCCAGTGAGATAAAGAAACAATACAAGATACACCACAAATGCGATAAAATTTGGTGGCGTACACGTATTAATGCGAGGTTGTATCAACAACGATAGTAGAAGAAAATTAGTAAAAGTTGATGGAGAATTTTTCAGCATGACAGTGCGCTTTACCAAACACCACGAGCCAAAAAAAAAAAAAAAGAAAAAAATGGTTTCTTCTAGATGAAGTTATTAAACTTTTGCAAGAGTGGCCAACAGTTCAGATTTCAGTATAATTGAACCATTGTGGTAGGAAATGAAGGAATAACTGCACCAATGAAAACCAAGCAATCCCCAAGAACTTTGGAATTACAGCCAAGAAGAATGGGGATAAATTCCCATACAAAAATGTTGACCATGTCCCATTTAACGCCACATCAAATTGAGGCAATTATTTGAGCCAAAGGTAGCAACAGTTATTATAACCCCATACTTAGACGTTCTGTATTTTTGTAATAATAAATTTCCTTTTTAACTTAAAAAGATGAAAAGTTAACTTTTCTCTCGTGGCCCAGTAATCTTACATGGCGTCTATTTCCAGCATCACTCTGCTTAAGATCTCCATCACCCACCATCCAACATTAACAAAAATGCAGTAATTTGTTTTCTGGCCTTGAAAGATCATAAAATGTACTAAGAAAAGATTACTGCTAGTCAATCTCAATTTTGGGATAAAACTATCAAAAGTGATTTATTTACTAAGGTGACCCTAAAGATTTGTGCGCCAGTGTATGTGAATTCCGAATTGATAGGGACTTATGAAAATTGTGGGTGCGCAAGTGTTGCAAAAATGAGACAATTGTGTCTTATAAAGATGATAGTTACCTAAAAAAGGGCAACACTGTATCAGATTGTATCATATCACATCCCAATTGAACACTAGTGCTATTCGAGATATTAATCTGTGTAGAGCGTACACTATAATCGATAGATTTTTGTATCTGTCGACCAATAAGGGTATCATTATTGATGATACGTTATCAGTCACTGCATCTCACCTCGACTGTAAAGTATCGTCATTGTACCCTGGAAGATTGGAACCGTGTTACCTGGTCAGACGGGTCACCTTTTTAGCTGCTCCGTACATACGGTCGTGTTTGTGTGTGGAAGAAACCATAAGATGCAATAGATTTAGTTATTTTTCGTATGTTACTGTGTCATGATGTCTTCTGTTGGGGTCATAAGAGACACTAATAAAAATGGAATTTACCTTAACATATATGACATACACACATCTTGTTGCATCCCGCTTTATGCACGTCATGTTACCTGGTCATGATGATTTGTTCTAGCAGGCAAAAAACTGCCTGGATGAAAATTCAGCTAGTTTCTAAATACCCTAGTAATTCTCATGATCTTCAGATTCAAACCCCATTGAACATGTATGAGACATGTTGCAGCCACACCCAAGTCAGTTATAAACAGCTCTGGAACGTATCTGGATTGATATACACACGCATCAACTCCTGCAACTTGTAAATATGCTATGTTACGTAGCCGCTGTTATTCAAGCCCAATGTTGGGGGCTATACATTATGAGACAGTTGTCTCTAATTGTGGGGCACTTCAATTCATATGTGTGTGTGTGTGTGTGTGTGTGTGTGTGTGTGTGTGTGTGTGTGTGTGTAAAACATGATATAAAATCCAGACATATTCCTTTCTTTCGTTTTTGAAGCCTAACTAGGGCGTAACACGTAATCTAGTTTTAATGAAAGTGTTTCCCATTTGTCATATTTTTTATATATATATATATATATATATATATATATATATATATATATATATATATATTAATTTTAAGGCAATTCACCCCAAGCAAGGCAGGAGTGCCACTAGCCCGCAAGGGGTTACGGAGGATTGAGAACAAGAATAAAGAGGCGCGTTTGCGAAAAGAATACAGAGAAGGACGGGGAACGAGCTCAGGGTGTCAGATGTCGATTGGCATTACACTTGAATATTTGATAATTATAGTCATCGGGAAGCAAGTAAGGGGAAGGGAGGTCCACAGGTGGGAAGTGCGTGAGAAGAAGCAGTTTGAGAAGAAGTGACGGTTACATTTAACCGTTTTGACAGTGAAAGGGTGGGACCGAGATACCAGACTGATAGCACGTTTAAATTCATGTAGTCCGGGAACCAGCGAAAGTAGCTCATCGGAACAGTTGCCGTGAAAATATTTGTAGAAGAGACAGAGGGGGGGCACAGGAAGTTTGTGGGATAGCGATTGTAGACTAGATGCGAGATCAGAACTTATCATTTTACATATTCGTCTCTGAATTTTGTCAAGGACATTGAGACGTACAGCGGGAGCACCAGACCATATATGACAGCAATATTCCATGCAAGGATGGACAGTTGATTTATAGATTTGAAGGATGGACTCAGACGAGAAAAACTTTCTGGAACGACACAGAGACCCAACTTTCCTTGCGGTAGATGATGATGAAGCTAATAACGAATAAAAATATACATTTTCTAAGAGAGGGTTTTGTCCATCTGCGCAATTTGATTACTCCACTCGGCTTCACCAAACGTCCATAGGTGGCGCTGTTTAAGTTTTATAAAAAGACAGACGTTTCCTTTCTCTTGTTCTTTCTTCCTCTTGCTTCAAGATGAAGTAGTACGATAAAAATACCCCTACACGGTAATGTCTCTTTTTCTCGGTCGACTAACGTCTGAACTCTCTTCCAATTTCCAACGCATGGCGTTCGGGCGTGTTTTGCAAAAACTTCACCGATTAAGTAAGTTCAAACATTGGTTTGGTCGTTCCAACTCAGCGCAATGCTGATTTGCGCTCGACCATTATAACTACCGATGAAGTAAGTACAACCTTTAATTTGGTTGTGCCAACTTAGCGCAAAGCTGATTCAAGCTCAACCATTATAACCATTCTTATCTTTACTTACCCTAACGCGCATACCCAAAAGACATTGAGAACATTGTTTCCCTACAGTTTCTATAAAACAAGAATTAACTGTCCGTAATCGAAACTTATGTTTTTAATTATCTATATGTGAACACGCATACACCTACAATACACCAACCTTAGATTCCATATCATCATCATCATCATCATCGTCATCTCTCGATTTTTGTAATCATAGGGCGGATCCAAATGCAGAAAGGCACTGAATCTCCTCTACAACGATCTATCAACGGCAGCACATCAGCAATTCTGTTATATTCATGCCTGTCCATTGTTTGACATTGTCCAATTTTTTACGTTGGCGTCCTCTCCTACGTCCACTTTCACCGGTGCTTTGCATGATGGTCTTGCACAGGCTGTCGTGCCTTGTAATATGTTCAAAGCACGCCATTTTTTCTCCGTTTGACTGTGGCGAGGAAGAGATTCCTGGTGGCCCACAAAACTTTCAACCCATTTCCCCACAAACTCATTAGTTTTTTATTCCCAATAAAAATCCCATAAGCACTTCCACAAATCCGATCGAATGATTAAAAATTGGAATCTCTTAAAAATCCCCCCTTAACTTAGCCGAGGACTTTTCAGCACCCACTTTTTATCAATAAGTACGTAACCTAATGATGAAAAAAAAAAGCGCTTATTTTTATGCAGTAAATATTTATTTATTTTTTCACGTAATCTGCTTCCTTGTCCATGCACATAATTCGCTGATGAATATTAATAACTTAGATCGAACATTTTCTAGTGAACAATTCCGATAAAAATTCAGCTAAAAAGAACGCGTCAATCTACGGCCTTATTGATTTGCTTTTTAACGACAGAGTTGAGAGAAAATTCAGTCTGCAAATACATTCAGTCGGCTTCGCATTCAGTTGTCACTTGAGTAGGAGATAATATCTGCTGTTTTAGTTTCAGCATTTATTGCAGGATTTTAAAGGCTAGCAACCAACAGGATGATATTTAACTTCATGTACAGTGAATGCAACAGAAACACAGCCTTTTCTTTCTTTTAGCTAGTTTATTTTACATTGATGTATCTTATCAAGAAACCAATCCTTACACTATGAGGTATGGATTCATCTAGATTTAAAACTGTGGAAATAGCATAACAACTAATTGCACATAATGAACAATAAACATGAAAGAATAACCAGGAAATGCAGATTTTGTGATCACGCGCATGCGCCTGCTTTCTGTTACCAAAAGATTTTTTCTTAACTGAATCACATTTTCATATTTGCGCCTTGGATTTGGATGTTATGCGTTAAAAGTAGATACCTCCAAAGAAAAGCGATAGCTATGGTTTAAAATGCATTGTTAAAAATGGAAAATCATTGTTGAAGCTTTTATTTTTATTTTAATTTCAAGCTAATAGATTAAATTTAACATTTCCGATAAGCGAAATATTTTTATTGTATTTCAAACCGAATTTAAATTGATTGGAATAATTTTTTTGAAATCGTTAAGATTGCTAAAAATCAATCATATTAGTGAATTTGTCAACACAACATGATTCTCTTTATTAAACAAATCTTTCAAAAATAAATGATACTTTTCTGAAACTTTTATTTCAGAAAGATTATCTGGTTTAAAGCTGATTTAATCTGACGTGAAATAAATATTACTTACTTTTACTTTAAAATATCGCAGAAAAGCATTTTTAACACGAAGGTAAGTTGTTTTTTATGAGATGCTGATAAATATCACAATAGATTATGTTTCAGAATTTTTTCTACGGGGAACATAATTGTAAAAATTGCTTGACGAATATAACGTGACCACATATTTTTAACCAGTCAGCAATCTTAAAAATTTAGGAAAATATTCTAAGTAATCTAATATTTTATTGAATTTTAGGTATTCTTGTTTTATAGTTTTACTTAGGAAGACGCTTGTTAAGGAAATGTTAAAAAATTATCAATAAATTTTAAATATAATATAGTTATCGTTTTTATTTTCTGATAATGTCGTGCATGTACGTACCTATTTACAGAAATCGGCCCGTTGCACGCATACAAAAAATTCAAAAGTCTTTTTAAAATACTGGGAGTCGCTAGATTGTAGAAAGCTTTTCCATTTATGGTCAGTAGATATAGTTTTTACTTAAAAATAATATCACCTAATCCATACAAATTAATACAGGATTTAAAAATATTCCAAACTTTATAAATTATTCTAATTAAATTTAAAAAAAATCTTTTAAAATTTCATTATTTATCGAGAAAAAATTTTCTTAAGATAATAGTGTCCATAATATATTTTATTCATAAAATCAAATAAAAGCACTATTTACATTATTCGGACTATTGTCCTCATCTTTGTCGCCATATTTATCACAACGTTTCGGCCGTTGTACGCTCCGGCCGTTGTACGCGCCGGCCTTCTTCAGGTGGTTGGAGTGTCGAACTGAACCCTTTATATCACTCACTGGGGTAGACTGTTCTAGTTCCACGTGCCAGGACCCAGAGAGTGTGAGTTCAATACCCCGTTAAGGCAGTGGAGGAATTGGAGAGGGGAATTAACAGGAGATAACTGATAAATGACATCCATTAAACATGGCACATAATACCTCATCTCAGAATATAGACAGATACTGAAGGATCGGTATGGACCTGATATACCGAAAATATGAAGAGAAATTGAAAAATCCTACCAGAAACTGGCACGAATAACGAACTATCTGACATTCCTACACCGATGCAGAGATCTACAACTCATCCCTTCAGGCTTGGCACCAAAACTTTCCGTCAATTCAAGGAGAGCCCGTCTGGTCGCAGAAAAAAAGCGGGACACGCCCTTGTTCGAGATAGAATCCAGTAATATCGTTGGATAAAACAGAGACTACAAGCTCATATCTCGCAGCATTACCAATGAGGAAGACCGGAGAAGGATCCAAAATGACCTGGATAAATCCTACAGACATTAATTCGATGTAGTCAAGGCTCACCAAGTACAAAAATTAAACAGATTGAAAGATCAGAAGGTGACGCACAAGATCCATCACCCACCAGTGAAAGCAGTAGTCAATATCAGCCAATATCAGCTGAGTGCCTCTGAGCAGTCAGTATTGAATAAGGGTCTCAACTTCGCCACAACCATCAGGCGAGTGCCATACTTGGGCATCATTGAGGTGGCCTTGAACTTCCCTCAGGCTCAAGCGAACTGAGATGGAAGGTGCGACAGACCTTAGAGAAGGCCAAACATCACAAAACTGGAGAGGCTGGCGATCGGATCCCTACAGAGGAACGAAAACATCATCATACTACCTACCGGCTGACAAAGGCAACGTGACTGTAGTGATGGACAGCTCAAATTATACAAGAAAGACCGGAAGACTTCATTAGCAATGGTAGCTAAAGCAAAGTAAAAGGATCCTACAATGAAAACGGAACGCAAACTGTCACAGATACTAATCAAGAACAAGGATCACTTCGCACCTAAGACGTATAGGCAGTTATCGTAGCGTTACACCAAGCTACCTCACATATATGGTCTCCCTAAGATTCATAAAGACGGTATTCCGCTCAGGCCGATTGTTAGTTGCCAATGCTCTGTGTGCAACTCTCTGAGCCGCTTCCTTGTAGATATAATTGAGCCATTGATCGGAAAGTCTCCTTCATATGTCCGGAACTGCGCCCACTTCGTGGAAATGATCAAAGATGCTCCCATTCTATCCAACCAGGTGGTGAGCTTGGACGTGGTGAGTTTGTTCACCAAGTACCCACGGAGGAGGCACTCCCAGTAGTCAGAGACAGATTGGCCTCTGACTCATCCCTAGAAAAACGGATCAGTATTCCAATAGATAATCTGATGAAGATGTTGACTTCCTGCACACAAACAACACACTTCGGAATGGGATCACACATATATCGACAGGATGAGGGCTTAGCAATGGGCTCGCCATTATCACCAGCAATGGCGAATATATACATGGAATACTTTGAGGAAATGACATTAAAATCCTTTATCTCTAAAGCCAACTCTATAGTTAAGGTACGTAGATGACACCTTCATACTCTGGCCACACCAGGAAGATGTTCAGGTTCTACTGGACCATGTGAACTCAATAAGACCTTCGATACAGTTCATGATAGAGAAAGAGAGTAACAACACACTCCCATTCCTGGATGTTCAAGACCTCCGTATACTGTAAACCGACATTCACTGGACAGTACCTCAATTTCAACTCCCACCATCCATACAGCGTAAAGAAAGGGATCGTCCGCTGCTTACAACCCCAAGCAAAAGTCATAAGTGGCGACCCAGAGACATTAGATAAAGAATTGGTCAGTATAAGTAGTACCCTACAACGTAACAACTAACCTGGGTAGATGGCAGCAGCCCCAAAAAACTAGGATAGGCGGGTACAAGAGGAGGACAACACTCAGAAAACAGTCTGACTGCCTTATGTGAAGGAGTTATCAGAAAAAATACAAAGGATCTGCGGTCCATATAACATCAGGACAACCTTCAAAAGCTGGATGACACTTCGCAGATATTTCTCCCGAGTAAGATCCCCCATAGAGGAGAACATGACTAAAGACTGTGTGTACGCTATCCCGTGCAGCTGCGGAAAGAAATATAAATGGGAGTCAGGCCGCCCCTTAAGGTAAATCTTCAATAACACCAGAAAGCTGTAACACGAGGGGAAGTGAAAAAATCAGGCGTGGTTGACCACATATGGAGAGAAAAGGGAGATCACCGCCCTCTGTGGGATCAGGTTGAGATCATAGACAAAGAACACCATTGGAAAATTCGTAAACTTAAGGAATCAGTACATATGCTAGGCCACAAAAATCTCCTGAGCCGACCAAGCATAGAAATGAATACAATATGGGAACCAGTAATAAGGAGTGCCAGAGAAAAGCGATAACAACAACAAAAAATGCTATATGAGCTCTGGTAAAAACATGTATGATAACAGCAAAAATTGCAATGTGAGCACTGGTAAAAAATGGATGCTGATGACATTAGGTTAATAAGACCCAGAAATTCGTACACAAGGATACATGGCACAGTGGATAAAGGCGTTGATTAGATCCAGTGACAGGAACCAAAGAGTGTGAGTTCAATACCCGGTTAAGGCAGTGGAGAACATGGACAGGGAAATTAACAGGAGATAACTGATAACTGACATCCATTAAACATGGCACGTGGAACTAGAACAGTTCGACATTCTAGCCACCTGAAGAAGGCCGGAGCGTACAATGGCCGAAATGTGATAAGTATTGAAAAAGGTGAGAACGATAGTCCGAATAATGGAAATAGTGTACATAATACCTCATGTCAGAAATATTGACAGATACTGAGCAAATAAAAGCATTTCTAATTCAATAATGTCTTAATTTTATTGTATTTTTTTTTCTATTTTACAATTCAGAGCAAAAAGAAAAAGTTCTGATGCTTTAAAAGATGCTTTTCTCCAAAGACTTGTGCTTATAACTGATATAACTATTAAGCGCTACCAAAATGAATTTCACGAAATTTCATAAAATTAAATAAGTGTGTGTGTGGGGCGGGTGAACAAATGTAAAAAAAATGATATTTTTACCAAGATTATTTAAAAAAGAAACATCTTTAGTTTCATTCATTTGTGAATAAGTCCTGAAAGTTTCATTAAAATCCGGCAATTAACTAATTTTTGTAAGAATTTCCAAATTAATGTGTTCTTCATGCCTTTCCCCCAAAGACGCTAACATTTCTCATACTAATTTATGGTCAACCGCTGACGCAAGAAAAATATTTTTAATTTAAATGAAAAGGATTAAAATATATAATTTAATAATAAAAAATCCTTCGGTCTTTTCTATTAATAATAACAAAGATTTTGTGGATAAAATTTTGTTTTTATTAACTCTGGGACAACATTTCATTACCTACGCCCGTTTTTAGTGACTCTTTGGAGGTACCTCGTTTAAAGTAATCATAAAACACTTAAAATAAAAAAAGAGTTAAAACTTTTAGTATTATATTTGACCGATAGAGATCACACTTAGATAATCAATGATTAAAATTATATTTTAGAATTGTAACCATTTACAAAGATTTCATTCAAGTATTTGTCATTTAAATTTGAGCAAGGAATTTTTTATTTCATTTAAAGCTAATAGAAAGGACTTTCTTTCAATACTTTTTACAAGATCTACGATGCGAAACAAAAGAAATCTTTTGCACATATCTGAAATATAAAACATCGAATGACATTAAAAAGCAATTCAGTCAATATCAATCTATGGGCGTATTATGTACGACTAGACAAAATAAATAACTTTTGCTTGATATATATTACGCTTCATAATATAGATTACGCTTCATATCAGCGCATACAAGTGCAGGACCGTTTTTGAATGCAAATATATACAATGAATGTGGAAATTAACTCTTAACACACGATTCCTATTCAATACAAGTAAAGTATATGAAAAGTCCGAATGCGAGCGTACATATATTTCCTTAGTTCTTTTTCAGTTCATTGTGGAAGAATTTCGCTTTGCAACAAGTATAAACATGACAGAAAAACTGAGATAAGTTTGAAGATTATAGAAAATATCATATATTCGCCTCTCTCTCCCAGTCTGCCTCTGCCTATCTATCTTTGTCTGTCTCTCTATATATATATATATATATATATATATATATATTTCGGCAGTTGCATCGTGATTCCCCACCTGCTGAAACGTTAAAAAGGTTTTCGCTTTTTTTAACGTTGAAACAAGATGTACAGTTTTGTAGTGGGTATGTGCATATTCTAATGTAACACTGCATAATAAATAAATAATTACGGCTCTACTTTTGTATTGAGTTCTGCTTTAAATTAATGTTTTGAATGCTGAAATCTTACTCTTCGTTCTTTTACATTTGGATATATATATATATATATATATATATATATATATATATATATAATATTATAAATTAATTTATAATATTAATGCTCTGTAAATTTACATTGAGCACTATTTTGTAAAAATAAAATATCTATAAGAACACCGGATTATATATCTTACTGTTCTTTTCTTTTTATATATATATATAGATAGAGACTTGTACCCAAAGAAGAAGAAAATAGTCTTGAATAGAATGGACATCATTATTATTATTATTATTTTTTAACTTGCGGGGACCCTGCTGCTAGCCAACGTTCACCCTTTTGAGAAAGTGTTGACGGAAAGAGTCAAGGTAATATATATATATATATATATATATATATATATATATATATATATATATATATATATATATATATATAGATAGATAGATAGATATACATGTTTCCTCACCGGTAGCACGACGCTGAGTTTCATGCAGAAAGGAACATTCAAGTGCTTCTTGAAAACTGAAAAAATATATGTGTGTGCGTATGTGTGTGTGTGCGTATGTGTGTGTGTGTGTGTGCGCGGGCGCGTGCGTGCGTGTGTACGTATGTGTGCGTGCTTGTGTGTGTGTGTAGGTGGAAAAAGTTTAATTGTGATGCGTTTCGTCCTTTAGAGTCTACATCGGACTAAATTTGTTATATTGGCGAGACTATACATGCGCACGAACGAGTGATGATGGTAATTTAAAATTTGTAATTTTAATTTTAATCTAACCGATTTCATTTAGATTATTTTTCTTTTCATCACTTTTGTTATTAGATAACTGTGATAATAAAAGTTCTACCAGGAATGGTGAAATATTGTAAAAGCCAGGGCACAACTTTACTGTAGATGTCTTTGCGATCAAGGCACTCTGTAGACATTTTCGTCATAGTGATCAGAGTAGCAGATCCGACAAATTTGCACTTACATACCTGCAGGTTATAGACATATTTATATCTTAGCATGATCTGTACCAAGTTTAAATGTAGAAGTAGGAAGATTATATAATAATATTCTAGGCAGGCGACATCTGCCTGCTTTAAAAATCAGCATTCGAAATCTTGACTTCTTAACAAGTTCGAACGCTGACACTGACACCGGTGATGCTACTACTTTTGCCATGATGTTAGGCTATTATTGTTGCGTACTATATCGAGTAAAATATGTGATTATCTATCTAACAATCAATACAAATTATTTGATCATTATCCACATGGAATATTTTTTTAAACATGCAACAATTTATCAAAGAATAATTACGCATGACCCCATGAGTAATAGATCACAGTATATATGCGTATATTTTTATTAATGTGATTACATAGAAATGGCCGCTTCCTATTCCGTCTTATTGCTAATGTAGCGATCGATTCCCTGCCGAGCTAAGATAACAGGATAAAAGTATATGATAGCATCTGCGCATGCGTGGAATTTAAGTAAAATAGACCAGTTTCCTTTAACAGAAAAAACAAAGGAAATGGAAGTTATTTTTTGCATAAAACCAAGAGGTTTGACCACAGTTTATGCATTTAAAGGAGCTTTTTTCTTCGATATTAAGATGATTAAAAAAATAAATAAATAACCATTTTTCTAAATTATTTTTCAAAATTTTAAAAATATCTATTTTCATTTGTGAACGAGTAGGTGCAATAAGGTAAACCACATTTTGTTAGTTGATATGAACGAAATGTCAACGTAATTTTTCCAAGGAAATTTTCAAAGAGATTATTTTATTTTTATTTTAAAGGAATAGTTTCACGTAAAAGCATTTAGGTAGATAATAACCGTGCAATTACGTGTTATTGGAAATGAAAACGTGTCTGGTGCTAAAATTCTATAAAATACACAAACTAAAATGGCATGTCCAATTTGTTGATGCTATACAATAGCCTCATGTTTCCAGAAAACTTTATGATCATCAAGCCATTTATGATATAAATGCTTTTGCTTGATTTAAGTGAATCACTTGGATATCTTATAAAAAGGTCTTATCACTGGTATGTCATAATGATTGAAGGAGAAAAGATAGAATGAGTGCAGACTCTCTAGTAAACTATTCTTCTGGAACTTACCATGTTGTCGAAGCAAAAGAAAAAAAAACTTGTCCGTATTATTAACATTGATTGGATCCAATCAAAATGGTTTCCAGGATTTATTGTAGTCTTGTGATTTATCTCAGAATTCTTCAGAGTACTCTGATGATCATAAGCACGACTATAGATGTAATATTTATTCATTCTTTTAATCTATCCATTCAATTTTTTTTCCTTTTCTTTCTAGGACCACATTACATGCGTTTCTACATCCAGACGACATACTGTTTGTTAACGGGGTTATCGTTCTTTCTGCTTGCTCTTCTGACTGAATCAGAAAACATTGTCTACACATCTAATTACTAAGGAAAGATGATATTATTATTATGATTAACAGTAGTAGTAGCAGCAGCAGTAGTGGTAGTATTATTGTTGTTGCTATTGTTTGTACATTTACATATTTACATTTCAAAGGATTAGCAGTTATCGACTGAGATCGTATTCTATTCCATCCGTTGTATTAATGTGTTTAGTATATCGCCGATATACTAATGCCTCTAATAGGGAAATGCAAACTGAAAATATTCCCTTTTTCCTAACACCTCTATTAAACCAATTTTTATGAACACCATCTTCATGATTATGTTATACTGATTCCTTAGTTCAAAGGCGAGGTTCTGATATTTAAAATTATTTCTCTGTCGTATATTGGAAGTCATGTACATAATATGATAAAATCTTTTTCTTTTATAGTTACTTCATTTCTATAGAATTTATATTATAATTATTGGCAAATTAATAAGGTCAGCGACTCTACAGATAGCATTTAATATACTCGGTATTATCTCCCTTTACAAATAAGATAATTAAGAGTGAGCGCTAATGAATTGAAGATTGCTTTATTTTCCAAGTTAGAGAATTTTAACGGTATTGCGCTAACAACAGTTTCACTATGATTGGCTGTTATTGCTAAAAAATCCACAAAACAGAAATCGGATAAATTCACAGCAACTATGTTCAACCTCTTTGCTTGGATGGAGCTTTTCGGATTTCAATGTTATGGAGTTTTTACTTTTTTTAATCAAAAGTTTTTTTAGATTCTTAGTTAAAAATCAAAATCAATAATCATACATTGTTTTAGCCTAATTAATTCTATTTATTGATTTTATATTTAATAGTTTTATTGGCATTTACTAAGCATAGCTTATTATGACACAATGCCAAAGCAAGGAAAATACCTATATAAAGATATTATTGCGTTAACTTTGAAAATGAATTGAACCTGTGTGGAAAAATAAACGTTGAACATCGTGGTTTATCATTTGGCCTCAAATACCCATCACTTTTGGGGTGTACACAACTATCCCAGTCACTTGGCAGACTACGCAACGGTGGTTTTGTTTTATTATTTCCTTCAGTTTTGGAATAGAGCAATGTTCAGAGTCATTGTTTTAGATTGTAAGGATCTCCGTGATCTGTATTTTATATTTACTTTTTGTGCCTCGTTTTCATTGGATAATAATTGTTTAGTAAGTATCGAATGCCATTGATTGCAACAAACCTTTTCCATATCCTTTCTCCAAATTATTAAATCACTTTAGAAGTCGAATATATCTAATTATCTAATTGTCAATTTCGCGCGCTTATTCATAACCGTACTTTCATAAAAATATTGAAATGAATTATTCTTTCACATTGAAACTCGTAAAACATCCATTTTGTGTTCATATAATCTTTTATTTACGTTCATAGATGTTTCAGCTAAGTATTTCTTGAGACATTTTTGTATCACTACTCCCTGTTTGATGTTATTTTCTATTAATTTTCTTATTGTTTTTGAAATAGCTGTAAGATTTTTTTTTATGAAGTTTAGATCTTTTTGCATTAATGCAGGTGTGTCCAAGGCTCTATACTTTGACCTATGTGTTACTAATTTTTATCAACGACCTTCCTGATGTCATCAGCTTTCAACGCCGTGTCTGTTATTACAAACACGCGTATAGAAGCATGGGAAAATAAATGAAACATAAGTACCGCCGGAGAGGCGATCGAAAAAGAAGAATAGTAGATATGAAATTAATTTGTATTTGCCGATACACCCGATGCGAACGGAATATCTCTGTGTCTGCGAAGTATGGCGATTTTGAATGTGGGTAAAGTTGGTAAGGCCTGGAGTTTATGCGTTTGTCCGGTCGGTTGACCGAGATCACGGTAAGGACGTCGAGAGATGTCTGGAATGGATTTGTGAAGGAGCGAATCTAACGTTGCCGATACAGTGGATGCGAGCGGAATATCTGTATGTGAGCATAGTGTAAGTGTTTGAAGGAGGATGGGTCTCGAGCGAATATGTGTGTTGGGTGGATTGACCAAAGTCATGATGGTTATGTCAAGATCTGAGTTGCTGGTCGCATTCTATGCCAATCGTTTGTGAGCGGCTTTCTTAAAAGCAAATATAGTGGGGCTCCATCTCATCTTTTTCTTTGGCGAAAACGTCCCCGATTTACTTTTTTATGCTGCATTTTAGATTTTGCTGGGATTTGTTTTGTGGGCCGGGTGTGATGCTTGGAGACCCTGTACAGAAGACGACTTTTTATTCTATGTTTTGCTTTCTTAGCACTAACAACCGGCCAACATGTAGAGGGAATCAAAAAGAGATCTAATTTGCAGCGGAGTATGACACTATGCTGATAACACAACCATTTATTTTTTTTTGTCTTAATAGTAAGTCTAATCGTTCGATGATAAGGTCAATTTGTCAGCTGATTTAAAAAATGATCTATATTCTGTTGTTAACTGAAGCAAGGAATGGTTTGTCGCCTCTAAGTGTTGACTTCAATGTTCACTTTTATATTTACACACGCTCTATCTCTGATATTGAGCACTTTATCCCATAAATATAGCACACCTTAAGAGTATATTTCTTCATATATATATATATATATATATATATATACACAAATTTGTGGTGAAAAGGTCTCAGCTCGAGCAAGAAGTCTCTTCGTTATTCGGTCATATTTGCCTATCATTTCGGTCGTATTATCGTATTGTTGTAATAATACAAGGGACAGAACCCTTTGTTTTTAGTTCAGATAGAACTACAATAAAATAATGCTATGTTAATAAAATGTTCTTCCACTCCCCAACGAATCATGCGGTCTGTTTTTTTTTTATGTCGGTTAATTATATCTGTCACTAGACAACATCCATTCAACCATGGACACAAAACAATTACAAAATGTCGGAGGTGAGACTTGAGTTTAATTAAAACTACTGATGCAAACAGATCCGAATTATATAATATAAAAAGTTTGTATATATCCGTCTTTGTTGTCGTACTGCTTGCAGATGAACTAAAAGCAGTGTCAAACAAAATTCACGTATGTAATTGACGGGTTGTCATTACTCATAGAGGTGAAAGAAAATGGAATAAATTTCAACGAGGCAGTATTTTCATGTGTTTTATAAATGGTTAATAAATGATTAACAAGAAATAAAATAGACTTGGATGCATGCAAAATTAACTCAAAAGAAAGACTTTAAAATCTAGCAATTAGGTATTGTGTGTGTCTGCATATGTGTGTGTGTGTGTATGTCTGTCTGTCTATGTGTGTGTGTGTGTGCGCGTGCGCGTGATACACGTGTTCGTGTGCATGTGTGAGAGAGTTCAATGACCCGGAGAAAGATATCCACATGCTAGGAACCAGAGCCGTGTTGTTATTGTCGTTACCATATCGTGAAAGTAAAAAGAGGCAAAAAACGGACATTTCCCGTTTTTATAGGTTTTAATAGCGCCACGTAACGGCGTCTTTGCAAACCAAGTAGCGGTAACCCCGCATCTCTAAGTAGCCGAAATCGTAAATTATTTCACCCAAAGGCATTGAATTAAGGTAGCACTTAAATGCACGAAGAATGAAGAAAAATGGTAAACGAAAAAGAAGATAAAAAGAAAAGGAGAAGCATTTCAAAGACAATAACAATTAAATGCTAATTATAGACCACTATCCCTTATTTATTTACTTATGAATAAAAATACTTTCTAGGTGCAAAAGAAAATAGGTCTGTTTTTTTTTGCATATAAAACACAGACGGTAGCATGCAAGCAAAAGAATTCAACGATAATCTTTTATTATCAAAGTTTTCTGTCCAAGTTAATTCAACGGATAACAGAATTAATTAAAAGTTTTAAAACATACATATTCATTTTAAAACATGACATATTCATTTGCATTATTAATATTGTCCTCATCTTTTCGCCATATTGATTACAATGAGGTATTATGTACATTATTTACATTATTCGGACTATTGTCTCATCTTTGTCGCCATATTTATCACAACGTTTTGGTCGTTGTACGCTCCAGCCTTCAGGTGGTTGGAATGTCGAACTGAACTCTTTATTTCGCTAACTGGGATAGACTGTTCTAGTTCCATGTGCCATGTTTAATGGATGTCAGTTATCAGTTATCTCCTGTTAATTTCTCTCTGAAAGTTCTCCACTACCTTAACCAGGTATTGAACTCATACTCTTTGGGTCCTGTCACTGGATATAACTAACGCCTTTATCCACTGCGCCATGTGTCCTTGTTACATCTTTTCTTTTACCAGCTATGGGTTGAATAACAATGATTCTTTTAAGTATTTCACCCCAAGCAAGGCGAGAGTGCCACTAGTACGCTAGGAGCTACAGAGAGTGTAAGTAAGGGAAAAGACTGAGTATGGGGGGCGTTTGAGGAAAGGATAAAAAGAAGAACGGGGGAGGATAAAAAGATGAACGGGGATCAAGGCAATAGAAGATGTCGATTGACATTACATTTAAATTCTTGAAGATTATAGTTATCAGAGAAGCAAGTAAGTGGGAGGGAGTTCCACTGTCGGGAAGTGCGAGAGAAGAAGCTGTTGGAGTAGAAGTGGCGGTTACATTTAACTGCTTCAACAGTAAAAGGTGGGACCGAGATGCCAACCTAGTAGTACGCTTAAATTCATGCAGTCGAGACACCAGGGAAAATAGCTCGTCAGGGCAGATGCTATGAAAATATTTATAGAAAAGACAGAGGGAAGCCACATTTCGTTGGTGAGAAAGTGACTGGAGTCGAGATCCCAAGTCAGGACCGATCACATTGCATATCCGTCTTTGGATTTTGTCAAGAACCTCGAGATGAACAGCGGGGGCACCAGACCATATATGGCAACAGTATTCAATGCATGGACAAATGGTAGATTTGTAGATATGAATGATGGATTCAAACGAGAAAAACCTTCTGGCGCAACACAGAGAACCAGCTTTCTTTCCGGTAGAAGCAGCAATTGATTCAATGTAGTTGCTTCACCTCAGGTCGATGGAGAACGTGAGACCAAGAAGACACAGTGGGGCGCTCTCGCGGAGTTGAGCATCAACCGTGCCGATAGGAGGTAGGGACGTTTCTTTATGATGAGTAAATAACAGCAGTTTCGTTTTGGAAGCATTAAAATTCACAAGCCATTTCCTGCCCCAGTCAACCACAGATTGGAGGTCATTTAAAAGAATGGAAGCTATGGAGGACATGATCGATTACATTATGAAAATACATTGCATTTGAAGCGACAGAGGGATAGAGCGATTACAGTTATTTATTAAGTTTAGTTACGTCTGACGCAAGGACCCAAGTATAGAGCGCCAAGTGAGAATCGAATAACGTAGTAACAACAGTCTACAAGACTAGTTCGTTAAACACTAGCTTGCAACGTGACGCACTTACATTCAATCAAATAATTTTAATATGCATAATTGCGCATGCGTGAATGTATGTCGTTTCTGTGCACGTGTGTCTGTGTGTTTGACTATAATTGCGCGTGTTCAGAAAAGAATGTTTTACTCTTTTCCTCGCCAAACAATTGAACACTGCTTTATAAAACTATGATTATTTTAAGACACGACATATTTTATCTTTTTCTTTATGTTTATTGTAACTCTAAGAACATTTTATATTTTACAACAGATAAGAAAACAGCATGCATATGAAAATAAAGAAGTAATCCTCGACGATATCTAAATCATTGAGTGCTCGTTTCCCATGGAGAGTGCCTCACCGATTTGATCATGGAAATATCTCATGTCATATTAGGTAGACTCTATAAGATATAGGAGTTGAGTTCGATTACTATCGAAGGTTTCTTTTTGTTTTTGGATCCCCGTTGTTTGATTAACAGTCGTAGAATGTAAACAACATTACAATAAAAAAGATGAAATAAAAGAAAAATTAGTTTCAAATTATTAAGAAATAGAAACACTTCTTAGAAATTCTTATAATTTAAAACTTTAAGTTTTATGATACATTGTTCTTCAGATGAATTTGCGAACTTTTAAAAGCACCAAAGTTTAGTAAATAAAATAATGAAAAATATATAAGATGGATTAGAATATATTCTGAAGTCTGGAGGAGGTAGATCTCTTCAGTAAAATGAATGGAGCACTACGGCTGCTTGGAGTTTGTTTACGTTTGTAAAAACAATACGCTAGATTTGGCTGACTCTTTCTGTCGAGTGAAGATAGCTCAGGTAGAAGCTCTGACTGACACCAAATCTGTTGGGTTTCGATCCGTTCTTGAAGCCTTCGGTTTTTTAGTCCCACTGAGGAGCTGTGATACAGCGAAACAGTATTGTCTGCGAATCTCTCTCTCTCTCTCTCTCACACACACACACACACACACACACACACACACACATATATATATATATATAACGGGTGTAACAACAAAATTGTCCAAATCGTGTAACAGAATTTGATAATTGTTCATCTCACAAAATGTTTAATATATAAAAAAAAGAAACTAAATTAATTTAGTTTCTTTTTTCAGATTTTCAGATAAGAAGTTTAGATATATTGATGCCATTTTTTCGCAATAATCTCTAAAACCCTTTGAGTTATTCAGCTAGAAAGAGAACAGGTTAACATCATTTTGTATCAGCCCCACTGTCTTTCAAATTGAGCAATGGTGAGAGGAAAAAGGTCATTCAGGCCTCCAGTAATGGTTGCGACATTCATACTCTTGCTTTCATCTTCAAAGTCGATTCAAGAACCATCAAGAGAACGGTGAATAAATTTTAAAAAGAGGGAACAGTAGAGAGGAAAACTGGATGAGGAGGTCACAACAGGAATAAGGGTCATAATGTCAACTTAGAGCTAAATACATTTTCATTGTTCGAAGTAGGGCCTAATAGTGTTATAAAGACTCGTAGAATTCTTTAATCACTTCTAATATACAACGGTTCAAAACTTAATCAAACAATTGGACATTTTTGCTGTTATACGATTTGTACAATATATATATATATATATATATATATATATATAATCGGTTTTTCCTCATGCAATCAGTAAAGCTACTGGGACACAAGGGGTCATAGGGTGTGGAAGAATTAAGAACAGAAACATTATTAATGATCAGAAAGACAAAAGAATAATCAGTAGACAGTAGATAGCAATTGACATTGCATTTAAATTTTTGCAGATTAAAGATGGCTGGAAAGCAAGTAAGCGTAAGGGAGTTCCACAAGTGAGAAGTGCAAGAAAATAAACCGTTAGCATTGAATGTACGGCTACATCTAGCCAGATCAACTGTAAATTGAAGAGACCACCACACCAGCCTAGTATTGCGCTTAAATTGAAAAAGTTTAGGTCCCATAGCAAAACCTCATCCGAACAATTACCATGAATATATTTATAGACAATATACAGTGAGGCAAACTTAGGGCGGTGGGAATGTGACTGAAGCTGAGTTGCCAGATCAGGACCGATAATATTTCTGATTCCTTTTTAGATTTTATCAAGGAGCTCAATGTAAGTAGCAGGCGCACCAGATATGTATGGTAAATTCTGGAGAGAAAAATTGTCTCGCACGTTACACTGAACCAACCCTCTTATCAGCTGACCTATCAATGGATTCGGTATATGTCAGCTGAGAACGTTAGCTGGAGAAAGCGCAACGAGTCACTTTCTTGAAGGTTAGCATCAGCCATACCAATGGAAAGCAAAAAGGGATCTTTCAGATGATTAATAGAGAGAAGTTTAGTTTTGGAGGCGTTAAAATTAGCAAGCCATCTTTTGCCTCAGTTAACAACCTGGGGTCGTTTGGAACATTGGCTGCCATTTTGATCAGATTTTCTATCGGGATAAAAATTTTCAAGCATTTTTCCATTAGTTGAAATAATGCTGACTTACCGTAGGAATTAATAACTATAAACTTTGTTGTTAAACTCATGGATGTCTTTTGGAGTTTTCTTCTAAAGGAATTGGAACTTCATGAAAGTTTGATATTGCATTTGCATAAAATCTACCTCGAGACGATTAAGAATTACCTTTTCAAACGTTGCATATGTCAATTAAAAGAATAAATGAGAAACTAAAAAATTCAAAGATAGAATTATATTGCAGTCTTAAGAGATGAAGGTACAGGTGATCCGCCTTACTCACCAGCTCATGCTCCCTCTGACTATTTTCTGTTTCCAAAACTTAAAAAGAATTTAAACAGGGAGGAAAATTTCAAATAACGTGGAGGTGATAGCAACAACATAGTATGTGCCAGAAGGTCTGAAATTTGTCCAGAAAAAAAATAACATTTAGTGAAAACGTCCAAGTTGGTTTTTAATACTTTTCACCGATTTGTTAATTAACTTGAGATCAACTTGTCATGGTTGATTAAACTTAACTGAAACACTATGACCTGGAGACCAAACTACAGTTCATGCAGTTGAAGCATTCGGGTTCTTTCATTCAAGAACAGAGAACATTTTGTTCACGGTTTCTTGGTATAAAGAACGTATTTTAAGACAGATTAGCTTCAAAAAGGTTAAAAAGTTAAAACTGACAACTACCCTAACTTGTAATGCCAATTAAAGTTTGAATGTATAGAGCATCCACTCTACTCACCAAGTCTTACTTTCTATTTTAATATTCTATTTCCTTAGCTCAACATGAGTTTGAAAGGGAGAACGTTTCAAATGGAAAATAATGATTTGGAGCGGATAGAATTGGTAGAGTAGAGGTTCAATGACCAAACATCAGAATTTGGGGTTTAAATACGCAGAACATCCACTCAACTCACCTGATCTTACTTTCTCTTTCACTTATTCCTGTTTCCAAAGTTTAAAAGAAGAAGATGAAAGGGAAGGAATTTTCAAGTGATAACAGCATCAGCAATGACAGCAAAGCTGGTTTCAGTTTCAAACATTAGTCCTCTTCTCGCTCTTCGCGATAGTTCCCTCCGCCGGCGTTTTCTCTGTCTAATGCCTGATGTCTTCGGTCCAGCATAGCTTTGGCCTCCCCTTGCTTTTCCCCTTGGTACTCCAGTCATCGATGAGTCCATCCAGGATGTGGATGCAGATGACGTGGGTCCTGTTCACATGACCAAATTATTACAGACATCATTTCTTTTTGGTCCCAAACATCAGAACTTTTTGAAAGGTGGTTCAAGTAATCTCTAGATCATTTCCTTCTTGGTTGGACAGAGAACTTTTCAACATTTAGTTACGCACCACTAGAAAGTTTCCATCTGGTAATTAAAGTTGAAAGGCGAAATATTTTTAAAAATAGCTAAAAAAATTAGCTAGAGTTTCATTTCCGATTTTCTATCAATCACAGATTTTAATTTGAGAAACAATTTTTTTTTCTTGTGGATTGTCAAGAATGAACGCCAAAATTCATATTGAATTTAAAAAATGATGTTGCGTTTGAATTTTTTCTTCTGGTTAAATTGGTGATATTTTTTTTCATCCGACATTGCATAAAAATCTAAAATAGAAATTTCAAACTGATAATGAAAACTTATTTTTACGGTTAGGAATATTTGCAATGCTATCTTTTTAAACTTCTGAACCTAAAAAATTGATTTGCTATTAAATTGTAGCGATCATCATTATTTTTTGAAGACAAACCGGAAGTGGAAATCAGTTTTTGTAGATAAAGATTTACGTCTCCCTCCAGGTATTAAAACTTAATAAATGCCTAAAATCAGCTCAACCATGTTAGAGAAGTAGATTCCGTTCGTAAACAGTGGAGAGCTGTAGAGAACGTATTTAGTTGTCATTGTTAATTAAAATAACGACTTTATTGTGAGGGTGTCCACAAAATCGACAGTAAAGTTGTGGTCAGGGCTAAGGGCGGGGATCAATGCATACGGACTAATAATCGGTGTTAGATCCTTTGAACTGTAATTGTTTATGCATGGTTGCTTTGATAAAAACCGTTTGATTCGGAAGCATGATGTGAAGTTTCGTGTTTTGTAATCATTCATGAAAAACAGGCTCATAAAAAAGTTTTTGAAGTTATCTATCTATCTATCTATCTATTTTTAGCGACCTAGATTTTATTATGCAAGTCAATGTTTTCACAATATAATTGGCATCAGCTAACCAATGTTGAAAAAAATTCCAGGATATACTTATATTTAGATGAACCATATAAACATTGAGAATAACTGTTTTGATAGCGGTGTCAGGTTTTATTATGCAAACAAAATGCAAAGCAATTTTCTTTTATAAATTAATCTAAGCCATAAAACTATACATTTGATTCACACAGTATCCGATATACCTTAATAAATGACATTATTTTACAAATTAATATGGGTTCCTCCGCTTTAATCTTTATAAGTCGTGTTTTTTTTCACTTATCAGTCGTCAGTTTTGTTAAATTTTTTATTGTTCTGACTTTGCTTGCAGTATTTTTTAAAAGTTTCCCAGAAATAGTTTCTTGAATAATATTTTCCATTCCCATACATATCCCTTTTAATGATGGACCATATGTTTTCTATTCCATTAATATCTTGAGATTGGGGGGGGGCATTAATTACCTTGATGTCTGGAACTTTTTTGGAGAAAGGTGAGTAACAGTCGGATCTGCAAAATGAGAACAATCATTATCTTGTTTGAAGCTTCCTGGTTGTTACCTGGACAACTAAAACTATATTTTCCAAGAACTTACAATAATTATCTGCCTTTATGTTGATATTGTAGAGGTGGAATCGAACCTAAGACGCCCAGTTACAAGACCGGAATGGTCTTGGCGTCACACCCCCATAGAAGTAGACTCGCCCGCTTACACGAGAGGCGAGAGTGGGCTACTTAAACAAGACATTTACGGCAACGAGTATCAAGGCAGATACACGTCGTCTCGCTGCTACCTTACAGATATCATCATCAATTCTGAAGAAGCTACGATACTAGCTCCAAACATTATTCTGGACTTGTTGTCTTCTAAGCCATACTGATTGACTATTTCTTTGAAGGATCCAACCTCTAATTATTAAGAAATCAGTTCCTATGTACTTATTCGTAAAAATCTTACACGTTACACTTTGAGATCTTTACTTTTGGTAGTTCGGTTGTTTTCATGTCTTCAGCTAATTCTTCATAATATTTGGCACCTCTTTCTTCTCTTTGCATTCGCAACACAATAATCTTCAAATATCTTTTGTTTGTAAGTTCCCTTTTCTTGCTTATTACCATTTTCATTTTTCTCAAATCCCATTTTCTAATATTCTTAAAACCATTAATTTTACTTGTTCGTAGTTTTCCAATATTTTCAATTTCTTTTGTGATTGTCCATTAATCTCTGTTCAACTTTTTACCATTTCCAACGTTGTATTTCCATTGCTCAATAAATTTACAATATCTTGATTCATTTTTAGATTAATTCTTTCTTATGACCCATAGCAATATTCGTATATTAATAAAAAATAAATATCAGTAACTCAGTGGCGACTGTAGGTCATCAATATTTATCGGGCTCATTACAATCTTTAACAAAATATTCTACTGGTATAACTTAGATGCTAAAATGATTTCTTTACACTAACTAAAATATATGATTTTTAAAAATCTCTGTGCATGAAATTAAAAAAAAACACAATTTGTTAGTTTAATATTAATTGTAATAATTCTATAAAAATAAAACTTAAAAAAAAATTCCAGACATGTAAAACGTCTATATCTATCTCGAGTGTGTGTTTTATATACGTCTATGCGTTAGTGTGTTTATGTATCTATCTGTGAATTTTTAGTTTAATTTATTGTACGTTTATGGTCAATATTGCTGATTTCCTCAACACTACTCTACTCTATCCTCATTTCAACTCTCCACTCGACGAGTTAAGGCTGCCGACTTTAAGTTGGCCTAAATTTAATTTGCCCTTTTTTAATTGATACATTCCGCTAAAAACCTTATACTGTACGGAATAAATTATTTAAAATGGACCTGTGAAAACAATAAATTGAAATAAAAATGTGTTCTTTGAAAAACAGGGCATTCAAGCCATTAAAGATTTTTAACAGATTATTTATACAATAAGAAAATACAGATATACAGTATTATGTATGTCTCCAGCTTGAAAGGGCTCAGATCTACGCTGCCCGATAGACACGTTAATTTTCTTTCTTTCTTTCTTTCTTTCTTTCTTTCTTTCTTTCTTAGGCACAGAGGTAAAACAATTCATTTTGGATCCAACTGAAGTTAAGAATGAAAACGAGTACTACGAAAAATTTTTGATGCTTTGAAATAGATATACTTGTACATTGACTCGTTTGGGCTGAGTCCGATAAACCCGACCCCCGGAGTCGCCACTGCAATAACTATACTATTATATAGCATATTTATTTATAATATACTAGCAGTAGAGCCCGGCGTTGCCCGGGGATGTAACAGTAAGAGATAGATCAAGTATCAACCATCATAAAGACTGAAAAATAAAATTGACAAAGATTATTGTTTAAGGTTGACGGACACGCATGTCTTATTTTTTTTTTTCATTTTACGAATTGGTGAAACCCAAACTCAAACACAAACATTGTTTTCAATCGTTATGAGTCTCCCGATTGAATAGAATTTTATTATAAACAATTGTCTTGTAAATGGAATTTTTAAAGCATTCTGAATGTAAAAATAAAGAAAAAAGTGTGCAAGACAATAAGAAACACTACCTGCCAAAAAAAGTGAAGTTTTGTTGAAATCGGTTGAAAAATGTAGGAAATCCGATCCCATATATAAATGAACACACACACACACACACACACATAAACAACCAACCAACCTGGGTTTTATAATAAGTATAACTTGATAACTCGATATTAATAAGTATAACTCGATATGAGTTGTCCTCCTTTCATTAATGCCTCTTAATCGTGTTTTCAAATTGATTTCGTGCAAAAACAATTGTTTTTCCCATTTTTGGCGCTGTCAGAACCACCGCAAGGTAATTTTACGTAGTCATGTGAAGTTTTGTTGAAATCGGTTGAAAAATGTAGGAAATCCCATCCAATATATAAACGTACGGACACACACGCACGCACACACACACACACGCGTTTTATAATAATATATTTATGGCCGAGTGGTTAGAACGTTCGCATTCTGACCATGAGACCCGAGTTCGAATCTTACCATGGTCGATTTGTCAGGAAGGAGAATTCCTGATGTCACTTTAGAAAGTGCTTGAAAACCGTACCACAGGTTGACCCAAGTCTTGTGAGTGAAATTGGATAGACGGAACCCTCGGGTGTCGTCGATAGCCGTGCTAGCACGAAGTACAAGTGGCTGAGGCTTGAGCGTGCTGGCCTTGATCCCGCTAGATAACACGCTTTCTCTCAGAAACTGTAACTAAGGTCAGTCAGTTATAGTATAAACCACAGGTGGGCTCTGTGGGTGTTGAATAAACACAAATGCGCCTGAGCAAGAATCTGCAATTATTAGACAGGTGTCCTCGAATACGTGTGGCCAGCTATACATACATACCTTTATTTACAATATGATGAACAACCACCGGATTGTATAATAAAATTTTCAAATTTATTTCTATTAAAATCAGAATTTATAATCTGGTATTTCCATAGTATGAGGTGCATTCCATAAGTTTTGAGAAATTTGGGGGAGTGGCAGTCTAGATTATTGTAATTTTAATATATCATTACTATTCCTTTTCATAGGCTGACTTGCCAACTTTTGTTATTCCACATTGAAGGAAACAGCGATAACAGCTCTTTGATCACATTCTACCAAACGCTGCTTGATGACTACTTTGTAGAATGCAGTCGGGACGTAAAGACAATTTAGAAGCTTGCTATGCAATAAAATTTTGTGCTATATTCGGCAAAAACGCTCCAAATGCTCCAGACTGTTTATGGATTAAGTTGTATGAGCCGAGATATAACTGTTTGTCGATTGCACAAGAGGTTCAAGGACTGTAGAGAGGAGGTGAGAGACGTTGAGAAATGTGTGTGTGTGAGAGAGAGAGAGAGAGAGAGAGAGAGAGAGAGGGGGGGACGTCAGAAGGTCAGAGCTGGTTGAGAAAATTCGCAAATTTCTGGATAAAGACCGCCGTGTGTTTATAAAGACAATAAGCATACAGTTTGGAGCTGATGTAGCAAATGTGTACGGAATTATACATGAAGATCTGAACATGCGCAAAAGTTGTGCTGTTCTATAGGAATAGTGTCGTTGCCGACACTGGAGTTTGAACACAGATCACCAGAGAGCAAACACAGGTGATCTCATTTTGAATAAGTAGATCACGTGATGGCAAAAGAATTACATATGTGGGAATTAGCGTGTCGTCTAAACGATCACTATTTCTACACTATCCTCTATTATTATACAGATCGTTATTCTCTATACTATTCACTATACTATTTTTCTATACTTATCACTATACGGATTACTATTCGGCTCACTATTCGGTGGTCACTTTCCGAGCGAGTATTATCGAGTGTTATTTAAAGGCGTCTGACACAAATACTGGTCAACGGTATTACTATAGTTGTATCCACGATTACAAAATTTCTACTACAACGAGCATTACGAAAGTGACATCGTGTATTCGTTGACATTACAAAATGTTCTCAGAGTACTTAGTACACCCTGTCTAAAGTTCAAGCCTTGCTCCCCGAATTCTGTTTTCCAAACTGAAGTAGAAACAAAAGCAATCGTTTTGAAGACATTGAGAAGATTAAGGGAGCTGTGACAAGGATCCTGGGCATCTTCACTTTGGATGACTTCCTTGCGGCATTCACGAACTGTCTGGAGCGCTACAAGTGCACTGACGTCAGAGGATCCAACTCTGAAGGAGATTAGAGTTTTGTACTTTGAAATTAATAAATGTCTCTCCTGAAGAAGTCTCGAAACTTCAGGAATGCATCTTATATATATATATATATATATATATATATATTCTTTAAATTTTACATATAACATTTGGTCAAATCCAATTATATTATGAAAGCACTGATTTGCATAAAACCGTATGTGTTTTTCTTGCAACGATTATACTAAACTATGAAAAGATCAGTTTTAGCTATGTGTCACATTTTTTATCTATCTATCTATCTATCTATCTATCTATCTATCTAATACCGTCTGCATTTATCGATTCATTTATCGCCCTTTCATGTAGATTTTCAAATGAAAGTGTTGCTACAGTTCACGGAATAACTTTGAAAGATGCCTGGTCCTGGGGAATCCAAACCTACGGCAGCACCTCCGCCATTGTCCTAAGTGGGTATGCCAACGCCAATGGCAATAGTCGTGGGGGCTGGGCAAGTTTTGACCTCAGCCCATATATACGCGTATGGACACCCCACATTTAAAACAACGTTGTTTAAAATCCTGCCATCGTGGGGAAGCGAACGTATAAATGTTATGTTTATTTTGCTGCTAATGTAAAGATACATGCCATTATTCCACTGAGTGGTGACCCCATTGGTAAACCAAATTTTTGTTTGTAACAATCATTATTGAGTGTACAGTAGAATTGATTGGTGATGAGACGGGAGATTTTTATTATTTCCGACTGAAACGTTGATGCAGAAGTTGACCGTGAGTTTGTTGAACATGTTCATTTTCTTTAGTTTTTCAACTTGGCTACCTAAGGTCTTTATGTGAGATGAACTGATAATTCCAAGGAGAGGGATTAGAATTTTTATTATAGCTTTCGCCATTTTGTTGGTGGTACTGTCTATTCCTAAGATAATGGGGCACATTGTGGTACCAGTTTTGTGCGGTTTAGGGAGACCGTGCAATTTGAGTGTTCTGGGGTAATATTCTATGAGTATGTACTATGGTTTGTTTTCATTTTTAATCAGTTTCCTGATTTCCTTGTTAAATTTTTGTGTTTCTGTAGTTATTTTTTTTCGTTTTTTTTTTTCGTATGTGTCGGTATCGTTGAATAGTGAGTTAATTTTTTCTATGTATGTCTTCTTGTTCATGATCACAATCCCTACCTCCCTTGTCAGAAGGAATGATGTGGATTTCCTCGCTAGGTACTTTAGTGCATTTAGGTGTCTCAGTGGTAATGTATTTTCGTTGTTGGTTTCTATAGTGGCGGTGATAATGCCTTGAATGAAACCTTTGGTGAAATCAGAGTCATTTCGTTTATTATTTTTTACTATACTGTCTACTCTCTCTCCTTTTGCGGATTCCGGTGGCAAATTTAAAACCGAAGCTAAGGGCTTCTTGTTCTGTATCGGAAAGCGTTATATCCGATAGATTTTCTATTAGATTAGGCTTTTCAACATATTTCCACTTGCAGTTGATGATAAGGTTGTTGAGTTTTTGTCTCAGTTTGTTTTTTTGATTGTCACTCATTCGTTTGATAATTTGTTGTAGTTGAGACATTTCCGGCTTTATTATAACGTATTTTTTGGAGCTGCATTCCAGCAGTTCTTGCTTTTTTAGTGGTTAGTTTTCCAGTACTTCTAATTCTACGGTAGATGCTTTTAGGAAATCATATGTGTATGTTGCGAAAATGTAATGTGATGTTCTGAGAATTTTTGATGATGCTCTACTTATATATCCTCATGATGCTGATTTACTGACCTAGTAAATCAATTAAACAAAGTCGAACACACAATAGAATTTACATGTAAAATGGAAGAACACAATTCCTTACCGTTCCTAGGTAACATGCTACACCGTATTAACAAGTTTAAAACTAAGTGGCCATCGGAAATCAACAAAAAAAAACGACCAAGTAAATTTGTATTCCCATAACAAGAAAATAAAATTCGGCATAATCATCGGATTCTACCTAAGAGCTCTAAGAATATGCAGCTCGGATTATTTACACGAAGAAGAAAAATACATTGAAAACACTTTCAAACTTCTTCAGTACCTTAATTATTTTATATTCAAACGCTCACAAATTATTCCAAAGCATAAAAACTGGCCCCTCTGAGGAACCCAATGAATCAAAAAATATATTATCCTGCCTATTAATTCTATCGCATCTACAATTGAAAAGAATCTATCTAAACTCAACGTAAAAGTTGTTACTACTACATCCAGATCAACAAAACACTAATAATAAACAAAACAATAAGCTAAAACCTCAAAGAAAAGTTTAGTCCATCGCCTGTAATATTTGTTACAACAAATGTATAGAAGAAACCTCAAGGAATCTAAATAAAACTTAGGAACTCAAAAGGGACATTTAAAAAATAATACATCAACTGCATTGGTTGCCCACCATAACGGGACTGACCACAACTTTGATATAAAAAATGTTACCATGATCAAAGGAGAAAATAATTCATTTCGACGTAAATGTTTAGAGAGTGCCTTAATCGCAGGGTCATCTACAGTAAATTTGCGCACTGGTTCTTATAACCTCTCACCATTCCTGGTAGATCTTCTAATATCACACTTTGAAATGACTACTTACAAAAGTGATGAAAAGAAAAAGAAAAAGACTCTAAATTAATTCTTCTTCTGAAAAAAAAAAAACTAAAATTCCCAGCATCCCTCTGCTCTGCGCATGTGTAGTCCTACCAACATAAAAAATTAGTCCGATGAAATCCTGAAGTACGAAACGCGCCACCATTAAACATTTTCACTTTGTCATCTCTATCTCTCTCTCTCTCTCTCTCTCTCTCTCTCTCTATATATATATATATATATATATATATATATATATATATATATATATATATATATATAGCAATGTCTCATTTATACATATATTAATAAATACGAGAAGAACAAGGAATCACTCATTAATCTTTAATGTAATTTCTATTGATTTCATACAAAGGCACAAAGCGTTGGCTCAAGAGTTTTATTTATCATATTAAATGTATTTTATTTGAATATTACATATTGTTTTAATGTAATTTTAAATTTTAAATGTCACCTTTTTACTTACTCTTTAAAAAAACTCAAATTTTTAAATATTTTCCCTTTTAAACTAAATGTTAATATTTTAATATAGGTCAAGGTCATTTTAACTGTCTTCTTGACTTAGACCAGACATTCACACTTTTTGATTTTGGAGATTCACTTAGGTTCTCTACTGCAACTCCCTTTTTATTCTTCTCCCTTTCTTTTCTCTTTTCCCCTTTTTTCTGTTCTTTCTGTCTGGCTATCTCCTCCTCCTCCTTCTTCTTTTATTCTTTAAATAATTAAGTCATATCTCTGAGTTGACAAAACCTACAAGTAAAAATATTGTGAGTCGAAATAGCTATTTTCGAATGAGGTAACTTTTGGATTTTTAATCTATGTAATTTATATGCTCTGTTATAATAAATACATTGAGCTCTTTTTGTGGATCAGTTTTAATATTTCATATTATTATGATTCACTTGGATTATTTACTAACGCATTATTACACACAGACACACAGACACACACACACACACACACACACACACACACACACACACACACACATATATATATATATATATTTGGTTGGATAGATGTGAGTTTTGTGACCCTTGGTTTCACGCTTTAGCGATCGTCAGACAATCGCTAAAGCGTGAAACCCAGGGTCACAAACTCACATCTATCCAAACCAAATATGTTAGCTCTATCTATGATATTGAGCGCTTTCTAATAAGTACTGCGCATATAATATATAAATAATTATATATATATATTTATTTATATTTATATACACTTTTCACACACACACACACACACACACACACACACACACACACACACACACATATATATATATATATATATATATATATATATATATATCTTAGCAAAGACGATGAATCTAGTCCAAAGGAATCACTTTATAAGTTGTGTCTGGTTATTTGAAAACCTGTAATGTCCAACCTCAGGTCTACCAAGTCAGCTGTGGGGCTTGAGTAGTCGATTTAATGAGGCAAGTCGAGTGGAAAAGAAATCCTTGAAGCTAATAATACTGGCTGCCATTTTTCATTATTGATCTTGAATCCGAGCCAAATTATAATGGACTAAAGAACCTTTCTTGGAGTTGACGATATATATTGACAGTTCAACACATTGTAAACAAGCAGTTTTTACTGACGTTGAACTTACACATTCATATACTTGTAGCCACACATAATCACATGTATGTGACTGTGACTGACAAATTTGTATCTGCCTGTGTGCTTGCGTGAGAAGCAGTGTGGGAGCGTTTGTGTACAAAATCAATAAAGAATATTCTACTTGGTAATTACAATTGAACTTAAAGCAAATAACTAGGACTAACTTTTCTCGGTATCAGGCGACATGTATAGCCAGTGAAACGGGCATCAAACTAATTAGTGCAGGCATGTAACAGATAAAAGAACAGTATATGTTTGGACGACAAAGGGCTCAGTTTAAAAAAAAAGCGATGCTGTGGCGGGTTGTTTGTTTGTTTCTTTCTTTGTTTCATTCTTTCTCACACTACACTATTTTGCTCTAGTATTTATTCGTGTCTCGGAATTAAGGAGATTCCCATTAAAGACTCTGTGAATAAAAACAAGAATTAAACTATTTTTATACATTGTATTCGCATTTTTACGATGTGTATGGTGGGTAACGGTTATCGACGCCAAATTGAAATTGGTGAATCGAATTCAATTTCCAACCTCGTCTGTTTCGTTGAGTTTCGCATAAATATCCTAGAAATAGAAAGGCATGAACCCACTTCTTCCTTTCCCTACTTAATAGCAGGGTAGACTTTAGCTTTGTTGACTACCAGTCTACAAGGACTCCCCTGAATTCAAAACTGTGGGTAAGGCAGAAGGAAATCACTACATGAACTTTTCTAAGAAATCATTGTAATTCACGGATATTAAGAAAAGGAAGTTGTGGAGAATCATGATCGCATCAGTCGTGAAGGAAATTGACATTAAAATATTCGTTTTTTTAAATTAAAGTAAAGTGCAAAATGGGGAATCAACGTGCCATGATCAAATTCCAACCTAGCTTTTGGCATTCACTTTTGCACTAATTCTCTTGGGAAAGGGATAGATCAGGTGGCGTCATGCTACCGATTCGCACCGGCTAGTGTGAACCGATTCTTAAAATTTTAAAAGCTTAGCGAACCGCTTGTTGGATTATCCGAAAATAATCTTATATATTAATAGCCGATATATAATAACTAAAAATAAAATTAATACCATTGCTGTAAGTATTGTGGAGGCCGAAAGAGGGCTTTTTTTGCGATGAACATAATTTATTCTGACAAAAGAAATCGTCTTGAAGTTAAAAATGTGGCAAATCTTCCCGTCATAAGTTTTATAGGTCTTCCATTGGATATTTGGGGGTGCAACAATTCAGTTCGAGTGTGGCTAAGAAACCATAACACAGCTGATGACATTAGAGTCAAAAAGTATAAAATAAAGAGGTTATGTTAAGTCACAGATATTAAAAGAAAGATGAATCTGTGGAGAGCCATGATCGCTTACATTCTGAAGGGAAAGAGCATCAACAAAAGAAAAGTTCCAATCATAGTTGCGTAATGTCTTCGTTCACAGACTTTTTTTCTTGGCCATACCCCAAAAGTTATCCTTTGAAGATTTTTCGACAAATACGACGCGTATCTCTCTTATAAGACATCCAGGTATTTTGCTTTTTGGGATTAAAAACCTGAATATCTATGCGAACTATTCTCACTTATCTATAAAGAGACTGTCAGGTATACATCAAGGTCATCATCCTCATCATCATCAATGTAGGTTCCATCGAGCATAGGTCAGTATTTGCTGTTTCAATCCCAGGAAAAAAATCAAAAAAATCATCACGTTCATCGTTATAAACATTTTAATAACATCTTTGTATGCACCCCGCCCCACAAAAAACAAAAAAAAAACAAACAAAAAAAAAAAAAATAAACAAAGCACCCCACTAAAAAAAGAAACAAAAAAAAAACAAAAAAAACAGCTACCTAATAACGTGGAGCACCTCTTTATGTCTGATTACCGGTGGCTACTCGTCTACAAACTGATGGAGTTATACGTATGTGTGTTTATGCAGGCACATTACAAAATTGCCCATCACTAATTGTGTTTACTGAGTATAGCTGCAGGTAAATTAATGAGATCTGCAACATATCCCTTGCATGCTCAATAGGGTTTAAATCGGGTAAGAGAAGAGGTCAATGGAGTTCCAGGAAATTAGTCAGTTTCACAAAGATGGTTGTGTGATCATGCTTGAATCATCGTGAAATATGGCCAGCGTAAAGCGTTGAAAATGGCGTGAAAAAATGTCATATCTTTCATGAGAGAATCACTTGACAAGGAATCACTGGGAATTCCAACAGAACACATCTAATAATGATAATTATAGAGCGAAAATGAATAGAAAGCCTCATGCAGTGTCTGCCACACACAAAATTGACTGACGGTCCTAACTTTCAAGAAATGGGATTCGTCTGATTAAGTGATACGACGTTAGTTTTTCACGGTTCGCTGACATAGGTGAGGCATATTAATCCATATCGTGGTCAATAATGATACCTTTCTTAGTGATTGAGTGATTCGTTTTCAACGGCCTATCAACTCTTTGCGGGTTATTTAATACCAGAAAAGATTCTTAGATTGTAAGAATTCTTTCATGATATAATAATGGCTTATGTATACAAGTCTTACTAATTAACCCATAGATAGGGTAGGATAGGGGTATTCATGGAACTTGGTTCTTCGATGAACAATTCCGAACCATTATGCATTACACCACCCGCACATCCAAGCTTACCGCACCTTCTATTCCCAAACAAACACTCATCTAGGTACTGACTTGGCTCGACGTTGCTTAACTTCGGTGATCGTACAGGAAACGGGCCTTTCTCAGCAGAATTCGAAATGCAGATGGAATGCAGTGTACATTGTACAAAGTATTAACTGAACTAGCAATATAACCCGTCTTCGACTGAGTCTTTCATTACTGGGAATTTTTTCCGTTTTTTTTTCCCGAGCAGTTTAAGTTTAAAGTCAGCCCATCCGAAATTAGTATTAGTAATAACTGGGTGCAACTGAGGCACATCCCAAAATGAGGAGTGGGATATTAACAATTTGAATGGGTGGTGGCCCTGAAAAGGGCCGTTTTTGCGTTCTCAATCTTGTTTCAGCCTCAAGCAGTTGAAGAGAGGCGTTTCTCCTCAGCCGTTGAGTCCTTTGATCATCATTTTCAGCCTCGCGCACAGAAGCGTTCAGGTATACTTTTCTAGAAAGCCGATGGCTATGTTGATCTTCGGACAGTGGCTCTGACTGAAGCATCCCGAAAGGCAATTTGAGACAGGCGAACTGAACGTTGTAACGACGATTCGTTATCCCTTACTCGCATGGCGGACCTTGCGGCTGCGGTTTTGCGACCTAGGCAAATTCTTTTCTTTGGTGGCATGCCGTAGGCAAGTATGAATTATCAAATACCAGAAGAGAACGCTGTAAAGCTACAGGGAACACTAAGCTCCAATAACGTTAGGAAAAGTTGAAAAAATAAATGTTGTGTAATACAAAGGAAAGCTTACTTACTACTACGGTAAATGCAATCCAAAAACTGACAGGAAAATAAAAAAAATTAAATTGAGAACAGCTATTAATGATAATAAAAGCAACACCTCAAAACTGTAGAAGTAGGCTTTATGCCACCGAAAATTTAACCTCACTTGAGAGAGATTGATGCTTGGCCAATAGAAGGAGAATGTGTAGGCAGGGACGGACGTACAGAAGTAGAAGCAGAATTGTAGAATTAAGCGGTAGCAATGAGCTTAGGACTGCGTAGACAATCAGTATGACACGGCGACATTTGATTGGACATGTAAAGGGGTTCGTTCAGCCAATGGGCAACTCAAACAGGTGTCGCGTTACGCAGGTCATACGGATGCGCGTGCATCAGTGCGTGTGTCAGCGCTTGACACATCGTGTGACACAGCGCGGGTTGCAGGTTCACACTTACACGCATTGCTGGACGCGCTAATTATCAAGGTTAGCAGCAACTAATGGATAACGTGTGGAGATGTGAATCATGCCCACACAGCATGAGCATGGATTGGAAGGTTACGTGTGCATAAGTAATATTAGGAAATGTATTTGGCGAATGAAACATGAATAAACAAAAGTTGGTAAATGGACACATAGGATTGCAGAATGAGTGGGTTTACTCGTATGCTGGCAGAATGATGCCTAAACGTTGAGGTAACGAGGCACATCGCTGATGTCTTGCACCTGTAAAACTTATTTTAGGTTCACTACAATTAAGTGGTTGATTCACAGGAAAAATGATGAAAATAGGATGTCCCTGACAAAAGTTATCTTGCTTGAGGCATCATCAGCCCCGCTCTCCAAAAAGATGTTATTTTGCATGCCTGTTGCTTCGTACAGCCACGCATTGAACACCCCTGCAAATGCTACATGACCGTCTCTTCACTGCGCCTCTTTTGCGTTAGATTCCAACTCTCTAAATTGATTGTATGCTGTTTTTCTTTTACAGACATTAAATTTTGCCTTTGATTTTTGTGTAGTGTAAAAAATCAGTTTTTTCGATTTTTCACCTTCAAGTTTGTAATTGTTTTCAGCCAATTTGGACACAAAACTGACATGGAAGAATTATCTATCAAACAAGAAAAAAAAATAATCGAAATCGGTTGAAAACTGGAAACGCATAAACAACATCCGATCTCTCTCTCTCTCTCTCACACACACACAGACACACACACACACACATAAACACACACATTTGGAGAATTATAGATATAGATACAATGCATAGCATTGAATACAATGCATCCTCCAGTATTGGGTGGTCATCACTGTTATCAGATGCCTGAACATTTCATGTGTCTCTGATGTCTGTCCGACTTTCACATATTTCTTACATTTACTTGTTATCCTCTTCCAAGAGAAATCTACAGCAGATGCTACTTTTCTGGCCCACAACAATCAATCTATGTTGAAAACTGTGTTAAACACTGCGCGCAACTACCACAGCTACACTACTTCTTTACCTATTACATCACACACAGGTCATCCTATTGTGTTAATTTTTACCAGTAAGGAAAGATGAAACCATCCCGTTTACTGCTGTTTCTTATCATTTATATACTTTGCCATCTCCTTTTAAGCGGAAACGATTATATACCTGTCATAACGTAACTGAATTTGTTGCAATATATATATATATATATATATATATATATATATATATATATATATATATATATATATATATATATTGTATTGATCGCTGTCAGAGTTGAGCATGGGAGTTATGGGAAAGTAGCTTGTTCAAGTGTTCAGTTAAGCTCTCTTTTCTTCGTCAATCATCCTGGCATACACGTGATCTCAATCTTCTATTCACGATATTGAGGATGAGACCTGGGAAAGTTATGAATCTGGTTTTTTTTTCACCCACTCCAGCTGTTCATTAAATAGTAGGTTAGTAGAAAATAGTAAGTTCTCTTTCCTTGTGTAACGGACAGCCTTAAAGAAGCGGTAACCTGAATTCAAAACCATGAAGAGCGCAACGAGAAGCCACTTCACTATATTTCCTAGTGTAGCTGAGCACTGACCTTATTCAAACGTTTAATTGCATGTCATCGCTGGATGGTGATCTGGAGGGATTACTAATTAAAATTATCAGAAGTATAGATTAAATGGGTGGGAGAAAAATAGATTAAGAAACGAGTTAATAATTATGTTTTAAACAGCAAAATGAATTTAACGGTTCTAAGGCGAATCGAACCCAGAATTAATGATCCAAGAATCAGTCAAATTGAACAAAACCTAGGTTCCCCGCTATCCACTTTTCATCGGTAAGAAGAAGACATGAGTAATGTGTTGTCGGAAATTTTGTTCCTGAGAAATTAAATTTTGGGTTTTTTAACATTCATACCATACGTCCAAAACATGTATATTCTTACAGAAACGAGTGACCAAAATTCTCTTGAACAAAGAAAGGTCATCTGGGTCATACCTAAATTCCAAACTTGGGGTTGGTTTACACTCATACTATCCATCCAAAACGCGTATATTTTTGGAGAAAAGAATGTCACAAATTCTAGACTTTGATGTCAATCTCAATATAATATTTTGCAAAATTCGAAATCAACACTATCGAGACAACCCACCAGACCCAACGAAGGAGGGAAAAGAAAGCCGAATTATCTATAAGATCGGTCTTACTCAACAAGCCAACGGAGCTAGTGAATGAGGAAGAAGAAGATGAAAAGAGCAGGATGTGGGTGAGAATTACACTAAAGTGTTACGGCAAGACACAAATATTAAAATAAGAATGGATAATTATTGCTTTGTCCGGAAGGGAAAAGTCATTCAAAAAGGAAAAGAGAATAAAATCATAGTTTTTTTCTCGGTTCTAACCATACCCACAAAAATTATACTTTGAAGATTTTTCTATAAGTAAAATGTCTTGCAGAAGACATCTTCTCATAACTCCCATGTCAGATTTCTTAGTAACTACAATAGTGTTTCTCAACGTTTTTAAGCAAGGGCACACCTAAGAGCAAATGAAAATATCACAGCACACTTTGAAAAAAATTAAATGTTATGAAATAAAACCTTACATTTTAAAAAATACACACAAAAATATGAACATAATTTATTTCTATTCAACTTTTTGTTCAGCTTATTTAGCGTGAAACCTGCGCCTGGTGTTTTTTTCGCGATTTCTTCAATTACTGCACACACACACACACACACACACACACACACACACACACACACACATATATATATATATATATATATGTTTGTCGTGATGATATTTCGTGGTACACTTAAGAAGATCGCGTGGCACACTAGTGTGCTGCGGAACCGCAGTTGAGAATCAGTAACCTACAGTCACTCGCCAGACTACCGACTTGACTTACGCATAAATTCTACATCGAAAACAACACCGTTCTTTAATCGAAGAGCATAAAGGGTCGAGAATGCCATGCAATGGTATATTTGTCATATCTATCACGAGAGAGTCGTTTGACAATGAATTATTGAGAAATCCAAGCAAAAACATCTGTCATAGTCAGAGCCAACACCACAGCGCAACAAACAAATGACAAGGTGCCTCATGCTGTCTTTTTTATTTTGTCTACCATCCGGGCATACAGGTGATCTCAATCTTTTTTCATGATACATGTCGATAAGGATCTATTTTCCGCAAGGGCATTTAGCATGAAATTAACATGAACAATATTGACAGAAATTTGAACTCAGTTCGTCGACTGCATTTGCTGGTCTGGTAACCGTTTTACCAGTCCCCACTTCTGTATGCCCTTTGAATTCAGCCAGCAATTCCACATTGTGTCGAAAGTGACAGGGTCAAGGTTAGTCCTTGACACCTGAGCCATCCCAAGGGGAAAATACGTAGATATAGGAACTATTTTTGTCCTCTACTCCATACATGCGTGTGGGCCTTACTATAAAATTGTACCATAACCCGGTCTCTGTGACAAGATGATTAAATACCTACGCTAGTTGGATCTGTTTTAGCTGGTGATTTTTTTTTGCGTACTATTTACCTGGCATCTCATTTCGATGACTTACCATATTTTTCTTGCATTTAAGCCAAACAAAACTGTCATCAGAGTCAAATATGCGTATGCGTGTATAACTGTACATGCGTGTGCGCGCGTCTATGTATGGGCATGTTTTTAAACATGTCTGTAAGTATGCATATGTAATACGCAAAACTTCTATCATCAATGTCAAATGCGTCTATGCTTGTGTAAATTTATGTATGGGCGTATTTATGAATATGTATGCATTAAACAAAACCTCTATCACCAAACTAAAATGCGTGTATATGTGTATACATGTGAGCATGTATGTAGGTGTGTGTATAGGAAAATGCGTGCACGTGCGTATGTGTTGCATACTTTAACCAAAACTTCTATCAGCAAATTTAAATATGTGTATATATATATATGTGCATGTCTGTGCGCGTGTCTGCTGTGCATGAATGGGCGGGTATATCAACATATATGGATATACGTATATGTAATATACATTAAGAACCTTGCCGTGAAATCTGTAGTAATGAGTTCGATTCACATTGGGTATCCAATATATTTCGCCTATAGAAATGGGATAGTTTGTTGCATGTATGTATTTATATAATGTTTTCATTTTTCAAAACGTGGACCATGACCGTGTTTTGAAAAATGAAAACACTATAAAAATACATACATGCAACAAACTATTTCTTATTTAACAGTTAAAATATTTCATCCTTGAAAATGGCTAAATGTATAGCCGAAAGCGCTCGGATTAAAAGAACAATATATATATATATATATATGTGTGTGTGTGTGTGTGCATGAAGAAATGTCACGGCCTGACGGTTTCGTCTAGCATGAAACAGCCTGTCGCCTTTGAGTGTTGACTTCAATGTTCACTTTATATATATATATATATATATATATATATATATATATATATATATAGCAGGTTCATTTATGTTAAAAACCAACAAATATTCTTTATTCAAGATTTTTATTTATTTTTACTACGTTTCGGGCTGTGTTTCTGGTTTTAGTGTAGAATTTTAACATAGAATAAATAGACAGATACATAATAAAATAATCTTAAAGAAAGTTTATTCATCAACCGAAGTTCCTTAAACGTGTTGCCTGATGTATAACCAATATACATAATGGCTTTCTGCTTGTTTCTGAGTATGCCCATTTACTGGGAAGTCTGGTTAATCCCTTTTGCAAACACTTATTCAGGTATACTAAGCTGAATTTAGTTCTTGTGTGAGTGAATAAGTCCAGTAGTCAAAAACCCTCAGATATGGTGATTTAGGACTTCGCTTCAGTACAACCATCGCCTACTAAAACTTACTTATATGGCTTGGTCAAAACACGTTACGGGTTTCAAGAATTTTCCAACTGGGCTGCATACTGGAATTGGCTTTCCAGACTGATGTTATCAAGAAATTACAACGTCAATACATCGACCGTAACTAGATTCGAACCTGAGTCTCATAATCAGAACGCTCAGGTAGGTGTGTGTGTGTGTGTTCACGCTTGCGTGTGTGTGTATGTGATAGCAAAAAGATAAACGAATGACTATCAATGCAATGTATTTTGTGGTAAGGTAAACGTAATAAAATAAACACTGTGTTTGCAAAGAACCTCTCATGTCGAAGATAAAATAAACTAAAAATAAAACATTCTGGTTTGCAAGGACAGTGAGAGTAAATTCAGTATGCACTTGTTCACCCATGAATAAGGGCCAGTGCCAGACATACCTTAGTCCAATTCAATAAATAAATGCGTATGAAAGCACTTGTAATGGCCAGTCTGAATGTCTATCGACCCTGGGTTTGTTGTACTCACTTTATTTTATTCACCCTCCCAGCGAATAACACTCACACAGCTGTTGACACTGTGTCAATCAAGAGCCGGTCTGCTACTCCCACTAAGTATTCCATTTTCGACCGACCAAACTGATTAGTTTATTTACTAAGCATTACTTAGTCTGGAACAAGGCCACGAATTGCTTATAGTACTTGATGTAAGCGATCATCTATCCGACTGCTAATGAATGCTGCTTAAATTTGGTGGAAAGACGAGGGCAGATGATTTTTAACCGTAAGACAGAGCAGTGTGGATTATGGCCTATAAATTTAGTTCCGACTGGAGACTCGAAATCCACTTAAAAGACGGTAGGTATCTACTGAAAAAAGGCAACCGTGAAGAAACCCATGATCTTACACGGGAAAAGTCATGACAATGCACAGTTTACAGACAGATTTTTAAAAATCATTTCACCCCAACTGATAAAAGTCCGTAAGACACAAGGGGTTAGGGTTAGAATGAAGGAAACGGAAAAAGAAAAAAAGTAAAAAAAAAAAAAAATGAAAATGTTACTGAGGAGAAAAGGACAATAAAAAGAACACACTTCAAAGCGACAGATGATGACGACTGGTGCTTTAAATTGTTGAAGATTGTAGTTGACAAGAAACTATGAAGTTGGAAGAGAAATCCACAGGAAAGATGTACGAGAAAAGAAACTATTACAACTGAATTATAATTACACTTAGCAATTTCAAGGGTAAAATGATGAAAGTAGAATCTAGTAATATACTTAAATTCGGGGAGTCGAGGTACCATTGAGAGCTGATCAGAAAAATGGTCATGAAAATATCTATAGAAATGTCACAGAGAAGGTAAGTGACGGTGATGAAAAAGTGATTGAAGACGAGATGCCAGGTCATGACGAATAACATTGCAGATATTAAAACTGTGAAGAGCCATAATTATGTCCTGAAGTGATATGACACTAAAGGAATTATCAGATGAATCAACGATACAGTTTCGAGCTATTCGAAGACATCTCCAACTGCAGTTCGTGGTCAGTGTTCGAGATAAAATAAAAGGTAGCATTGCAAATGTTGATTTTCAAGTTCTGCAGAGCGACTCCCACTTTTTGTAAGATTGAAATAATACAATCTTTCTAATCCCCATTCCTCGGAATTTGTCTGTGTTCTGTATTATGGACAGCTTAGTAAATATCAATGACCGGGAAAAACCTCATAAAAATAGGCTTTTCATTTTAAACAAAGAATGAAAAAAATATCACCATAGAAAAATCCACGGGTAATCGTTTCAAATTCTTAGATATGGTTCAACGGCAGGAAAAACATACACGACAAATAAATAAATACAAATAAAAATATAATAAACACGAGAAAGTTTTAAGGGAAAAAATCACACAATATCAAAATAAAAGTTTATATAGGTGAAGTCTCAGTAAGAATGGATAATACAGTCTATTATTACCACAAAGGGAAACATTTATAAAAGCAAATAGATATCGAAAAAAAAAATGACGAGAGGGGCATTTTACGAGCAGAGGTTACTTTTATCATAAGCTAAGAGAAAAAAAAGAAAAAAGAAAAAAATGCCCGCCTTCAGGAAGCCGTGTCATTTTTCACTACGAATCGTTATTGGACTACTTGACTGTTTCTGAAAAGAAGAGACAAGTCTAGTGTTTGCGAAAGGTTACTCGATCTAAGACATTGTGTTTTTTTTTTATTGTTACCCAAAAGAAAAGACAATATAGAAATGGACATCATATATTGTGGCTCATCTGTTTTCTATTGTTATTAAGAAATAAATTCATTTACCTAAAAAAGAAACACGGAATAAAATGAGTATATATATATATATATATATATATATATATATATATATATATATATATATATATATATATATATATATATATATATATATATATATATTTATTTATATATATATTTATTTATATATGTGTGTGTGTGTGTTTGTGTGTGTGTGTGTGTGTGTGTGTGCGTGTTTTACTTTCGCTGAATTGTCCCATTTACTCCAGTAAGATATTAAATCAAATTCATGGTATTTGTAGAAGAATTTAACGCATTTTTTTGTTTTTGAGGTGTTAGTGGGTGGGGGCTGTTCCAATCGAAAAACGATTACGTTATATTCACTGATTAATAACTTATTTACATAGTGGATTAAAAATAATATTTACATAAATATATTACCTTTATATTTATGTTGCTCGAGTGTACATGGCTTCAATTGTATGACCACACTCCACCTCCCGTATATCCGTACCCCAAGTCTAGAAATGCCTACCTGCGTCCCCGCTTACATGCATCATCTATTGGTATACTAAGCTGTTCCCCACTTTCATCTTTTTACGGTATGTCCTTTGCAAGTGTCTGGCTGTTCTTAATAAAGGAATTCCGTCGATAAAACCTTGTGTTGTCGTTGCTCTGGGTTAAATTGTTTCAATGTTTTAGATATTCAGTAAATTTCCTATGGCCATAATAACTTTCAAATAGTATGGCATTGTTCACAAATCTAATAATCAAACAAAAACAGAGATGAAGCGTCAGAGCTAGATTCAACTGAAAGGGCAAATGCATGAACGCCACCTCCTTCTTCACGCGTTTACTCTAAAGCTGGGGTTAATAAGAGGTTCTTCGGGAAATTTTCCCTTCTAACATTTTAATAATTCTTCTCAAACAATCTTTCCATCAGAGATTGGCCAATTAAGGATGGAATCATATGAAGAAAATTATTGGATAAATGGCAAAATCCGATTTTGGACCTAGTTTGTCGCAGATTTCGTCCACTTAATTGAAATAATCTAAACCAACCATCCACGCAAGACAATTTGTGTGTCTATGGAATTTACATGGCAAATTTGGAAAGCATCATGGCTTTATGGCCGAAAACCTTTTTCGTGGTTTTTTTTTCAGTTTTTTGCAATTTTTTCTGTGAAGCCAATGTCGCAGGAAAACTGTCAAGCACTCTACATAAACCTCGAAAAATGAGGTATTTTTGCATTAAGTGCAAAGAATATCATCTCATCCAGTAAAAAATTTTGTTCGCGTGTAACTTTGCCTTGGTTTTTGCAAAAAGTCGTGCCCACCTTCAGTTTTATCGATTTTTTTGCCAAACCCGGTGGTTGGGGTAGAAATTGAAAAATTGGACTTGACCTATTTTGGTACATTTGCAACATGTGTTTACAATTTCATCGATAATCAGTCGAGAAATCTGATCGTGCGTAAATAGCACACACACACACACACACACACACACACACACACACACACACACACACACACACACAGATATCTTCTGTTTTATAGATATAGATATGATAAAATATAGTTTTAAAGTATGCTATAATTACAGGGCAAAAGTGCTCAATGTCAGGGATAGAGCGTATGTAAACATAAATGTCGATCGGCGCCAGTATGTTTCTTGTTTGAACAAAATCTCTTGTATCAACAGTCCAAAACTGAGAGGCTCACTTAACTCCAATGGAATCCATCCCAACACTGAATCAATTCGCAGCCTCAGGGCGAAGAAGTATATGAAACTTCTAGCAACCAATTCGTCTGGTTCAGATTGGGTGATCCAAACTCAATTCCCGATTCACAAAGGATCTGATGTTTTTTTTTAATCTCTAAGTTATTCTAATTACAATTATTAGTTTAGACTGACGGAGTGATTTCAGTCAGTTTTTAATTGTATACTTATGAAATATTTTAAAAATATTGCCTTGAATTGTTTTTGCTCTTCTTCAATAATTTTTGGATATTAAAAATAAACATGTAATATATTCATTAGGGGATGATTATGATTTCAAAGCCATCAGGAGAATAATTTTCTACGTCACCGGAAGAATCCACTACACAGAGATAGGCAATTCGTCGTACTGTGAGTAGTGAAGAGAAGTGTTACACAAACGCACGCACGCACAACACGCGCGCGCGCGCACACACACACACATATATATATATAAATATATATATATTGTTGAAATTTCTATGATAATGGGGAAGAGTGCCTCAATATTGGAGATATAACGTTTGTAGATATGGATAGTATCGACATAGGATTCAACACGGTATACTGACTGTCTGTTTCACACCTCACGTTTTCTTCTCTTTACATATATGGATTGTTTGTGCATTTACAATTTACATAACCAGATCGAGGTTCAACGTCTTAACTTTCCAGCGCACCCATTCATCTTCATAGTACTTCATACAATTTGAACCTCTCTATGTATCAATGTGTTGTTGAGATAAGAATTTCAAATTTAATTTTGAGGAAAATAACTATTTAACTATTTAAAATGAAAATAAAAATATACGGAAAAACAATCTACCCTATTTACATTGTTTGGATTATTGTTCTCAGCTTTATTTTCATATTCACGGCGTTTCGGTACGCTCCGGCCTTCTTCAGGTGATATACGTTGGAATTTAGCCTCGAACCCTTGTGAGTTGGCCACAGCAGAGGTGAACAAAAATTTGGAGAGTTGAGTTACTAAAGGGAGTTTAACTGAAACTGAGATATCTGGAAAAAGCATGGCATGAGGAAATCGAACAATCTACTCGGGTGGACGAAATAAAGAGTTCGGTTCAAAATTGCAACGTCTGTCATCTGAAGAAGGCAGAAAGGTACAACGGCTGAAGCCTCGTGAATATGACAATAAATATGAGGACGATAGTCCGATCAATGTAAATAGGGCAAATGGTTACAATACCTCATCTCAGAAATATAGACAGGTACGAAAAAACAAAAAGATAAATTTTAAAATTTCAAGTGAGAAAGTTAAACTTAGTGAAAATTAAGTTCATTTTTAAGAGGCTTTATGAATTTAGTTTCGAGTTACGACCAGAAGTTGGCTTTTGCGTGTGTTTTCGCCTTTATGATATATTTATAAAATTAAGATAATTTTTAGAATGTAAAATCAGTAAAAATATTGTTTTATTGGAAGCATAGCGTTAAAACAATCGGAAGCATTCATCTACCAACATTATCTTTTCATTTTTCGTCTACTTTGTAAAAAAAAAACTTATTTATTTCAAATTGAAGCCAGCGAATATTTTCTCGATTGTATTACAACGCATCATTTCTAAGAAGATTCAACTGTTGGTTAATTTAACTGAAATTTGGTTTGAATGTCTTTCAGTTTCATTTGACAGTTGTTTTTTGGCACTCCTAATTTTAGAGTAAATCAACGTGCGTATTCAGAAGAAAGGTTTTAATTTGAGCTGTGATTTGAAAATATAACTGATGTTTCATTGTTTTAGCACTTAAATAATTAAACTATATAAATATATTATCAATTTCATGGAGTGTTGACGATTATATTAATCGATATTAAATGCTTTCTATTTATGTTCATCTTATATCAAAGATATCCGCGGTCTACTAAATAATTTAAAATACAACAAGTTTACAGAGGAATAAATAATAATAATAATAATAATAATAATAATAATGAAGAAGAAATACAAAAAATTGACAGAAATAGATAGGACAAAATTAAATATAAGACAAAATACTATGACTCATCATTCAAATTCTAATGAGATGAATGTAGAAATAAGGAATGTGACAGAGGATGAGGTAAAAACTAAAACAAATGAAATACGAAATAACCTCCCAGGAAATAAAATCAAATAAAATAAAATTAACAAACATAGAGAGCCAGCATGGAAAGCAAAACTGATACGAGAAATAAAACAAGTCAGATGTGAGCTTTCTATATTAGATGAGCTCATCAGAAACCCTAATATTTCCACACGCAAGTGCAAAAAGATCAAGCGGAAATATAAAATTAAATTCCTAATTGACATTCCATCAATCACGGAAATGCTGAAGTAGAAACTTCAGCTAAAGGCACAGAGAACAAGACGATACGAAAAACGTTGTAGGTTCTATCACCAAAATAAAATATTCCAAACGGATCTTAAGAAATTTTACAGGGAAATTGGAAAAAACACCTATACATGTCGAAAGGCCACCATCGATTGATGTACAGATATTTGAGGAAAATATTTGGAGCAGCCCAAAGGAATATAACCTAAATGCAAAATCGATCCGACGTGAAGAAGAACGAACGCTGGATAAACCTATGCAAGAATGGGAAAATATAACCACAGATGATGTTAGGCAAGTTCTAACGAAATTCCAAAAATGGAAATCCCCAGGAAATGACAAGGTGTCAAATTTCTGGCTTTATCATCTCTCATCTATCCATAAAATCCTTGCAAAAACATTATCAACGCTTGTAAATAACCCCAATAAAATCCCGGAATGGATTACTGAAGGTATTACATACCTCATGCCAAAAAAAAAAAAAAATGAAACAGACGACCCGAAAAATTATAGACCGATAACATGTCTCTCCACAACGTATAAGTTGATCACGTCTATCCTGACGAACCGTACTTATTCCTTTTTCAAAACAAACATCATTCTTCCGCTGGAACAGAGGGGATGCTGGAGAGGTTCATATAGCTGCAAAGATGATAAATAAAATGATCCTGGAAAATTGCAGGAGACGACATAGAAATCTTAGCTCCGCGTGGATTGATTATCGTAAAGCCTTTGATAGTGTTCTACATTATTGGATCCTTAAGACTTTGGAAATCTACAAAGTCTCCCCTGTGGTATTAAATTTCCTTAAGCACAGCACGGGAATGTGGAACACCAAACTATACCTTAGTCACACCAGAAGCACTGCCATATCCAACCGTCTAAATATCCGATGTGGAATCTTTCAAGGAGACTCTCTGTCACCCCTTCTGTATTGTTTGTTCTTAATTCCCCTTACGCATGAACGGAACAACAGTAGCTATGATTACAAAATAAATAAGAAAATGTTCAATCACCTACTCTACATGGATGATCTCAAACTCTTTTCCGAAGACGACAATGAGTTGAAGGGCCTCCTCAATATTGTAAAATACTTCAGTGACGGCGTAGGTATGAACTTCAGAAAAAGTGCAAAAGTAACATTCAAGAAAGGTAGAATTACAGAAACATCCTTAATAGATTTAGATTTTGTCACAAAGATTAGGGAACTGGAGCATGATGAAGCTTAGAAGTACCTAGGATTTAGCGAAGGAGATGGCATACAACACCCCCAAATGAAGGAAAAAGTAAGAAAGGAGTACTACAGGCGTGTACGTCTGGTACTAAATACCGAGCTAAACTCAAAAAACAGAATATCAGCCATAAACACATTGGCTGTCCCTGTGGTGCAATACAGCTTTAATGTCCTTAACTGGACCATAGCGGAAATTAAGCGAATGGACGCCAAAACGGGAAAGCTTCTCACTTGCTACCCCACGCATCATCCCAAAACTGATGTCGATCGTCTGTACGTACCCAGATCCAAAGGAGGCAGAGGATTAGTTCAACTAGAACTGTCCTACAAAACTACAACAATTGGCCTCCAAAGATACTTGGAAACTACAGAAGACTGAATGATGGTATGCGTCAAGGAACATGAAAGTAGTAAGCGTCTTTACTCCGTAATAAAGGAAGCCAAAAAAATTCAAAATGGAGTCTCAAATGGGCGCAGAAATGCAAGTACAGCACAATACACCGGATGAAACTGCAAAATACTTAAAAAAGATAGCAAAGACAAATGCAACCGACCAGATACAGAAGCGATGGCAAGATAAACCGCTTCACGGTCAAATACTCTTCCCGTACCAAACAAGCTGATGTAGAAAAACACCGTACCCATCAGAGTTTACGTAGTGCAGGGTTAAAGTCTGCACAGGACCAATGCTTGCTAACTAGAAATTACTAAGCACTTATACTAAAAAATATTGAGTTAGCCTAAAATGAAGATTCTGTGATAAATATCCAGAAACAAATGATCATCTTGTATCAGGTTGCGCGGTATTGGCACCCACTGAGTATAAAGCTTGGCATGACAGAGTGGGCCAATATCTGTACTGGAAAATTTGCAACTTCTACGGGAAGGAAACTGAAAGAAACTGGTATGAACACCACCCAGACCCGGTTACGTAGATAGGACCCGTTACAATTCTATGGGACAACACTACACACTGACAGAATAATCAAAGCCAATCGCCCAGACATTGTTATTAAAGACCACAAACAAAAGTGCCTCCTTATTGATATGGCAGTCCCTGGAGACTGCAATGTATCTTTGAAGATATTCAAAAAGCTGTCAAAATACAAGGACCTTGAAATAGAAATCTCAAAAATGTGGCACATAGGAACATCAACAATCCCTGTTGTCGTTGGAACTCTAGTATTGGTTGGAAACAATTCCAGTAGACTAATTGAAGGGATTCCTGGAAATCCATGCCTCAAAGAGATACAAAAAATTGTTCTAACAAGTACAGCCCACACTTTACGAAGGGCTTTATCTATGTAATTTTTTTTTTGTCAGTGGAAAGTGTCATGATGCCATTTCTAACCTTAGGTTCCTGGGCGGGACCCGGAAAGAAATGTGTAAACGCCAGAAATCAAAGAAAATGAAAATGATAATAACAATAATAGAGAAATACAAAAAAATTGCACTCACAAGTAAAGTTCACACATTACGAATAGCTTCATTTATATAAAGTGTGTGTGATATTTTACAAAAATTATCAGTAGAAAATGTCATGAATATATTTCTGACCTTAGGTCTCTTGTCGAAACCCGGAAGGAAATGTGTATACAAGAGAAATCAAAGAAAATAATAATAATAATAATAATAATAATAATAACCGAAAATCATATGAGTAAAATTCCTGGACGCATCAGTAAGGCAAAACTACTGCAGATATCATCCGTAAAACTATCTTCATCTAAAGGAATCGTTCCAAATATGCATAGATAACTCTCCTAGAGTGCCCTTCTTTTTACTCATAGACACCAAAGGAAATTTGGTAATTAAGCACTTAAAATTACTCTCTGGTCAGATGATACCTTACACAACAACAACAACAACAATAATAATAATTTTTGTTGTTGTTATTGGTGCTTTGAAAATTATATCAAAAAGAGCAAAAATATGTGGCTAAAATTCCTGGTAGCCCTAAAATTTGTGAATTACAAAAAGTCATATCCATGGGTACTTCTCACATCTTAAGTACATTTCTCTTCTTTCAATGATCATTATTACATCTTCTGATACAAAAACAAACTTATTATCTCTTGAAATCTCTGGTTGACATTTGGGGTCAACTCGTATTACACAAAGCAATGGCAAAATAACAACAGAGCCAATGTTTTTAAAAAGAAACACTTTCCTTTTCTATGGCTTCAAACGTAGGGTGACTACGGGAAGCGCTCTTATCCAGTAGGTCAGTAAATAGTACTTTTATTTGTCAAGAAATAAACACTTTTAGACACAGACTCAGCTTTTAACGAATAGTCAGACATTATTTTATTCTTATTTTATGAAATAAATCTTTTATAGAATTTCAACCTGTTGTCTGTTTACTTTTGTTTGAAAACATTTTTCTGGTATAGATACCTACTTCTACCTCAATATCACACAAGGCCATCCTATTCCTAGCAATAGGGTCAATGTTTACTACCCCCCTCACACACACACTCTCGAGCAGAGAGATGTCCAAACCTGATTGGAGTCCCCAGGCAGTGCTTTTTGACCCTTGCTATCTTATTCGCTTTTTTTCTACCTACATTTATTGATGTAATGAATATGCATATACCTGGGTTACCCCTCACAGTAATATTATTGGCTGGTGTCAGACATAAATACAGACTAATGTGGAGGTACAGGGGGACGCCTATTGGCTACGCCTATAGTCTTCGCCTATTGCCTACGCCTATTGCCTACCACTACGACGAGGACCAGTCCATTACGGTTACCTGCTAGATTGTCCTACTCGGTTACAGTAGTCAAAAACCAATTTGCTACTTCGAACAAATATATCCCTTTCCTTTGACATATCATTTATATACATTACAAATTAAACCAAGCACAACTGACTAGTATTATACAAGGAAGAATTTTTAGCTAATTTTGACGACGTCATACTCGAATCATTTTTTTGGCCAAATCCGTGATTTTTTTTACAACGGTTTAAACGCGATATTCGTATTCTGTATCCCGCCAGCCGTCTGCCTTTCTCTTTGATCTTAAACTAATTTGACACTAAGCAACAAGAGATGAAAAGAACTTTGTCTCAACAAGATACAACTAGGAACTTTGACAACACAAGCTCCACCTACCCACTTGGTGAAAATAGCATTTACAGTGTTATGGCGGAATTTTGGAGAAATATGAAGATTGTGATGTGGGGGAGGGCATATTATAGATTCGGTGGGGGCACGAGACCGTGGCCCTACTTAGCAATATTAGAGATATACTCATTGACAACATAAAGATACGAAACAATATAAATGTTAAAAACGACAACAAATACTTGAAAACATAATCATAAAAACAAAACATAGTTACATTAAATAAAATATCTTCCAACTCAAGAATTAATGTATAAAATATATTCAATATTAATAAACAGACAAGCCCAATCTGCATAATACCGCAAGCGGCCTTCTATTTGTTGTAAGCGTCCCGGAATAGATGTTACCAACATGCCAAATCATGACTTGTTTATCATTTTCAAACACGAAATTCCATAATGAAAAAGAAATAAAAGTTTTCTTGAGGCTCCAAACCATAACTTATTTCATTCTTGAAAACAATCAATAAACGTTGAAACAGTTTGAAGGGTCATCTAATTTTGCATAGACAAGAATGAAACATCCACCAAACAAATAAACAAATATATAAAAATGCTATGCCGGAGTCCAGGGGTCCGCAAGACCTCCCCCCACCCGAGTCACATTCGAACCGCGAAGGATTTTTATCCGACCGGTCAGTTTAATACCTGGACATTAATTATGTAATTAATTTGTGGAGCAAGTTGCAGAAAAAATATCATTTGAAGTTAATTGACTTACAATGCAACGAATTTTTTAAATCAGAATTTCATTCCGAATCCATTGCTGACTTCTACAAGAAATACATTTTGCCAAGCGGAAAATAAAAAAAGGCCTATTGGATAATGTGAGAATGATGGTATCATTATTTGGAAGTACATATGCTTGGGAATAATTTCTTTCGAAAACGAAATCTAAAAGTCGTTTAAGAACAAGGTTGGGTGCTGACAACCTGGATGATGTTTTACTCCTGTCATTAACAAATATTTCACCTGATGTGAAGAAATTATCAAACAATAAGCAGAAACGAATGTCTCATTAAATAATTTGCCATTGCTAACTGTATTTCGTTTGTAGTAAGGAATTTGCATTTTTGTTGATTGTGTTGTTATCCTGTAGTAAAATAAGGAACCTTGTTTAAATAATATAGCATTAAGTTGTTTTTTCTTTAAACTTCCAGACCAAAGCAGCCTTCTGGAGAAAACAGTCCGAGATCGAGACAATTTGTTATAATAGATTTGATATCATGACCCTCCTTCAAGACAATGCATAGCTTTCTGGTCCGATCTCTCGAAAAGGTTGCCGACCCTTACCGTAGGCAATGACGGCTCTCCGCAGATCCATTTTTCTTTAGGCGTCAACTATAGTAGGGATTATCGAATCAATGCAAACGATCCTTTCCTTAGCTGCATCGTACGTGCTTTGCTTTTCTTTATTATCTGTGAATTACCATGTCTTCTTTGGAAAGATAGTGAAGTTGTTTCCCATTACCCTTTTCACGGTTTTAAATTTAATATCCTTCTCCGAGACTGGATGCGAGAGGACATTTTCTACCCTAATGTTTAGCCCATTTCCCTATAACTATTTTATCGTCTAGGCAATGGCAACATTTAATGGTTGTTACACACACAGCCAATTTTGACAAATCACCCCATCTAATGTGACTGACAGAGAAGCATTTGATATACGTGCATTGACAAGGAAGAAGATTATGTTGAAAAATATTATTGAGTAAAAAATGTATTTACTTTATTAGGCTAAAAACTTAATGATCTACCTACGTGTATATATATATATATATATATATATATATATATATATATATATATATATATATATATACACAAAACAAACCCTAAACACAGTGCACGACTCAATTGAGTTTGACTATGAAAATCCACAACATCAGTAACATTTTTAGACAAACGACACTACACACTAAAATCACCGACACCCACAACTATCTACACTTTAAGTCTTCCCACCCTAAACACCTCAAAGAGAACCTTCCCTATTCACAAGCACTTAGACTCAGAAGGATATGTTCCAACAATGAAGAATTAAATAAACACATTGAAAATCTGGAGCATCAATTCACAACACGTGGCTATAAACAACACCTAATCAGGGAACAAATAAATAAAGCAATTTCCACACCTAGAGAAGACACCCTAATATACAAGATTAAAAATAAATCTAGCCGCATCTCTCTAGTAACCACTTTCAATCCCACTCTGCCTCCACTATCCCAAATAATCAAACGTCGCTGGGAAATACTACATCTCAAACCAGACCTAAAAAAACTGTTTAAGGAACCCGGCCTTCTTGCATATCGTAGACCTAAGAACCTAAAAGAAATCATAGGTAGTAACCACATTTCAGGGGACAAGGTAATCCGTAAGGAACTGAGAACAAAAACAACAGGATTTCCCCAACCATGTAACAACAAAAGAAGTTTATGTTGCAACCATATTAAAAACACAAATTCATTCACTAGCTCAATCACTAAATCTACTTTCAAAATCTACCACGATTCTAACTGTAGAAGTCAAAACATAATTTACCTCCTAGAATGCACACTATGCCAGAAACAATATGTAGGAAAATCTGAATGGCCCTTTAACTACAGAATTAATAATTATCCCTATGAACAGTTATTACCTGTAGAACAACATTTCCGCCTAGAAAAACACGATTTCAAAACCCATGCCAGATTCACTATAATTGAGAGAATAGAAAAGTTCAGAGCAGATAACATTAGAAAGATTTTAGAGTCCCATGAAAATAAGTGGATACAACGTCTAAAAACACAATACCCAGCCGGGCTAAATCATAAATTTAACAATATATAATAGTAACAATCAACAAATCAAAACCTACCCACATTTCTCGCCCACACAAGACAGACATGCTTACGGAGGAATGGAGGCCTCACACTTATACACTCACCCACACGATTATACACACACACACACACCATACTCACTCACTCCCCTAATGAGCCAAATGATAACACACACCCACAGCAAACACACACGCTTACACATATCATACTCACTCACTCCCCTAAGAACCAAATAACACACACACAAACACTAAACAGAGACACATCCCCTCACCAGGTCCAATAAAACTGTCAAACTGACCAGAGAATTCAGGATAAAATGTATCTATCCAGTTTTTATCTCAAATAACAACTTAAAAAGAGACTGTTTGACCAACACAAGGAATGTTAAAAGATTCATGTGAAAAAAGATAAAAAAAAAAAAAAACAAATGAAAACTACAGACAAAAGTTCATTTTCTCCAACAAAAAGAAATTCATTTCTGTAGTTCACTGCTAACAGCAAGCAGAAATATTTAATTTCTCCTGATGATGGCCATTTCGGTCGAAACTAGTCGAGGAATCTAAATGGAATAATAATAATAAAAAAACGAAAGAATATTAATCTACAACCCAGTGTGTCTAATGATTTTAATTTTTTAATTTTTTATTTTCTTATTGTTCAATATATATATATATATATATATATATTTTTCATAGAGACAAAAACAATTTACTCACTACAAAAATACAACATCGTTTCAGCGCATTTATTTGCACATTGACTGGTGAGAACAAAAATGGTTTATCAACAATTTTTATTTATAATATATATGAAATATCACTTCCTCTTTTTTAATTATTATTGTTCTACTATCGGTATTGATATTTCTTTTGAATTAATGCTGTGAACTTTAGAATTTTTATTTTATTCTCTGTTCTTATTACATAGTTTTATAAATATATATATATATATATATATATATATATATATATATATTTTAAGCGTTTCACCCCAAGCAAGGCGGGAAGCCACTAGGACTCAAGGGGTTACAGAAAATTTGGAGCAAGATCAGATAAATCTGATAGAAGGAGAAGGGTAGTGGTAGATCAAAGCAACTGGAGATGTCGATTGAATTTTTCATTTGAATAGCTGGAGATTATAGCTCTCAGGGAAACTAGAATAGGGAAGGGAGTTCCACAGGCGAGAGGTGCGAGACATGAAGCTATTTGGTAGAAGAGAATACATTTAGGAGTTTCGACAGTGAAAGGGTGAGAGCGGGATGCCAGCCTCGTAGGGGATGTTTGAACTCATGAAGTCTGGGAACCAGCGAATACAGCTCCTCGGAGCAATTGCTATGAAAGTATTTGTAAAACAGACAGAGGGAGGCGACGGCGCGTCTGTGAGAAAGTGACTGTAGACGAGATGCCAGATCAGGTCCATTTATATTGCATATCCGCCTCTGGAGCCTATCAAGAACCCCGAGGCAAACAGAAGGGGCCCCAGACCATATATGAACAACAATACTCCATGCAAAGGCGAATTGTTGATTTGTAGATCTGGAGGATCGATTCCGGGGAGAAGAATTTCCTGGCGCGGCACAGGGAGCCAAGTTTCCTTGCGGTGGAATTGTCAACGTTATGTTGCAGATATCTATCTATCTATCTATCTATCTATCTATCTATCTGTGAGTGGACATTGAGGTCAACACTGAATGGTGGCAGTCTGTTTCAGGCTTGGACCGCAATCTTCAGGCAATGTATGTTGGGTGATAGCTTTACTATTTATATTCTGCTTAATGAGGCATGAAAGGTAGCAATTTTGGTATTTCTATTTTAATGTGTTTTCTTAACGATTGATGGCCACATTTTAAATTATTCTAAAGACTATTGAGTAGAAATAATTATGGGCCAGACTGGTTTTTTTATAGACATTGTGTAAGGGTGTTTTTTTAAAACTTTTAATTCGTTATTTGTTACTGATTACTTTGGGTGTTTTGTATTTATTCCTTATATATAATATGCTATTGTTTATTATTTTAATTTTTAATTTTTTTTAATCATTTCACCCCAAGCAAGGCGGTAATGCCTCAATAGGCAGGGGATTATGAGGAGTGAAATTGAAAGAGAAAACTGATTATAGGGAGGATTGAGAAATAGATAAAAGATGAACGGGGTTCAAGAAGAAAGGAAATGGCGATTGAAGTTGCATTTAAATTTTAGTAATTATCAGGGAAGCAAGAAATCGGAAAGGAGTTCCACAGGTGGGAATTGTGAGAAAGGAATGAGAGTAGAAATGGGGTTGCGCCTGGTTATTTCAAGAGGAAAACGCTGAGCCTAGTTGTCAAACTACTAGCAACGCTTACATTCATGTAATCATGACATCAGGGGGAAAGTTCATCAGAGCACTTGCCATGAAATTATTTATAGAAAAGACAGAGGGAAGCCATGTTACATCGGTGTGAAATTGACCGAAGTCGAGATGTCTGATCAGGATCGATTACATTAAAGATCTTTGGATTTTATCAAGAATCTCTCTATGTAAAGCACGAGCACTAGATGAGATATGGCAACAGTATTCAATGCACAGACAAGTGGTAGATTTATTAATGTAAAAGATGGATTTGGACGAGAAAAATGTCTGGCACGAGTTAGTGACCCAACTTTTTTTGCAATAGATGAAGCAATTGATTCGATATAATCACTCCACATTATGTCAGGGGAAAACATAAGGCCAAGAAGGCGTAGTGAGTTGCTCGCCTGGAGTTTAGCCTCGGCCATGCTGATGGCAGGCAGAAAATATTATCTGTGGTGTTTAAATGAAAGCTGTTTTGTTTTGAAGGCGTTAAAATTTACAAGCCTTTTCTTGCCCCAGTTAACCACTGATTGGAGGTCCGTTTCAAGAACAGTTGTCAGGTTTACTTTATTAGATCTGTCGGATTTCCTATTGAGACAGGAGTAAAAAAAAATGTGTCATCTGTATAAATACCTAATTGGGAACTGATGACATCGGTGAGATCATTGATGAAGATCAGAAAAAGCGAGGGTCCCAGGATAGGGCCCTGGTTGTTCCCTAAGTTCGTATGAAATGATCCGGAAACGAGCCCGTTCAACACGACCTTCATTATATTCGATTTGTTAGGAACGATTGGATTATGCCAATAACCTGTCCTGTGTCACCATAGCCCTTGAATTTGCGTAGAAGGACAACGAGCCAAACCCTGTCTAACGCCTTAGAGCCACAGCTGGAGCTTCGTCATTCTTATTTAGAGCTTGATAGACAAATTCAATGATGGCCGTTAACACATCGGCGTTAGACCTGGCGAAATTGAAGCCATATTGTTTGTCCGAAGGGAGGTCGTGCAAAGTAAGATATTAATAACTTCGGCATTGATTAGAGCCTCGAGTACTTTACACTAAATCGGTAAGAGACTAATAGGGCGATAATTTGAGAGGGCAGCCAGACCATTCTTAGAAGTTCCTCAGAATTTCTCTACTAAACTCAGTCAGTTATCTCTTCTTCATCTATCCTTCCCTTTCTCTCGTGACTGTATGATAGTATTTCCGATAGTATAGATAAGACCCTCTCTACATCTGTTTAGAAATATCTTCGTGTTCGGCGACTTCAGTACCCACCATATCAAGTGATTAATACAACCAACGTTGTTGCCATCTAGACTTGAACTTCTCTATCTCTAAATCTCACATGCAAGTAGTACACTTCCCCACGCGTTTCCCCAGCAATGCTGACGGACAGGCTTCTCCGCTTGACTCATGTCTTATTCTGCAGCTCTGTCCTCTTGGTAACTCCGACCATGCGGTGATGTTTATAGATATCTCTTTCTGTTCTCCCATCAGTCACGAACTTCCTATCAACAAAATACCTCAATGTTATCAAGGCGCTGATTGGGACTCATTCCGTGACTTCCTTCGCGATGTCCTTTGGCATGATGTCTCCTTCTGGGTGAACGCTAATATTGAAGCTTTTGTTCCCGCAAGGAATAGCCGCTATAGCCCACAGAAATCACTTCTTAAGTCTATAGCAGATCGACAGGTCTAGTTGTAACAGACGTCTCTTTGTTATTGCTCGTAATGTGAGTAAGCGTGTTCTCAAAGAGGCGAAATCATTGTTTACTAATAGAATACTAATAGGATGAGACACCGTATAACCGCTCATAAGTTTGGTTCTAGAGATTGCTGGAAATCCTTAGTCTCTTCAATCAACTTGGAGTACTGAAATCTACTGCAGATAAGGTTGAGTGCTTTGCTCGGAGGTTCTCTTCTATCTCTACTCTCAACATCTGGAGTACCCCCTGGTAGACTCCCCCTCCTACACACCTGGAGCAGATGCTCTATTGAGTGATATGCGTATTATACCGTCACTGGTTTCAATCATCATTTCTAAATTAGATACCCACAAGGTAAGCAGATGTGACGGTATCCCTTCCGTCGTCCGAAGGAAATGTGCTCCTGAGCAGGCTCCTCTTCTCTCGAAACTTTACGACAAATGTCTCGCGGTTTCTTGCTTTTCAGTTTGTTGGAAGTCATCCTCTGTAGTTCCTTTTTTTAAATTTACGTATTTAATTAATTTATTTTCTTTTTCCTTTTTAATAAATTTAGTTTTATCCTATTTAGGGGTTTGATTCTCTTAATTTGTTTGCTTAGTTTAAAGTATTGGTTTTGTTTGGAGTATATTTCATAATGAACTTGTAGTTCATCATTAAGAGATATATATGAGAATGGCAAACAATATTAAAGAAAAATTGGGAATTAATAAAACTTGCTGCGAGTAATATTAAAAGCCGAAACGGTAGCAAAGTATAACAAAATTAATAACAGAAAGGCTAACATAGATTATTGAATATCTCCAAGTTCATTTCGTAATAAAATAATTTATTCAACTAAATGAAATAATTTGTTAATCAAATATATGTGCCTGTGGCTTATTTTGTTTTCGATTTATTTACAAATAAAACATTTTGCATAATAAAAACTGATATCTCCAAAGCAGGTAATTTGCAATATATTTAAAAATATTTAAGTATATATAGGGCGTGATGGGTAAATTATCGCCAGTATATATTTTTAATTTCACGCATGCGCGTTGTTTTTGATTTTGTCGACTGCGCCGTATGAGAGTTTGAGAGGCACCATCTGTGAGGAAAAGCACCATAATGGAAATCACTCTGCCAGAAAATTGGAAACATCATGATGTACTGCTTGGCATTCGCACCTGAATCTCCAATACAAATATTTTAGAGCGTTTGGGTATCAATCTGAGTACAGTGCAGAGGATTCGGAAAGAGTTGGATGAGTCTAATGGTGATTACGAAGGTACGGCAGCTCGGAAAAATCCGTTCTGATAAGAAAAGTACTCACGAATTTGTGAAGGTCTCAGACTCAACACGGAGGCCTACATCAAGTGCTTTGAGGAGGTAGCGCTGCCCTGGTTCAAGATGCTGGCTGCTGGAAGACCCTATGTCTAGCAACAGGAACCTGCACCATACCACACAAGCAGGAGAACCCAGTCATGTCTGTCATTTCTGAGACCACATCACCCCTTACATCTGGCCATCTAACACCCCAGATTGCAACCCTATTAATTATTATGTGTGCGGCACAGCTGAGGGAGAGACCAACAAAACTCCTTGTAATACCAAAGATGAAGTGAAGGCAAGGATTATGGCAGCATTCACCAACAAGGAGACCGCCCAGAAAAGTTGCAGGAGATTCCCTGTCGTCTGGAGGCCATGGTTGAAGGCAATGGCGATTTTATTGAATAAATTTACTCTTTCGTATTTCAAGATATTTTTGTGTTATTTTACTAAATATAACTGTTAAAATGAGATGTCAATGTTATTTGAATGTTTGTATAATTTAAACGACAATTTATCAATCGCGCACTGTATATTATAAGCTGAAACTTATATTATTCAAATAAATATATCGTGAAAATGTTAAGAACGCAGACTGGTTGATACTAATCTTATTGTAAGAACATAAACTATATATAATAAAATTTGACAGATTGTATTGTTAAATATCTTGTCACTCGCTTTTGATGATGAATCTTTTTGTGAAAAGTGGGTGTAATTGTACAAATGTAATACGCGAAACGGGTATTTGGTTTTATTGGGTGCTTATTTATTAGATTTAAAGAAAATGCCTAGCGTCATCTTTTGAACAATGTTCGGGAAATCTTTGATTTTTAAACCCCTTTTCATTGGTGACGCAATCGGACGTGTGTAGCAAATCGTCTAGAAACTTTAACAAGAATTCACAAACCAAGAAACTGAATATTAATTTGCGTTTGAACACTAGCATTTCTTTATTTACACTCCATATAAAAAAGTACAATATTCTGACTGTTAATTTCACATCTAAAGAACTCTCTCACTCCTCCTCCCCCTCCCTCTCTCTCTCTCTCTCTCTCTCTATATATATATATATATATATATATATATATATATATATATATTATATATATATATATGTATGTATAAATGGGTATCGTGGTCAACACCTAGTGGCAGGAGACTGCCTCATGCTTAAACGCAATCTTAAGGCCATCTGAAGATTGCGTTTTGACACGATACAAACTTTGTAACTGGGTGTTGACCCCAGTCTCCACTTTTATATTTACATATGCTTTATCCTCATATTGAGAAATTTAACTCATAAATATATCATACCTTAAAACTATATTTTTTATCATACATACATATATATATATATATATATATATATATATATATATATATATATATATATTATAAATTGATTTATTAAAAATATGGTTTATTTTCGCTACACAGTTCTAACCATGTTTCAAAAATGGAAAATAAGAGAAACGATGGACTTATGGTTATTAGAAACTCAACTAACTTCAAAATAGATAGAATTAGAAAGGTATTATATAAAGAATTTAAAAGCATGGGCTTAAAAATTACGGTTAGCACTAAATTAAAAAAGTGGACTTCCTGGATATAACATTAGATCTAAATAATAATACATACACACCTTATAAAAAACCCAACACCAATCCTTTATATATACACCCTTAATTAAATCAACCCCCATCTATAATTAAACATATACCGTTATCTATCAGTAAACGAATTAGTACAAATTCAGCAAATGACAAGATTTTCGATGAGCATATCAATTCCTATAATAAGACTCTAAAAGGGAGTGGCTACAAAACCCCAAAACTAACTTATATAAAAACTGAAAATGGAAAGCATAGAAAAAACAGATGTAGAAAAATTATTTGGTATACTCCCCCATACAACCAAATGTTAAAGAACAATTTAGGACAAAAATTCCTCGCATTAATAGTCAAGCATTTTCCTAGTGAAAGTAAACTAAGTACTATTTTCAATAAAAACACACTAACATTGAGTTACAGCTGTACGGAAAACTTAGAAAAAATTATTAAGAACCATAATGCTAATATCTTAAATAAACACTTATACCAAAACCAAAAATATTTAGACAATGGAAAAATAAAGAAAAAAACTGATGAAAATAAACAAAAACTCTGTAACTGTAGAAACCCTCATAATTGCCCTCTACAAAATAAATGTCGCACTGAATCATTAGTATACCAATGCAATATCTCTTCGATTGAAAGTCCTGAAAACATAAATATATATATAGGTTGCACTAGCCATGAGTTATAAAAAAAGATTCAGCCAACATCAAAGTTCATTTAGGATAAATAAATATAAAAATCAAACATCTCTCAAAATACTTCTGGCACCTAAAAGAATAAAATAAAACACCTACAGTAAAATGGAAGTTAATAAGAAAAGCTAGAATATGTAGGTTATTAAATGACCCATGTCCTTTGTGCATACATGAGAAACTATATATTACTAAGTTTATAAAAAATAAAAAATTACTGAATCAGAGAAATGAAATAGCTATTTTATGCCGTCATTGTCAGAAATTTTCCTTAAATAACATTTAAAAATAAAAAAATAAATTTAAAAAGGTGAGATCAGGTAATATACATACTTATATTTAACATGGAAAAATAATTTTATATACTGTAAGTAATTCTATTGCATCTACTTGTTTTATCATTATGGAAAAAAAGTCTATTAAAATAACAGTGAAAATATTTTAAAGTTGCATTTAAAATTGTAGTTAAAACGAATTCTAACCTAAACATCTTTTAAAATTGTAGTTAAATAAAATGTATTCTAACCTAAACACCTCTCAAAAAGTACTACCAGCACTTAAATGAATCCAATAAAACACCTACTGAAAAATGAAATTATAACGAAAAGCTAGATGATGTAGGCCATTGAATGACCCATGTCCTTTGTACATACATATGAAACTATATATTACTAAATTTATATATATAAAAAAATAAATAAATAAATAAATAAAGTTTACTAAATCAGAGAAATGAATTAGCTATTTTTGTCGTAAGTGCCATAAATATTACTTAAATAATAATCGTAATTGACATATACTTGATATGGAAAAATAATTTTACTTACTATAAGATATTCTAATACATTTCCTTCTATTATAAAGAAATATAGTCTATTAAAAATAACAATGAAAATATTTTAAAGTTGTAATTAAAATTGTAGTTAAATAAAATGAATTCTAACCTAAACTTCTTTTACTTAGTACTACACGCACTTAAAAGAATCCAATAAAACACCTACAGTAAAATAAAATTAAGATGAAATGCCAGAAGATGTAAGCTTTTGAATGACCCATGTCCTTTGTACTTACATGGGAAACAATATATTACTAGGTTTATAAAAAAAAAGAAAAAAGTTTACTAAATCAGTGAAATTAGGTAGCTATTTTTGCCGTCATTGTCATAAATTTTACTTAAATAATATTTAAATATAAAAAAAAATTGTAACCTATTATACATACTTATACTTGATGTAAAAATAATTCTACATACTATAAGGGATTCTAATACATTTAATTGTTCTTAAAAAAATATAGTATATTAAAAATTAAAATATTTCAAATTGTAGTTAAATAAAACGTATTCTAACCTAAACACACCCAAAAATCTTTAAATATACAAATAGAAAAAAATGCCGTAAGAATTTTTGCCGTTAACAATAAATTTAAAAAAATCCAGACGACATTCAACGGATGTCAGATTTCATTGAATAATACATCCCTACCCACTACCAAAACATAACTAATAACGGATACATCAAAATACAGACATAATGAACACGCAGACACCCCTTGTCCAGTTGAAGTTGATTTATCTGTAACCTTGGAAACGTGAATTATGATTTTAGCTGTGTCTTTAAAACCCAGTAATTTTAAAAGTTACTCCAAAATTCGCTTGAGGATGAAATGGAACTAATGTCTTTAATTTAATTACAAAATTAAATTCGTAGCTTTTAACTTCCATTTTTGAAACATGGTTAGAACTGTGTAGCGAAAATAAACTATATTTTAAATAAACCAATTTATAATATTAATGCTCTGCGAATTTACATTGAGCACTATTTTGTAAAAATAAAAATATCTATAAGAACACCGGATTATATATCTTACTGTTCTTTCTTTATATATATATATATATATATATATATATATATATATATATATATATATTTGCAGAGGAAAAAGTGTGTGCAAAGCGAAGAAAAGAAATAATCTTCAAACAGCTGCACAAATTTAAATAATTTTATAACTGAGTGTAAGAATAATCTTTGTTGTCTTTTTCTTTTTACTCACCATATAAAAAGTCATTTTTGGACTAAAATGAAGAAAATATTTAACTCCAGAAAAGACTTGAATATGTTTACTTTATTACGTAGTGCTGTAAGACGTCGCAGTGAACGATCATAAAATTATACCTGATGTAATTTATTCTCCAATGAGAGCCGAATGGTTAGAACATTAGCATTCCAACCATAAAACCCAGGTTCGAATCTCCCTATGGTTGATTTGTCAAGGAGATGACCTTGGTAATATCGGCCAGAAGAGACGATCTCAGCGTTCGGCCCAGTTAAAACGTGTCTGAAACACAATATCACGGTTTACCCTAAACATTGTTAGTGAGACTGGGCCAACTGCTCATGATCTGTTGATGGCTGCGTTAGTCACAAGTCACGGTTCAATGATGGCCGTTAACACATCGGCGTTAGACCTGGCGAAACTGAAGCCGTAATTACGGTTTTCGCTATTATTTTATTATTAATCCATGTCCCTCATGTGATTAAATCTTTTCTTCACTAACCTTTTGTTTCACTATTTCCTTACAATATTATTAACCAGAAACTACGAGCTTATACGAGCTTTATAATGCATAAGTTTTATGTTATAATTCTTTTATATACAATGTCCTTTCAGCACGTGGAAGATCGTAGCTCTCCACAAGCTCTTGTCCTTTGTTGCTATCAGTAATCTTTGCCTCATTACAACACTTTTTTCCTTGTTCTGTCATTCATTCACTCATACTCTGCCATGTGAGTGTTAAATTCTCCAAGCCCTCCTTTTCACTATGTATCTTTATAATTTCATCTGTCTTTTTCTGATTGTGAGAAACAGTTTTCTTGTAAGTCCTATCTTCTTTTAAACGTTTTCGTCTCTAACGTTTTTGATGCTCCACGGTATTTTTCTCAGCATTCGATGTCGGGTTATGATTTCCCAGGCAAAATTATAGAACTGTCACATGTGTTCTTCCAGGATTTTCGTTTACTTTGAGTCCAGCAAACAAATCGCAGATGTAGCACATCATATTCTATGTGCCTGTCCCTTCAGGATGTTGACGATCATGGCACTTCACAATTTCCTATCCTTTATAATACGACATAATTTTATTTAAAAGCTGAACATTTAGATTGAATTATTATTATTTTTTATCGGGTTCCCTCCCCAACCTAAACAAGACAGTAAAGACACAAGGGATTACTGGGTGCTAAAAAATTAGAAACAGAAACATCACTAATGAACGAGAATAAAAAGAGTAATCAGGCAGACAATAGAGAGTGATTGACACTGTATTTAAAATTTTGATAATTAAAGTTGGCTGGAAAGCATGGAGCTGGAAGGGAGTTCCACAAACGAGAAGTGCGAGAAAAGAAACTGTTAGCATAGAAATTACGCTTACATTTTCCCAACTCAAACTTATAATTTATGAGACCTCGTTGCCAGTCTAGTACTGCGCTTAAATTCATAAAGTCTAGGTACCATAGTGAAGCGCACATGCGAACAATTACTATGAAAGTATTGATAGAAAAGACAAAGGGAGGCAAACTTACGGAGGTGGGAAAGTGACTGAAGCTGAGCCAATTGTAGATTTCACTATGTGATCGAAATAGATATTTCTCATCACTCATGCTAGATCTTAGTGATCAAATGCCCAGGTAAAAAACGGGATTCCGAAGCTTTTTATTTTGAAGTAGGTATGCAGCTTCCACCATTTAAAGAATGGGGTGTAACACAATCTTTCTTTCACATTTTCCTTTTCCATTTGATTTTGCATCGGAGTCAGTGAAGTTTAGCAAATATTTATGAAAGAAGAAATAAGCTTTTTTTAATCCTTATTTTTCTCTTATAAACTGTATTTTCTACGTTACCTGGCCAACGAGCGTATTTTGACGAAATAAATCCAATGTAAAGCATTTGCGTGACAAGTCGAATTTTCAGCAATATAATTTTTTTATCGTGTTTATTTATTTGTTTGCATGTAATCGATTAACATATTTAAAAAAATCTTGATGAAATTTAATTAAAGTCTTACGTCAAGGCAATAAATAATATTTAGCGTAAAATTCAATGACAAATAATTTCTTTACCTTAACATTTAAGCCAATCAGTACGATTTATTTTCACCGAAGAGTTTTACATTAAAAGCCAATGCAAATTCTTTTGATTGTATTTAAGTTTAAAGTGTTTACCTTAAAGAAAGAATAATCTGGAAAAAATTTGAGTGCCATAAAGTTAATATCAACCACGAATGATAATTCCCTTGAAATAATATAAAACAAATCTTCTAACTCCTTTTTTTACACCTTTTTTTTTTCAAGAATTCCTTTCTATTTATTCTTGTTTCTTTAGGCGCATTTACTGCAGCCACTTTTCACAGGAAGTGAGCAAATATATTTGAATCTTCGCGTATACTTACTGTGCTTAGGTGGGGTAAAACACAAGGGCAAGAAGGAATATGTGTGTACGGGCGATGTAGTGGCGGCTCGGAATATGAAATCGGATTGCCGAGTTCGAATTCCAGTCGGGTCCTTTGAAAAAGGTATGAATCCATCTCCTTCTCCCAGCTATGGGTTCAACAGTAGAACTTGTATCTAGAAAAATCATTGTTATTCTCAAAAAATTGCTAATGTAATATTCACGCGCAAAAAAAAGAAAGCATTATTATAATTCAAAATATGTTTCGGCATTAAGGGTCCGATAATCCGTAAAAAAGAAAGGTGAGAGAGTAAGGCAGATATAGGTTGCGTTGCCCTAAATTTCTAAGTAGTCATAACCTGTCTCGTTGAAAATTCACTATTTGAATTCTTGGATTTTTTTCGGAGCTCACTCGTGCCACAAATTTGAAAATAGCAATCAACTCTTTTTACATCCATAATAAATATACATTTCAGAAACAAACACACATACACACACAAGTATATTTATTCATGCAATATTATTTCTTAATATTATAAATACTATATTTAGTGATTGAGTAGAAATAAGTCAACTTGAACACGCCTACGCACAAAATACCACTTTTATCCTAATACGAAATGAATATATTGTTTAAAATTTGCTATATTTATGTGGAGAGAAAAGACAATACCGGAGATACAGTATAGACAGTGTCGACACAGGAATAAATACAATATGCTGACTGTCAATTTCACATCTGAAGAAACCTGTCTCTCTCTCTCTCTCTCACACACACACACACATTCTCTTTATCTCCCTCCCCCCTCTCTCTCTATGTATATATATATATATATATGGGCATTGACAACACCTAGTGGTGAGATTCTGTTTCATTCTTCAAGGCTATTTTCAGGACATCTAAAGATTTCACTTTAGCGTGAAAAAGACTGTCGCTTCTTTGTGTTGACTTCAAAGTCCACTTTTATATTTATATACGTTCTATCCCTGATATCGAGCACTTTAACCGATAAATATAGCTTACTTTAAAACGATAGTTTTTATCATATATATACATATAAGAATGTATAAACATAAAAATGTCTTAATATATATATATATATATATATATATATATATGAAAAGATCGCAAGAACTTCCCGAAGCTTTAAAAAACCCATAGTTGAAGGCTACAAAAATCTATCAAAACGATTTGGAGTGCACTTCTCCAACGTGCAACAAATTATTTATAAATGGAAGGCCTTTGGTATGACGGTATCACTATCAAGAAATGGCTATCCACGAAAAATAACAGTGAGAGTAAGTAGATATCTAGTTTGGCAAGCGCAAGCAAATCATGCAGTGACCTTTGTGGTTCTTCAATGCTCACGAAATCTGAACAGTGCTGATCTTCACGACAGAATGCCTAGAAAAAGCCACGGATTACAAAATAGCACAAGTGATGCTCTCCTCAACTATGCCAAAGTTCATATTAATAAGCTAGAAACATTCTATCAAAAAGTTTTATGGTCAGATGAGACCAAACTATAGATTTTTGGGAGGTGGTATATTTGATGAGATCGTAATACGGCTTTTGGGGGGAAGAATTTGATACTAATCATTAAAAATGATTTAGTGGTGCTTTGCTGCAGCTGGAACAAGCGAAATAGTACGCATTGACGGAACAATGGACTCTGCAAGATAACAAGCAATTTTGAACGAAAGTGTTTTGTCCTCAAAAGTTAGGTTTGGGTTGGGACTGGAAGGCCATGATTTGAAGCATCAAAGCAAATCCACAAAAAAAATGGATCCGTAAAAAGAAATTTTTAAGTCTTGTAACGTCCTAACCAAAATCATGATCTAAACCCAATTGAAAATCTGAGATTCAAGTGAAAGAAGTCAGTGAATACAAGAAACTCAAGGAAAATCGAGCAATTGTTAGACTTTTGCTAAGAATGGTCAACAGTCGGCACTCTATTGCAAGAAAGTTCTTAAAGATTATAGAAAAAACTGGTTGATATTGTAACCTCAAAAGGAGCAGTCACCAAATATTAAATGTAAGGGTTCACTTACTTTTGTACATCTTAATTTTGAATTAATATTTTAATTCTAGCTTGATAATTTTTTTGGAAAGTGGTTGTAATTGATTTAATAAAGATTTTTTTTTATAATGAATATATAGTTTAATTAAGATTGTTGATCATCTGCAAAAAAGAGACAATTTTTTAAAATATTATTTTAGGTGTTCACTTACTTTTACACAGCACACTATATATATATATATATATATATATATATATATATATATATATATATACAGTGTAACCCGGATATAAGAGAGTTGTCGGAACCGGAGAAGAAGTCTCTTATATCCGGGTTTCTCTTATATCCGGGTTTGGTCTATTATATACATTAACACAGGCTCTAATTTGGGACCAGAGAAAATCTCTCTTATATCCGGGTTTCTCTCATATCCGGGTCTCTTATATCCGGGTTACACTGTATCAGGCTAAATGAAAGTTAAGATGAATTATTTAGCCTGATGTATATTTATGAGTATTCTTAAATTATAAAGTTCTGAAAAACTAAAGTCATTTTTACTTATAAATACATGTTGCAAAATAAAATCGTTACATTTGCCTTGCTAATGTCCATCGAAGGACGAAACGCGTCGGATAAGATAAATTTTCCTTTTGTATTTATTCATATCTATACATACATATGTGTGTGTTATTCTTTAAGTTTCATGCTTTTACAGCCTATTGACTGAACTCAGTTTACGTGTAAATAAGCGAAGGTTGTGCTGAACTATATTGTCTGTGTGATGAAGGAACATGGCTTTAAATAATTACTTCATTATACTAATATGGGGTTGCTGAGAATTTATCGCCCCGATCAAGAAAAAAATAAACTTCTGAATTTCTTTTCATTTTGGGAAGTGGGCCTAGCCAAAAGTCTTCAGCGCCTCATACTTTTTCTTTTGATTATAGCACACCATAATTTGACAAACAACACCCATAGAGAAAATCGGAAATAAAGAAGTACCTTGAACTTGTGCCTCAACACTTTAAGAGACTGTAAGTTTAGAAAGGAAGCCATCCTCACTACGGGAAAGGAGATAACAGTTAGCTGAATTGAGAAAGCTATTTTCTTCAAAAAACATTTGAATAGAAAGATTTTATATCTTTATATTATATTTTCATCCGTTAAAATAACATTGACTGATCGGTCGATGAATGACAAATATTTCTTTATAAGGAAACAATTTATATTACTAATTCGACCACAAATGCATCGATCATAAACTTGATGTCATTCTACAAATTTCTTTATCCCCAAGATTTCTACACGATATTTGTTTTACTGTCGTAAAGCAAGTAATAAACTAATAATGATCATCTGAAAACCTATTGGAATTCAGAATAATCATTCAGAAAATTACATTAATCAAACACAGAATAAAATGTAGACACTGAATGGTTAAAGAAAGGATCAATCATTACCCGATAAGGGTCACGCAATCCTCACCATATAAGCGCTAAATTCCAGGAACGATCCTCTTTTTTTGCTTCCACCACGTTCCGGTAGCATGGGGCAACGTTCTTCCCTTTGCTACAAGCCAAGCCAGAGGAATCAGGTTTCCGAAGAAAGAAGCCGGCAACCTTGAGAGAAATTAACAACTACATAAACAAGTAACAGAGGACCGAAAGGGAACTCTTCTTCAACAAGGACTGTTGACAAGATACCCGAGCGCCTTTATTCCTAAACTAATTCCGCAGATGCACATTGTCTGCAACCACTTCTTTTTTCTTTATTTCTCTTTTTCTATTTTGATATTAAATATATTCATAATACAGATTGTTTTAGTTCTTTCTCTTCAAGGTCTGTCGTCAAATTCGTTTGAACGTCCGTGGCTTAGCATCAATCCTTCATAAGTTTGGTTGTGTATCCTGGCGTATTATCGTGGATATAATCAGCACACATGTTCTTCAATCACAGTATTTCAAAACTTGATCGAGAATGTCGGAGTTAGCTCCTCGTTAATTCCCAAATTGTCACTAGGGGTCATTCTCCCTATACTATAAATACTGCGCGACCTCTCGCCTCGTTCTCTTTCCTTCAGGCCTCGTGTCCCATCCCACCTCGCGTGGAGGTGATGTAAATCCTCTTTTTCATTTCTTCATTTCAGCAACTACAATGTAAGCTCTCTTAGGAGATAGCGTTTCCCACCTGTGGGAAGACGCCATGAACATTATACACGTACGTACGAACACTCACCAAAGGACAAAAACAAACGTTTACACACAAATATTATTGTCTATGTCCATTGTAAAATTGTTTTGTTTAATACATATATTTGTTTATATATATATATATATATATATATATATATATCGGTCTTATTTGTCTTCTTTATCTTCAGTTGAACTTAATTCAAGTCCGGCCATTTTGTTGTTGTTGGACCTTTTAATATCCTACCAGGGGTAACACACGTGTTTCTAATACAACACATTCACAAACACATCCGGTCCTCTACAAGAACTTTGCTTGTTCCTTTGGCTTTTCTGATGAGGATCTAGCGACTGTGTCGATTACATTACTTCCATTCTAACACTTTATCTCAGTTACATTGTTGATTACGGAACCAAATACATTGAATAGGATTTTTTTCTCTCCAAATATAAAGGATATAAGTGCTCTTTCCTACTCTTATGGGTAAGTAACATTGATTCAGTGATTTATGGTCTGTTTCAAAGGCTCGAGTAAGAACAAGCTATGTGAAAGCTTTAGTATTAAAAAACAAAATACAAAAAATAAACATGGACCACTGAGGCTTAGAGGAAGAACTGTATTAGTTTTGAAAGCGATATGACTTTACTCGCGCAGTTTTTACTTGTCAAAATGACATCATAAAACCTGAAGTATTTAACAATGCGGTCTGACTATATGAACAATTCATGTTTTTGTCATTTAATCAATAAAATGTTAAAAGCAAAAGTGGAATGACGGGAAGATTGCTAGACTTAAGCGAAAGGATACATTGCACTGAGTGCATTCGTTCTAATTGCAAATAATAATAATAATAATAATAATAATAATAATAATAATAATAATAATTTTCTTAAAATGTAAAAGACGAAGATCGGAAAGTGAGTAGAACGAATAAATTTAAAATAGGTGAAAAGATCAAGAATATGTGAGATATCAATATATAGAAGTAGTCGATTAAAATTGAAAGAATTAGGGAGAGGACAATCAAGATAATTATAGATTAATAGGGACACAAATTAAAAAGAATGAAAAGCATTATATATATATATATATATGTGTGTGTGTGTGTGTGTGTATGTGTGTGTGTATGTGTGTGTGTATAGGTTGAATACAAGGCTAGCAAACTATTGGAGTTTTTGAGAAGAAAAATGAAAAAAGTCCAGCCATTAAATTGAATATTTTACGAAAAGTAAAAGATAGTAATGTGAATAGCAACTCTTGTAAGCTGCATCAGGAGGAGAGGTTGGCCATTGCAACATTCAAGAGTTGTGTAAGGTTGTTGAATGAGAGGGTCCAAAATTATAGAAAAATGTAGGCACATGACGAAGTTAACATTAGGATGATACGGACCCGGTTGAAGTTGGAAAAACAATTTCTTTTCTTTTTCCAATCTCCCCCACCCCTTCATTCCAGTACCGCGTTAAGAAATTGAAGTTCTTGCTGGATTGTCTGTGATTATTTCGCTGAGTTAAGCGCAGTAGTGTTCTATTCATCCATTTCATTATTTTAGGATATTAAATCGCTCTACAGGTTTCATTTTCCTAACTTGATATTGAGCACTTTTTAACACATACGACTTTAAACAACTATTTTAGTGTTTATTTATTTATTATATATATATATATATATATATATATATATATATATATATATATATATATATATATATATGCGCGCACCCGCGTCTGTGTGTGGAGAAAGATATGAAAATTTGCAAACTGTTATACGTCCATATGATAATAATTTAAATAAAAGTAGACAAAAATAGACTGAAATGTATAAGATAGACAGATAGATATTTGAGGAGTGAGAGAAAGTCAGGAAAATATAGCATTTTTATAATATATATATATATATATATATATATATATTAATGTATATATATGGATATATATCTATTATATAGAAGTAGCCGTAAGCGCTCGGAACAATAATAACTTTGAACAATTTTTAAATTCATTAATCACTAAAAGACGAAAAAATGTTAGAATGCTGGAAAACCTCAAAAAAGATTAATAAAATCTTCCTTGTCGGCTGTTTTCAATGAAAGATTCTTTCTTTCTTTCTTTCTCTCTCTCTCTCTCCTCTCTCTCTCTCTCTCTCTCTCTCACACACACACACACACACATATATATATATTATAATTAATTTTTTTTAAATATGATTCCTTCGCTAAATAATAAAAAAAAAAATAAAAATAATTATAACTACTTCTGTATGGAGCACTGTTTTTTTTGTTTTTTTTTAAAATAAAAATAAAAACAAAAATACTAAAGAACTCCAGATTATTTACCTAACGTGTTCTTTCCTATTTTTCTACATATCTGCACATGTTTTCGCAGTAAAATCAGTAATTACTAAGCAATGTTGGTAAATTTCAGCATATATCTATATGAACATATATTATGAGAGATTTCTTTGAGCACCTCGAGGTGGTGTAATGTTTAGCAAGCTTGTCTCACTAGATTAACTACTATTGGATAGTGAGTTCGCTGTCTGCTCCATTCTTTTGGCCTTGTGCCGCATCTGATCTACGGTTGGAAAAACACTATATTATGAGAATTTCAATTCATAATATTTAATCTTAATAAAAATATTGAGAGAAAGGTTTTTTTTCAGAATTTGGGATTTTATTATACCAATGAATTTTTATTTATAAATATATCGAAAAGTTACAGACGATAAAGAAACACATATTTGATAGACGCAATATTCCATAAACAAAATTAAAAATTATTCTATTATTTGACATGTTAATATCGCCTCCTTCCCACCTTGACGTTTTTTAACCTTCACGAGTCTTTCATTTATTGATGCTGTTAACTTTTCTACTTTTTCTACTTTAAAATTACAGTAGTTTTTTCTTCCGAGAAGCATTCTTTGCTTCAGTATTGTTTTCTGTTCTTAAACCATATTTAACGATGAACCAGTCGTTTTCTGTTTGATTAATATCTGTGAAGATGCGAGCTGTTCATTTAATTTGGTATCTTTGAAATCTCGTTTTGGCAAAGGGAGAAATTTTTCAACAACATTGTCTTGTATAGATATATATTTTAGTTTAAAGCTTCTTAGTTGTGACTTCTACATCTTGTTGAAGAACATACAATAAATCTAGACATGTATTCTGATAGCATTATCAACTTTGAAGGGACGTTTAATATGTTGATATTAAATATTTAACTGTCTAGAATATTAGCCAACACATAACCCCACATCTCCACACACACAAGTATATTTATTCATGCAATATTATTTCTTAATATTATAAATATTATATTTAGTGATTGAGTAGAAATATGTCAACTTGAACACGCCTACGCACAAAATACCACTTTTATCCTAATACGAAATGAATATATTGTTTAAAATTTGCTATATTTATGTGGAGAGAAAAGACAATACCGGAGATACAGTATAGACAGTGTCGACACAGGAATAAATACAATATGCTGACTGTCAATTTCACATCTGAAGAAACCTCACACACACACACACACACACACACACACACACACACACACACACACACACACACACACACACACACATTCTTCCTCCCTCTCTCTCTTTCTCTCTCTCTCTTTCTCTCTCTCTCTCTATATATATATGCAATATATATATAAGTGGGCATTGTGGTCAACAACTAGCGGCGAGAATCTGTTTCATGCTTCAAGGCTATTTTCAGGCCATTTAAAGATTGCGCTTAAGCATGAATATATATATATATATATATATATATATATATATATATATATATATGGGAAAAGTGTGAAAATTGAAGAAAAGAAATAATCTTCAAGCACAGCTGTAAAAATTTAAATAATTTTATAAGTGAATAGAAAAATAATCATTGTTTTCTTTTAAGCTGAAGAAAGTTTTTAAATTGTGTTTGTTGACTATTTCCATGAAAACATGACCTCTGACCCAAATATCAGATCCATCTGTAACTTTAAATTCATCACTGACAATTACTGTTGAGAATCCAGTTTTCTAGTACTACTTCACTTAACTTACGTCTCTTTTTGATGTCTATATAATGATGGTGATTTCGTTGCTTACACGTTTTTAATATTCTCTATCTTTTATTTCCTGTTTCTATTCGTACCACTAAGCTGTTTTTTGTTGGTCAATCCGCTTCTCTTGTTTATTAACATCTTAATTTTTCTTAAATCTCTTTTTTTATGAAATTTTGGAAGCCATTTTATTCTTGCCAATGTTTTTTTTATTTCTTTTTGATTTTGTTTTTGAACAACTCTTTGGTCTTTGTTCAGTTTTTGGCAATTTCCAACGTTGTTTCCATCAATTAATACATTGACTAAATTTCGTTTTGAATCTTTATTTTTATTATAACACATTGCAATGTTTATATAACTATAAATAGAAAATATATATCAAATAACGGTAACAAATATATCGAGTTGCATAGTAAAATCTCAGGCCGCCAAATAATAAATTGTAAATATTTCGAATAAAAGTTGGAAGCCACAGAGTATATTTATCATATAAATATCATTGAACACTGAAAACGTTGCCAAGATTAACGTCTTAAAACCGATTCGTTCTTTTTTTGACAATGATGTTCAGCCTTTACAAGGCCCTGGAACCACTCGAGGTAGAGAGTTACAGAGTAAGAGTCACAATTTATGCGAATATATGAGGATGATAACAATTAACCCAAGACTTGAACAGGTTAAGATTGTAGTGATCGGAGAAGCCTCATCTTGGGAGTCGGTTCCACAAAGAAACGGTTTATGGGAAGAAGCTGTTCGAGTGGAACTTATATTTTACCAATAAAATACAAATGGAATGAAGGTGGTTCGCTGCAATATGTGTAGCATGGCGGGTCATAGCTGTGAAGGCTAAAACTTGTGGAACCAAGGAATGTAGTTCGTTTGAGCACTTTCCATGAAAATAGCGATAGAACAGTGAGAAGTTTGCGACGTTTCGCCTGTGAGAAAAGGGCTGTCGGGTGGAAAATAATTTCTCCCCTACAAGGACGCGGGGGCGCTTTTAGACTCTGTCGACATTGGAAAGTGATGACTGGGTAGCTCCGGCAACAGTACTCGATTTTTAACATGATCTGGCTCTTGTAAAACTCGAGGGTAGCATGAGGAGTCAGGTTTTACTGGAGCGGTACAGGGAACCGATCCTTTTTCCAGGATCTTTATTCATGGATGATATGCATGAGTTCCACATGAGGTCTGGGTTGAGTTTAAGTCCCAATAGACGCTCAAGGAGCAGGACCTTCCTGAAGATATATTTATTCCCCGTGATAGTTTAGGGTCCGATCGGCGACGATGGAATGTAGCTAGTTTGGTTTTCAAAGCATTGAATGTACCCAGCTATTTTCTCCCAATACCTTATAGCTAAGACAGAAGAAATGTCGGCTGCCAATCTCTGGTCATCTAAAGTTTGCTGAGCTGCACCCATATACCGTTGTATAATCAGTATAGACATTCACAAATGATCGGAGTTTACTCTTAGGCATATTATTTATGTAATGTAAAAATGGTCTTGTTCCGAGAAGCGAAACCTGAGGAATGCCTTCGTTGATTGTTAGTACCTCGGAAGGCCTCCTTCAGGGACCTACTAGTTAGGAAAGAGTTTATCATTAAAAAAAGACTCGTGAGCTTGTGTACTAATCCTTTATTCCACACCTTGTTAAAAGCCTTTGAAATATCTAATGCGATAGTCATTGAGATATACTTATTCTTTAGTGCCTCATTGATTCTGTGAGCAATGGCTGTTAGAACATCAGTTATGGATCGGGCTGATCGAAACTCGTACTGCTTGTTGCTCAAGAGATTGTTCTTATTTAGGTGATCAACAATTATTACAATGATTATAGCCTCAAAAAGCTTGCTAATGACACTGAAGAGTCTTATGGGTCTATACTGAGAGAGGGCTCATCCGTGTTCTTGAAAACCGTGCATACACTTGGCACATCCACAGACTTGAGAAGATTTTCTTTTTTATGGAAGCGGTTAAATAATTTTGCTAAGATCGGGAATAATACCGGGTTGATATCCTTAAAGACAACACTGGGATTGTGTCTAGGCCAGTAGCTTTCTTAAAGATCAAGACTTTTAGTAAGTCTTGGGATTTCCAAGGTTCCGTCTTTTCTGACTAGAGTGAGATGATCTGGGAGCTACTTTCATCATAACATCCAACACTCCGTAGCGAGATAAGTAGAGAAAAATAGACTAAACTCAACAGATCTATCTATCTATCTATCTATCTATCTATCTATCTATCTATATATCGTGGGCGAGAGATGAGGAGTTAATATCGAAGAAATACAGTAACGATTGGTTGGGTTTATACAGAAGAAAGGAAAATTTAATGACAATATCGGAAGAATAACAAAGCAATAAATTAATTAAAATGAAGTGAAATATACTGGTTAAAGCTATTTTTCTGAAAAATTTCGATTTTTACCTTGTCTCTTTTTTGTTTTTGTTTGTTTTTACCCTCTGGAAGATATTTGCAACGACTCGAAAAGCAACAATGTGTTACTTGTATAATACACGCAACCAATCAGCCAAATGGGAGGGGTGAGTATTTATGATGTCTTTAAAAGGCAAGAAAAGACGATGGCGAATAAGGGTAATAATCCCCCTGCGCAGATAGCAAGGCAGGCTTTTCCTGAGGAATATATGCCCGCTGTTATCTTTTCTGGCAGTGAACACGAAAGAAGAAGCCCCAAAAAGCAGTGATATAATTGGGTAAGGAATACAAAGAGTTCAATTCACCAGTAATCTCATTGCCTTACACATCTATGCATGTGTGAGTGTGTCCGTGCCTATGTATGTGTGCATGATGCATTGGCGTGAGTGCGTCTGTGCCTATGTGTGTGCGCGTGATGTATCTGTGTGAGTCTGTCTGTGCCTATGTATGTGCGTGTGATGTATAGGTGTGTCTGTGTATGTGCGCATGATGTATCTGCGTGAGTATGCTTGTGTCTGTGGGCGTAATCAAGCAAGTACGTATTTTTGTGTCTCTGTTTGCCTGCGTGTGCATTTTGGATCTGTATGTGCGTGTGCATGCGTATCTGATTAGTACCGAGTATGTGGAGTTAAAGAAAGCCGTAAAAGAATATACACATGTACATATGCATGTGCGTTTGTACGCCGTGTGCGTGTACATTTCGTGTATTATTGCATGGGGAAAGGGTAATCAGAATATGCATGTAACATGGCTCTGTGTTGTGTAAATATTGTGTATACATGCAGACACCGATATTTGAAAGCAGATACACTGTCAGAAAATAAAGTTCTAACACCTGGATTATGTGCTTTGAATTATTCAAAATTTAACGTACCGGCAATATAACTCGATTTTAGTTTCATAGAGTGATAGGTGCACCGGTACCAAAAATAACGAGATTATTAACAGTATTCAGGCTCCATATCACTATATTTTATATCCTCCTAAGACATTATCACAAACATGTACTCTTACACGTCTATGATCGTACAGATGGTGAATACCGACCTACGATAGAATATTCTACGCCTCTTGTACGCGAAAAACACTGGCTTCATATGAGCAGATAGTTCACATGAGCAGATAGTTACCTATTGGAACAGAACGTCGACTTCCTTTTGTAAAAATGGCTACAAAACGAGTTCTTCATGGGTACGCCACTGTTGAACGTTCCCGTGATGCACTGGGCGCTTGTGTCTTAGGCGATAGATTATTCTACACCTCTTGTACGCGTAGAATATATTGAAAAACACGGGCTTCATATGAGCAGGGAGTTACCTACCGGGACAGAACGTCGACTTCCTTTTGCAAAAATGGCTACAAAACGAGTTCTTCATGGGCACGCCACAATGATGACATCGAGCAACAAAAACAACAAAAAAAAAAAAAAAAGTCAACAAGCAGACCCGAAGGGAATAATTTTTATTTTCCGTGGAACCGTGACGCGGGATGCCAATAAATGAGCAAGATTTTGTGAGAGTGAGCAGGAGGTCTATTTTTGGATTTGTTTTTATTTGTCTCCCCCAGTAGGGAGACTGGGCTGACTCCTGGAGGCACTTCTATACCAGGCCAACCCGTGGCAAAGGCGGAGCAAGCCCCTGACTCTTTGCCATGTTCCAAAAATCAGTTTAATATCGAAGTCCTACTTCGGGGACGCATCAGATATTAAGCTGATAAGAACAGATACTACACTTTGGTCTTAGCCAAAAGGCTGAGAAGCGATAACTAGTACGTGAAAAGAGGCCGCGCGAGTGGAGCCAGGTACCGGGCGGCATCGACGAGGCAAAGGAGTGACCGAAAAGCGCGCACCCAACCCGGTCGACAAAGTCCTGACAATGTTATTGTGGCCTACGTTGACACTTCTGGGGCCACATTTGATTTGACCTGCGCTGTAAACGCCGTGCAGACTGCCACTGTTGCTTTTACAATGTGGTCGCGAGCGTCTGTACTATGCAGCCTCCCAGAACTTGCGTGGTAGGTTAATTTAAACACTGTTTTCGGCATCAAGGAACCACCGAGGCATCAGGTCCAACATACACAGGAATTTCATCCAGTATCTCAAAAGACCACAATCGTGCCACTCGCAAACGTCGCTAATTGAACAAAACTACAACGTGTGCGTCTCAATGGCATGGCGCCGCCTTACTCAGAATGAATATGACGATGTCACAAGATGGATGAAGACATTGAAACTTTGATCCGAACATCTACTACTCACTTGCATGCACATACTGGAGCTAGGTCAGGTCAAAAGTAAGTATCGGTCTTCAGCATATACCTAGACACGCGCGCACGCACGCACACACACACACACACACACATACACACACACAGACATATTTATATAGTAAAAAATATAGTTTTACGATCTTCTGTATGGGTAAAAGTGCTTAGTATCAGAGATAGAGCGTATGTAAATATGAAAGTAGACACTGAGGTCAACACCAAGCGACGAGAGTCTGTTTCATATTTAAACGTAATCTTCAGGCCACGTGTGTTGAGTTTTGGACTATCTGTTTATATATGCTGGTGAATGGTGCATTATGGATGGGTAGTAAGGTCTATTGTATTATCCCGATGGTTACTGTAGAGACAGTAACAACAACAACAATAATAATAATAATAATAATAATAATATATATATATATATATATATATATATATATATATATATATATATATATATATTACTAATGTTCATTCAATACAAGACCCAATAGAGATGTAGAGGCTCAGTGGAATTATATTAGCGTAAGAAAGGACAAGCGTTAGGAGCATAGAGCTGAAGTAGACTTTAGAAGGAGCCTGAAACCCAATCCTAAACAGAAAACCAGTGATAAACCTCTGCACCTATTTAAAAGAACGGGGAGGAGTGTGAACCGCACGATTGACGAACCTATCTACACAATATATATATATATATATATATATATATATATATATATATATATATATACACCAAGAGATACTTAGGTATATAGATAGATAGATAGATAGATAGATAGAGAGAGAGAGAGAGAGAGATAGATAGAGAGAGATAGAGAGATAGAGAGAGAGAGAGTGAATAGAAAGAGAAGGAGACCATTATATAAATGCATACACTCTGTTTCAGACGGCTTTATTTGTTATATTTCATGCACTGCCTCTGTTTTGTTTACGCTTTTGAGAGGAACGGGAAAAAATAAGTTTCCTGGATTTCCTTTCAAGGGACCCAGAATTGCTGGGAGTAAGAATATTTTTCTTATTTATGTATATTTATTCGCAATTTTCTGTTGTATTTTGTTTTCCTCACTGCATCAGTTTTCATAATTTATTCATTCACTTCTTTCTGATCTGGTTCTGCATTTCCTCTCGGCCTTTTCAAATTATTTATCAGTCTACTGATTGCAAGAATATTCTAGTTTCAATCATATTTTGCCGTAAGCTAATAACAATAGGGGCAAACACACACCCGGCTTACACAGACAAACACACACACACTGACAAATACACACACACACACACACACACACACACATACATATATATTTATTTGTACAAAGGAGTGCTGAAAAGTTTCTTAACGCCACCTAGTAGGTATTTTGAAAAAGTAATTCTGATGTTTGGCCATTTAGTCATATTTGGGGAAGTTGGTTGGGCTGAGATCTTTTTCCCATCTCTCTCTCTCTGTAATTGATTGATTGATTTGTTTTTTTACGGTTTATCAACCTTTCGCAACTTATCTAAACCTAGAAAATATTTTTTAGATTGTAAGAATTTTTTTTAACGCAATGATGATTTAGTGATCCTAATTAACCCATAGCTGGGTGTGGTGAGAAGAGGTGGATTCATAAGTATATTTGCGCGTAAGTGAATATAACGAATTGGAATTGGAACTGAGCTGTCCGAGTTCCAATTTTGTTATCCATTACACCACCCGCACATCTAGGCTTACAGCGTCCGGTATTTCCAAGCGGTCACTCATCTAAGTACTGACCAGGCTCGACGGTGTTTAACTTCGGTGATCGTACGAGAACCGGTGTTTCAACGTGATATGGCCGTAAACCCGATAAATGTTAGAAAGAACGAATTAGAAGAAAAATGAGAGAAAGGCAATCGACAAGAAAAAAATTCTCTAATTGAATTTGGCGAGACAAGAGATTTTAAAGAACGGTAAAATAAAAAATAAAAAAGTATGGAGAGAATTTTGGCGGGATTTAATTACAAGTGTCAAAGATTTCTTCACGTTCTTTTTTTTTCTTTTTAAACACAGAAATTGAATACACAGCTGAAAACTGGTTCTTCACTGAAAATTTTGCAAGTAACTGAGAAGATTTTGGAAATCGACTTCTTTGGCTTAGATTCAGAACTGGACCCAGAAAAAAATGTAAACAAATATTCGTATCTGCAGATAATTGCTCGTTGGCTAACAATTCGCGAAGGACAGGAAAACCTTCTTGTAGGGTCAACGGCTATTTAGCACAGAGGGGCAGACTGGACACATAGTTACGTATACATCTAGTGTGGTGATGACACGATATCCCTGGGCGGAGGGCTTAGTCTAGTGGCCATGGTAGAGGGCTCACCCGATGGAATCATGAACTATATGCCTGTGATTAAAGCGAGCGTTCAGTTTGGAGGATGTCGGCAGTGATTTGACCTTGATCAAGACAGCCTACGCATGGACCCGGCTTAGAAACCAGAAATGTGAAGGCAACTAGTCAGATGCTCAGCTGCGCAGTGACCCTACGACCACACTCGGTCATGGGATTGATTAAGATGATGATGATTACGATGATAATGATGATGATACTGAATCGTTTGTGTCATTTAATTGTATACTCACATCGATGTTCATATACAGGTCTATACATTGTTAAAAGGGTACTGAATTGCGTTTTATTTTTCCTAATGAACATCCCGAGTTCTTGCTGAATATATATATATATATATATATATATATATATATATATATATATATATATATGTGTGTGTGTGCGCGCGCGGGTGCGTGTAAACATGTCTATTTGGGCAACAATTTCATTTTAATGCATGTTTCATTGAGCAAGACTGACAAAGTACATGGTGGTCCGAAAGTCTTGTCACCTTTACCCAAAAGTAATGAGAACTGTAGAAGAACAAGTAAAGCACATTTACAGGCTTCAGTTTATTCACTTTTATTGACGCTGTTATGCATCAAGAAGGCCTGTTGTTATACCGGAACATACCCATTCTATTGTTAATAGACTCTCCCACAGATAATAAGTAGTAGTAGTAGTAGCGGTCACCAGGGGGCTCAGTGGAGTTGAGTGAGTTGGTGAGTCAGTCGATGTCGGACATTAAAGTATCAACCATCACAACTAGATTTCTGCGTCATTAACTATTATTTCAAGTTCCTAACGTTTTGTACGTCGAGCCTATTTTAAGACCGATTTAGTGAAATACAAGCCTCCACTGTGAAAACTACTCTACAACACCTGTACACCATCATTTTCGTGTAGGAGACATCTGAAATAGAAAATTATATTATATACGAATGATAAGTCTTTTCGGACTTTTGTTGCCGTTCTTGTACGCATCCGTTTACAAATATGCCTATTTTCAACAATTTTTATACCCTCTACAATAGTACTTGTATAACCCTTATTATTCTAGTATAGCAAAGTCCCAGAAAATGGCTTATGGGTTAAACGAAAACGATCAAAATCTTTTGGATAATATTTGAATTTATTATTCCAGAAAATAAAACACTTGTACGTTTAGAAGAAAAATGTAATGAAAACAGAAAAAGTACCACGTCAATTCAAACTCAAAAAATGTAAAAACTCTGGGAAAACTAAATAAAATATAATTAAATTTAAATTTTAAATTAATTAAATTATTTAATTAATTATTCCTTGTCTGTCAAATTTAACGATAGACCTTAAAAAGAAAGGTCGCTGTTCAAATATATATATATATATATATATATATATATATATATATATATATATTATTTTTTATAATTTTTTAAAATATGATTCCTTCGTTACATAAGAGTTCTCATGTTTGAAAAACAGGAGCCAATTTTGAAAAAATATAAATTTTGAAACATGAGAACTCATATGTAGCGAAGGAATCCTATTTTAAAAAAATAATTATAATTTAGACTCTATTTTTGTATCGAGTACTGTTTTTTAAAAATAAAAACAAAAATACTAATGTACTTTGGATTATTTACCTGAGTTGTTTTTTCCTATTTTTCTATATATTTGCACACACACATACACACACACACACACACACACACACACACACACACACACACACATATATATATATATATATATAAAAGTGAACATTGAAGTCAACACTCATAGGCGACAGACTGTTTCATGCTAAAAGCAATCCTCAGGCCAGATTGCGTTTAGCATTAAACAGTCTGTCGTCTATGAGTGTTGACTTCAATGTTTACTTTTATATTTACATACGCTCTATCTCTGATTTTGAGCACTTTATCACATAAATATAGCATACCTTAAAATTATATATATATATATATATATATATTATAACTGTAAATGTTATTTTATTGGATACTAGAAATTTAGTAGACGCTTCATTTATTTATTCAAAAGTAAACAAAACAATATTGTAAAGAAGTAATGGATTGTTAAAAAATTATTAATCCAACTGATTGGATTTAACAATGGTTCTCTATGACGCAGGTCAGACTGGGAGATGAAAAGAAAACAAACATACTGTTTTATAAATAAACATATATATATATATATATATATATATATATATATATATATATATATATATATATATATAGGAATAATACAAACTTAAAATTTGTCGATTAGCTGATTAATGTTACATATATAACAGAGGCTGTATCAATAATACTTTTACAAACTATGGGTGAGTGTCCCTCACATTAAAACAAGGACAAAAGTTCATATAAACATATGTCAGCAAGTCCTTCGTTTTTGAGCTATTAAGTTTAAAGAAAGTTTGCGTTAGATTGCGCTGTGTTGCCATGAAGACTAGGTTATATTTGTCATTCGTGTACATTTGTGGGTAGTCAGTCTTCAACGTTTAACGTGTGTAGTAGTGAGTTACCTGAGAAGTGTTCCATTTAACGATGGCAGGATATTCATATATTGAGCAGGCAGATATGATTTTTAAATATGGCCTTGCAAATGGTAATGGGCGCGAGGCTGCACGACTGTATCATATTGCGTTTCCAGACTGAAGGCATCCGAGTCATCCAACCTTTGATGCTGTTTATCGTCGCATTGCTGAGACAGGTTCCGTGGCACCACAAACTATGGATCGAAAAAGACCGAGATCCGCTCGAACGCCTGACCACAGGTCATTCTACAGGTTGTCGGAGAGGATCCATGTATCAGCACACGTGAAGTGGCCCTAGCTGGTCGTACATCTCATCGTACCGGATATTTCAACAGCAGCTGCTGTATCCCTATCATTTGCAACGTGTGCAGGGTCGTTTGCCCTCTGATCACACACTCTGATAACTTTTGCCGATGGTTTACTGCACAAACTGACAATTCGTTGTTTGTCTCTTCAGTCTTGTTTAAAGGATGAGGCAAAATTTGGAAGAGAGTGAATAACAAATTACACAACCAACATTTGGGGTGGATCGGAATACCCATGGTACAGGAAACCAGCACCAGGTAACAATTAATGTGTCTGCTGGAATTGTAGGTGACTGTCTGGTAGGTCCATATGTTCTCCCAGTACGTTTTGCAGGAGGTGTCTCCAGGAACGTTCGAACACAATTTCAGACTTGCTAGAAGATGAACTCCTGGTAATACGAAGATGCATGTGATTCATGCATGATATTTTAGTCACATTGTTCGTCATGCTCTGGATGACATCTACCATAAAAGCTGGTTAGGTGGGTCATGGCCGGCACGTTCCTGCGACCTTAATCCTTTGGATTTCTATCAGTGGAGCTACCTAAAACAATTGGTTAATCTAGCAGACATTAATAATGCAGTGACGTTTCATCAACGTGTCATAGAGGCCTGCGAAACCAGCCGATACCGTGTGGGAGTATTTGAAAGGGTCCGCTAGTCAATGATCCGATGGGTGCATGCATGTGTAGAAGCAAAGGGTTAGGGTTATTTTGAATATTTGTTATGAGTTACTCTGTTGAGGTAAAACAATGGCCTTTTTGACATATGTTTACAGGGACATTTTTACCTTGGTTTGCTGTCAGGAAACAGTCCCCAAAATTTGTAAAAGTATTTTTGATACAGCCTATATATATATATATATATATATATATATATATATAACCGAATGGGTAAATATAGATCGGTATAGAAGCGAGCGATCGTATACAAATACATATAAATACTTTATAGTGTAAAAGAAAACAGTGCTGAATGTTAAGTAACAGAGCTATTTAATATATATATTAAGAAATATACATAATCTTAAATGTTAATCTGAGCTTAAATTCACATTCAAAATTAGACTATAATTCATTTGAATATTTTAACTCCAATAACATTCCATCACAACAATAATATATCCCGTGTGAACCAGAAAATTTTAAAAAGCCAGTGTCAACCCAAAATATAAAATATAAATAAAAATAATAATTTCAGCACTAGAAAATTGTTTCGACATCGTGCTATTAATGTAAAATATTATGTAAATTTCCTTAAAAATATATATATATATATATATACGTATGTATGTGTGCGTGTGTGTGTGCTATTATGTGTAGAGGCTGTAATGTGTTTTATATGCGTTTATCTATGAATAATTTTCTTTTCGGCAAACGAAACTGATAAAAAAGTTTATTTTGCGCATCATTCGTCGTAAATCTTTAGAAAATGCATCTATTGAATTTAACAACGTTTACTTAAAGCTGAGGGCCATTGTAAGCAATAACTCCCGGTTGGATCAGCGATTTCAGGGATTTTTGAAAATAGTTTCATGTCTCAAACTGTCAATTCTTTCCTTTCCCATTTCCCGCGCGAAGAAAGATGTTGATCAATTGAGAGAAATTTTGTTCGGAAATTCACTGAAGTCATTAATAGGTCTATCTATCTATCTATCTATCTATCTATCTATCTATCTATCTATCTATCTTCCAGAGATCGTAGTGACTTCACCTTCATTAGCCCACATTCGACCCCAGTTAAGAACCAGTATTTTTAGAGCCGTAGACATTCTTCACTTGGGCAATTGATGTGAAATAATTTTCCTACTTCGACCCAAGAAGTCAGTACATCCATTTAATCCTGCTGCGTTCGGGGTTATTTTATGTCTATAGATGCCTCACGCCAGTTGACCAGCTGTCCATCTATTAGACGTCATATTAGGCATCGTCCGATGCCTCAAACTCGATCAAAAAGTAAGTGGTGCCATCCCAATCTTAGATATCATTGCGCTTGAAGAAGAGAACGTACTGATGTTTGCGGAATTATCCGGACCTTCAAATTATTTTGGTGCCTACCCACATAAAAAAGACAATTTTCCTCCATTTGTTTTCAGTCTATCCACATGTTTGCTGTATTCGTGAGAGCAGCTGAATTAAATTAGAAATATGGATAGGAAAAGCTCTACAGTTGACAATAAAGAAAGTAGTTACATTATTATAAGTCTCTTGAATACCAGAGGTCGTTGCCTACTTCCCAGTGACATGAGTTGCCTTAGTTCGATCCCTGTTAAAAAAAAACAAAACAAGATTTTAAATATTGATTTTTAAGGCAGACAGATGCTTCCAACTTGAAAGTGTGATACAACCCAATGTTTCTACACAAATTTACCCCATTTTGTGCGGTTCTCTAGTAAACTATTATGATGTATTTATCATGTACAATTATAGACTCATTTTTCATCATCTGCTAATCAGCAAAAATCGTAATTTCGTCTGTTAATAAAATTTTATTTTTTAAATCAATTATATAATCAGAATTTCATTAAAACTAGCTTTCTACGCACATGAAAGAATTATTATTAAAAATAAATACAAATATTTCGTTTTATAAAATCTTTCTTTGGCGTATTTTAGTTAACGATTTTGGTCATAATTGCTTGAGGAGTTTGTAACTGGCTGTAATAATTTGCATTTGTATTTCGAAAGCTAAATATTAAGCAACAATATTAATAAACAGAAAAATTTCATTAGAAACAAAGAAAAGAATTCTGAAATGCTATTTAATATCAATCAAGCTGTAAATCCTGGATAATTTCGTCATAGATGAATGGAAGCTTGAGCCAACACAGACATGGTCCTACAGAAGGATACTGAGAATACTACGGGAGGAACATGAAACTAACAGGTAGGTTTTAAGAAAAATAGAAATGAAAAGGACACGTAACGAGGGAGGATGGCTTGGAGAATTTGACACGCGCTAGATATACTGAAAACAAGAGCGACAAGGGGCTGCGAATAACGTATATAACAAGATTGTGTAAATGGATGAATAGGCAAACCTTATTAACAGCTAAAAAGGATAGGAAGTTGTGGACAGCCATAATCGCCAAAGTGCTGAGCGGATACGGCACATAGAGGAAAAGTAAGATATCTTTTATATAATCCGAATTTCATTAGTTCAGGTTTCTACGTAAATGAAAAAAATTATTTTTTTCAAAATAAGGTTAACCTGGACATTGGTCACAAAAAGGACCACCAATCTGTGGTTGACTGGAGCAGGAAATGGCTTGTGAATTTTAATGCTTCCAAAACGAAACTGCTGTTATTTACTCATCATAAAGAAATGTCCCTACCTCCTATCGGCACGGTTGATACTCAACTCCGCGAGAGCGCCCCACTGTGTCTTCTTGGTCTCACGTTCTCCATCGACCTGAGGTGAAGCAACTACATTGAATCAATAGCTGCTTCTACCGGAAAGAAAGCTGGTTCTTTGTGTTGCGCCAGAAGGTTTTTCTCGTTTGAATCCATCATTCATATCTACAAATCTACCATTTGTCCATGCATTGAATACTGTTGCCATATATGGTCTGGTGCCCCCGCTGTTCATCTCGAGGTTCTTGACAAAATCCAAATGCAATGTGATCAGTCCTGACTTGGGATCTCGACTACAGTCATTTCTCACCAACCAAATGTGGCTTTACTCTGTCTTTTCTATGAATATTTTCATAGCATCTGCTCTGACGAGCTATTTTCACTGGTGTCTCGACTGCATGAATTTAACCGTACTACTAGGTTGGCATCTCGATCCCACCCTTTTACTGTCGTAACAATTATATGTAACCGCCTTTTCTACACCAACAGCTACTTCTCCCGCACATCCCGGCAGACTTACTTGCTTCCCAATCTGTTGCCTTGATCCGGGTTCTTTTTATCCTCCTCCCTTCTTCTTTTTATCCTTTCCTCAACGGGGGAATACCCAGTCTTTTCCCTTACTCACATTCTCTGTTGCTCCTTGCGTACTAGTGGCACTCCCGCCTTGCTTGGGGTAAATTGTTTAAAAAAATACAACTACATTTTTTAACATCATTCTTGAACACATTTTATCAAGATTTTGCCTAGATTGGTGTGGGGACCTAGAAAATCCACCAATGACAGTAAAAGGAAAAAAAAGAATTAATTTTCTTTTCTGTAATAATTTAATACTTGAACTGCTATTTGCTGGATATGTCAGGCAAGAAAATCCCTCCGTAACACCTTCTTGTCTTATCACAGACTAACCTAAACTGAGTAAATAATGATACGTAATGCCCATAATATCAATATGACTAGGCTTAAAAATAAAATGAATCTTAATGTCCTTGTTGCGTACTAAACTAAACGTAGAAAATATTGACAAGTTTATATCCCCCAGTAAAGTCACACTAAAATCACAGCATAACAAGATTGAAAATAAACCTACAAATTTGCACCGTCATTGCTGAGCGGTTGTTCGAACAAAGGGACAGAACAAAAATGTTGATATTTTCATTCAAAATAAAATTATTTGGAATACAATCTTTCTACGCCCTATATTCTACAATTTAACCTCGAACTAGAAAAAGCTTACATTTGTATTTTTTCATTATTCGATCAATTTCGGTTCATCGCCTTTTTCTCTGTCCCATAACTTCGCTAAAAGATAAATGACAAAAAACTACATTTTGACCATCAATTTTAATTTATTCATGTATTATATATTATTTTAAACTGCAAGTATTTTCTTTTTCAAAAAAAAAAAAAAGAAAAGAAAAACATCCTAAATGAAGTTAGATGAATGTAATAGAGAAAGTTCGTCCATATATAAACAGGAACACATACACACAGGCACAAATATGTCGTCTGTCTTTACTGCTCAGAAACACATGACGTAACCAGAAGTGATATTTTATCGGCTGTTATTTTTATTTAAAAAATACGGTGTCTGATTTCTAAGAGAATGCATAAACCTTTTCGTGAAAGTGATGTACAGTCAGTTATTTTAGTTTCATTTTCATCTAGTTTGAAAACAGTTCTCGGAGTCCATTAATGTGTCTATTTGCACAAATGTAAGTATCGTATTAAAGATCACACCCAAGGGTATCAGTATTAAATCTGATGGTCATGTGATTTAGATAAATCTTCTAAAAAAGAATTTCTATGCTATTATAATAATGTTTTCAAGTTTCAAATTAAATGTGTTTCTTGGCGATGAGATTATTCTAAAGTTAGAATGGACGGTTGATTTCACATTAGGGGTTTCGTGTATTATAGCGGCTTTCCCACTCTGGAATAAAATGCTTAAAAAAGAAGTTGCCTTGGTCGGGTGTTTGAGGATGTTTTTTTATATATTATTCTTTCTAGCGATATCATATTTATCTTCGTATCATTTTTTGGGGGGTGGGGGTTATCTCCATTTACAGCTATTTCTACCGGGTAAGAACTTAGCTACTCCCCCTGACATCGTGTTTCTATAATCCCTCAACAAGAAGAGATTAACAAATCATACTCTAATCGAGAACAGAACAAAATGTGAAGAAAATTGGAGAGAGAGAGAGAGAGAGAGAGAGAGAGAGAGACTGTGCGCCGACAGTTTTCCGAATGGCGCGAGAGCTTTTTTGCTTAGAAGAATCAGTATTCGAAATCTTGGCCTTTATGTTGGCTTGAACGCAGGCCTCAGGCAACGATGGACAGGCTTAATTTGTTTTACTAATTCTACTGATACTTTTAATTTCTTAAGATAAATATTTTTTAATTGTATCTTTAAAGATATTTACTAATATTCACCCATCGCTAACCTCTTAAACGCCATGACGATCCTACATAATGTTGTCGAACATGGTTTACCACTGTGATAGTTTTCTATAATATCTGAAAATTGTAACTTATCCTGATTATTCTTGGAAAATATAATGCAGTAGTTTTGAATTCTGAGCAGCTCTTCTATTAGATTGGTTAGCAACCAGGGCAAGAGAAACAAACCTGTCTCAATCTACGGAAAAGTAGCTCAACACCTGTTATTTCACTGATTTTCTTCCAGATTTGTTTTCGTTTCAGTTCCTTTTGCCATATATATATATATATATATATATATATATATATATATATATATATATATATATATATATAATTATTAATTTAATTTTATCACTCAGTTGAGTGATGTCATCTTCAGTATCCTGACTCCAGAGTTTCGTAGACGGGCCTGTCTGTTCACTCGTCAGTGGGTATCACCAATTGATTCATATATATATATATATATATATATATATATATATATATATATATATATATATATATATTCATCTTACGGATGACTATATAATTGACAGTTCATTCATTCTCGTTCATATTTACTTCATTATTTTACCTTCTTTCAACCTGTCTCTTTGCACGATGCGTAAAAGCGTGTGAGTAATGCCGATTGGAGCAGGAATTTGAATTGGCGTGTCGAGTTCAAATTCCAGTCGAAGCCGTTGCGTTTCGCATAAATACTCTTGCCTTGGTTGGCAACCAGTTAATGGGAAGAACACGTCTGAATTAAAAAAAAAAACAACTTTTTGTTGCAGGGCGATCAACTTTATCCCACAAACCATAGCAGTATAGTGTGTCGGTGGTCTTATAACCAGCTTGGGAGTCTACACGATTAATTAGCTTTATATTTTTCTCGTTGTAAAAGCGTTCTGGTACAAAAAATCATATTTTTAACCTTATTTTCTCTCCTTTCTGTTCGTGCAACTGCCTTTATTTAATTTCTCATTTTACACAAGTTTCTCTAACGGATAAAAAAGCTCCAAACACTTAATTCCATCCAAACTCGTTCACATTTCATTTTATTTTCGTTTGTTCCATTGTCTTTTATTTTCCTTGCGTCTTTATCTTACGGTTCAGTAGTTCGCCTCATTTTGAGTTGAAATATTTTTATGTTAATAGAAACAAGTCTCAAAATTTGAATGACATTTTTTGTTTGCTTAGCAAATATAAATTACCTACAAACCTAGAAATATATTTCCGAGGTGACTTTCATTCTTTATACACACGTTTATAAGCACTTATTAAATGACGTATTGGCTTGCCCAGACGCAGAGAGACGCATGCGCAAACAGCAGATTAGCCTCTTTAATCTGGAGGTGTGCGATTGGGAGTCAAATCCCCTTACGGCGGACTCCACATAATGTCGATAGAAAATTGCATTTCAGGCATTTGTCATGAAAAGTGATAAAGAAATACAAAACTCGACCAAAAGACAAAGAAAAGTAGAAAATTGAAAACCAGAACAAAAATTAATCAATCATAGAAACAATGATGAAAAAGGAGACTTACGTTATATATATATATATATATATATATATATATATATATATATATATATATACGCAGAAAGAAGGAAAAAAAGAGGGTGAGTAAAGATGCAAGTGATTAGAAGAGAAAAAAGAAAGGATAAAGTGAAAGTGCAAATAATAATAATAATAATAATAATGATGGGAAATATCTGCAATGGAAAATATGCAACTTTCACGAGAAGGAAACTGCGAGAAACTGGTATGACTATCACTCAGACCCGATTACAGAGATAGGAGCTGTAACAATTTTATGGGTCTTTACAATATACACAGACGGAACAATCAAATCTAGTGGACCAGATATCGTGATCAAAGACCAGAAGAACAGAATTTGCTTTCTTATTTTTATGGAAGCCCCTGCTTATGATAATGTATATTTGAAGATCTTCAAAAAACTATCAAAGATCTTGAAATGGAAATCCAAAAATGTGGCACACGAGCACAGCAATAATTCTAGTTCTAGTTGGAACCCTCGAATTGATTTGGAAAAGTCTCCAGTAGACTCATTAAAAGGATTCCTGGTAGCTTAAAGAAATACAAAAAATTTTCCTCACAAGTACAGCTGATACATTACGGTGAACTTTATCTATGTAAAATATGAGTGATCTTAGGATTGTTTTTTTTGCTCTTTTTACAAAAATGATCAGTGGAAAATTTCATGAAGCTATTTCTGACCTAAGGTCTCCGTTTCGGATCCGGAAAGAAATGTGTATACAACAGAAATGCAAGGAAATTAACAACAACAACAACAACAACAACAATAATAATAATAATAATAATAATAATAATAATAAATACAGCATACCCAAATGAAGGAGAAGGTAAGAACTGAATATTACAGGCGTGGGCGTCTGGTATTGAATATCGAACTGAATTCAAAAAACAGAATATCAGCCATAAGCACCTTGGATGTCCCTGTGATGCAATACAGTTTCAAGATGCTTAACTGGACCATAGCTGACATTAAGTTAAAGTTTCTCACCTGCCACCGCATGCATCATCCCAAATGCTGATGTTGATCGTTTGAATATGTACAGATCCGAAGGAGGCAGAGGATTAGTTCAACTAGAACTGTCTTACAAAACTACAACAATTGACCTTCAAAGATACCTGGAAACTACAGAAGACTGGATGATGATGTGTCAAAAAACATGAAGGTAATAAGTGACTTTATTCAGTAATAAAGGAAGCGAACAAGTTTCAAAAAGAACTTTCAAATGGGTGAAAAAATAGTAAAGAACAATACACCGACTGAAGCTGGAAAAATACTTAAAAAAAAGCAAAGGCAAATGCAACCGACCAGATACAGAAGCGATGGCAAGATAAACCGCTTCACGGTCAAATACTCTCCCCGTTCCAAACAAGCTGATGTAGACAAACACCGTACCCATCAGTGGTTACGTAGTGCAGGGTTAAAGGCTGAATCCGAAGGTTTTATTCTTGCTGCACAGGACCAAGGCTTGCAAACTAGAAATTAATAAGCACTTATAGTAAAAAATATTGAGTTAGCCCAAAATGAAGATTCTGTGATAAATATCCAGAAACAAATGATCAGCTTGTATTAGGCTGCACGATATTGGCACCCACTCAATATAAAACTTGGCATGACAGAGTTGGACAATATCTGCATTGGAAATTATGAAACTTTTATGGAAAGGAATCTGCAAGTAATGGGTATGATCTTCAACCAAACCCGATTACAGACATAGGACCTGTAAGGATTTTATGGGACTACACGATACACACAGACAGAACTATCAAAGATAATCGCACAGATATCGTGAGTAGAGACCGCAAAGACAAAATGTACCTTCTTAGTGACATGGGAGTCCCTGCAGACTGCAATGTATCTTTGAAGATCGCCAAAAAAAAACCAAAAAAAAAACTATCAAAATACAAGAACCTTGGAATCGAAATCTCAAAAATGTGACGCATGAGGACATTAACAATTCCACTTGTAGATGCAGTCCTCGGATTGATTGGAAAATATTCCAATAGACTCATTGAAGGGATTCCTGATAGGTCATGCCTTAAAGAAATACAAAAGATTGTTTTTACAAGTACAGCCGACACCTTATGAAGGACTTTATGTAAAATATGTGTGATTTTTTTAAAAGTGCTCAGTGGAAAATGTCATGATGCCATTTCTGACCTTATGTCCCAGGTCGGGATCCGGAAAGAAATGGTTACACACCAGAAATCAAAGAAAAAGAAAATGAAGATTAGAGAATATGAAGGCATTTTTTTAAAAAAGCTGATGATGTCGCACTCGTGCCACCTTATCTTCACATTCAATCTACAGATAGGACGATAAAAATTTAATATCGCACAAGACACATTCCTGATATCCATTCTTGCGTATCTTCAGCAACTGGTAACGTTTGTTACAATGGCTGATGGTGTAGGAAAAATATAATTCTGCCTAATACATGACCTGACATGACAATTCAGAAATTGACAAAACGCCAATAAAATCTGTAATACGTCCGCGTAGACGACACTTGTTAAAATATTCCTTCTTATCTATCTATCTATCTATCTAACGATCGAGTGGTGTATGTTTTTATGATGCTATCACTAAATTCGCGTCTCTTTGGATCTATCTATCTATGTTCCTATCACTATCTATCTCAACCTGTTCATATCTATCTATCTATCTATCTATCTATCTATCTATCTATCTATCTATCTATCTATCTATCGCAGTCTGCTCATATCTCTATATATATATATCGCAGTCGGCTCATATCTCTCTATCTATCGCAGGCTGTTTCAATATATCTATCTATCTATCTATCTATCTATCTATCTATCTATCTATCTATCTATCTATCTATCTCTGCGAGTGGTGTTTCTAAAATCGTTATATGGCACTAATACTTACAAGGAAAGCATTGATCTACCCAAAGTGCATAACGGACGATAATTCTTGCTTTCAAATCAGTTTGAAGATTTAGAAAAAAGTCCATGTGACCAACCCTCTCTTAGGAGGAACATCGAAAAATCAGAGAAAAATGCCATGCTCCATGAGTCTGGTATAATATTATAGTAAACCGCGTATTTACTACATGGTAATGTTAGTATGCTAGACCAAATGGCTAACCATTAACTTGCAGTGACTGACCTTTCTCAATAGAATTTATGTAGGTCACACCCTGTGTGGCAAAGTTATTTCTTAATATTAGCTTAATTTGGAGCCAAGTCACAAGCCTGGGATAATATGACAAAACAGCGGAATAACTTCCTAGTGGAAATAATTTGCAAAACTAGCTTGTTAAACATTACCATAAAACGTTTAGGTTCCATAAAGATATCTGCTAAAAACGGCTTTGTTTGGCACGTCAAAAATAGATGGTGTCGGATCTCAGAGCAAAATGCCAAAATCACAAATGTTGAGTGTCAAAAAGATATACAGTCAAGTGGAGATCACAAATGCTGATTGTCTAGGCAGGTATTGTGTCTAGAAAAAAAAATGCTGTTATCACAAATGCTGATTGTTTGGGCACGTATGGAGCCTTGGAAATAAAATGGGATTAAAAAAAAAATGGTGACACCAGACCCAGGAAAAAGGTCAGCGTCTATTATCTTTATACGGTTACACTTTTCCTTCTCAAGATTAGCTGAACACAGATTTTCTGTTTTTATTTCTTTCCAAATGTCTATTTTTTTCCTTTTATTAATCGGTCAGTATAAAAAGTGAAATCGAAATGACGAATTCATATTCTGGCCCTAAGTCTGTTGCGTTTATATTTGCATTAATGGACTTCGGAAATGTATGAATCCATTTCTTCTTAACCCATCTATGGATTAAATAGCAGATAAACTGCGTTGTTTAACCATGGGTGGCTGGTTAGTCTAGGAGAAGGACTGAATTCAAAAGCGTGTAGAAGACAACGGGAAACCACTCCACTATCTTTTTTTTAATAAGCTATGAAAATTCGCAGATAATACAAAAAGGAATCTACGGAAGGCCATGATCGCCTACTTCCGAAAGTGATATGGCATTAAAATAATGTTTAATAATTCTAATAAAATTAAAACATCTTAAATTGCATGCAAAACATTGAAGTTGTCGTTTTATGCTGTGACATTGAAAAAAAATTGGAGTTTGAGATTAACTTTAATTGGATATTTAATATTTCTTTTGTGCAAATTTGAAACGTTAATCTAAAATATAGAAAAATATCTCAGTAAATAAAGCAGTGGCCTAAAAAACATTCGATAGAATTGATAAATTTCATAGCTTGTGTTTAAAACAATTTCTGTGAAACTGCAGTTTATTAAAGGAAAGGTAAATAGAGTAGACGTTTGGTAAAAAGAAAGGAAACAATTCTTGATGCAAAAACAAATTAGAAACCAGTCTCTTAGAGAATATCTAATCTCGTTCGCATGATTCTTTTATTTTTGAAACGTTATAATGAACATATTTCAAATTGGCTACTTTGAATGTATTGACTCACTAATTACTATTTGCAAAACCAGTCACAATTCCAAAATCTATTTGGAGTTTATCATTCCTTTTAAATTTTAATGTTTCAGTGTCTGATCGATAATGATGATGAATAAACAAAACTAGATTGGTTTTTGAGTTATTGAAGGTTATAAGTTATTTTTCCGTATTGATCAGTTAGAGCGAGGTCAGAGATCATGTGTACCTTGATATTTGGAAGGGCTTCAATCAGCTATAGAAATTCTAGCAGTGCTCATGGTGGTATTTCCAAAAACCATGATGGCCGGAGCCTTATAGCTGATCTCTTCTCTGATCGAGCTCTTACAGATCAAAGGAGAAAAGCGGTCTCGTGACTTTTAATACATCGAAAACCAAGCCAATATCACTTCATCATTAACGATCAGACCCTAAATGTTCTCAAGTCATGAGGATTAGATAGTCATAATTAGACTTCTACACTTTCATCCTCAAAGCTAGCAAACGAGCTTACAAAATCCACAAATCCCCCAACACCGATAGCACTTATAGCAACAACACAAAATTCCTTATCATACCGTCTAACATGCTTTCTACAAAACCTGTCAATAATTTAGTTATCACTAATACTACGATCTTCACCACCGCTTCCAAGATAATCAGAGATCAAATTAGGAAGAAACATAAATACTACAACTATTCAGATGCCGGTACTTATCAAATAAATATTACTTACAATGTAAAAGCATTTATATTGGGGAGATATCACAAAATTTAAAAGCACGTATCTATGAACATAAGAGAGATTTACGTTTAGATAACAATTCAAACTCGTTAGTAATACATCAGAACAAAACTCGCCATAACTTTCATTTTACAAATAAACCCCATCAAAAATGAAAAATTAATTACGTCGAAAGTACTTCGAGGGACTAATAACAACAAAATATTATATTACATCATAAATTTTATTGAATTCAAGAAATTTAATAAACAATTCAAACTTTCTTCCCTTGACCATAACTTTCTGTCGAGCATGCAAGTCATAAGGAAAAAAAAATCTGCTTTTCAAATTATTCAAAGCAAAAAATAAAAACAAATGAACACAGGAATAACTAATACGAAATAAGAGAAAGCTATTCTTATTAATTAGTACTAAGTACTTTAACAACGGAATATCTCATTACTAAATAGCCAGTCCAGATTGCATGACCGATAACATATATAAAGTTAATTTGTGTTTTACATAAATTAAGATAATTATGTTCACCTCTCTTTAACTGCTGGCTTACGGCTATATCACGTTGAAACACTAGTTTCCGTATGATTACCGAAGTTAAGCAATGTCGAGCCTGGTTAGTAACTAGATGGGTAACGCTTGAGAATACCAAGTGCTGTGAATTTGAATATGCATTGTTAATCACAGAGCAGAGTTCCAATTCCGGTTGCGTTCGTTATATTCCTTTACGTGTAAATCCCCTTGTGAAAGGAATGAATCCACTCTTTCTCCCCCCAGCTGTGGGTTAATTAGTAAGACTTATTTCACTAAGCCAATATTATCTATAAAAATGTCTTACAATCTATAAATATTTTCTGATTTCAAATAACCTGTAAAGGGTTTATAAGCCAGAGAAAACGAATTAATCAATCAAATTAAGTACCATGACCCTCCATTTTTTATTTTACATCTGTAAACTTAGACTGATTGCAAATGAATAACCGAGAGCTTTGTTTGCATCACTATTTAACCCATAGCTGATGGGAGAAAAGGTAAATTCATGTCTTTCTTAAGGCCATCAAGGCGAAGTGAACACTTTTGTCGAAATTTAAATTCGAATCGCCGATACCATTTTCTGCTTTTGTTAAACCCCGCAAGATAATTATCATGTTAAATGCGAAAACTGATTAAAACAAAAATGGTCGTTTTCTGATCGAATATCGCCGAATATTATTTTTGTGGGTGTGTGTGTTTTTGTTTGTTTCTCTTTGTTGTTTCTAATCTGCCAATGTGTCCAGCATTTTAGCAGCGAAGACCTCAAGTGGAACTCATATATACGATCCACCACCAAAGATTCTGGAAAAAAATGCTCGATTCCTTGCTCGCTCCAGAAAATATCTGACTCTTCCTGTTATGCTCTATCTTTACAAGAGACAGATCAAGCTGGAAATGGTGTATTGTTGCCATAACTTCTCTTGAGCTGCCCAGTCCTTACTTTCTAATCTTGACAGAATTTAAAATCATCTATGCGGCCTTGTGGGTGATGAATTATTTTCCAGCCTACAACCTCTTTCCCACAGCTTTTCTATCGCTATTTTCATGACATATGACGAAGTAAATTCATTCGTTTCACGACATCAGGTTTTCACAGCTAAGACGCGCCATGCCTCAATTTCCAGCCTTAAAAAGCGTTTACTCGTCCTTGTGGGTGATTAATTATTTTTGAACCTGCAACCCCTCGCCTTGCAAGCCTATCATTACTATATCGCTATTTTCTGACGAGCCATATTGCTTTTTCCCACCAGTTCAGACCTTTACAGCTAAGATCCACCTTACCACGTACACAGGGTCGAATTATTCTCATTCCCTTCGTATTCCATTGGTAAGGAAGAAGTTCTTCCTGAGAACACTTTAGTTGAAATTTGAATTCGCATCGCTGATACCATTTTCTGCTTTTGTTAAACACCTCATGATAATTATCATGTTAAATGCGAAAATTGATTAAAATATCGGACTTCTCTTGGTCTGCTTTATCTTTACAAGAGTCAGATTAAGCTGAAAATGGGATATTGCTGCCATACCTGATTTGGAGCTGTCCAATCTTTCTAGCTTACGCGGCCTTGTGGGTGATTATTTTCAAACCTACAACTCCCTCCTCGTGAATGTCGCAAGCCTATCGTTACAATGTCGCGATGTTCGGACGTGCCATATTGCTTAGTTCCACCAGTTCAGACCTTTATAGATTGTGACGCCATTCGTGGCGTAAATTGTGACAACGTTCTCCAATAGTCCTTCGTTCACTGCACCTGTGATGACATCCAAGTTTGAGTTTATTTGCATATACACCCAACTCTCTATGTGTACAGGTTCGTCTCCTTGTCTGTGATCACTTTCTCACTTAGCCGGCTATCTTTCCCTTCGGTTGAACTGCTATCGCCCTAACTTCACTTGCCTCTGGTCTCGGCGACTCATTACCAATTCTTCGGTCACTGGGCAACTCCAACTGTTTTGGTCACCTACTTCTCTGACAGCTGGACTCACTTTCCTCTCGACTTCCTGCCTCTCTCTGCTTATATGGGTAACCCTGGGGTCCCACCCCCAACAACCACTTATCTTCCGGAAGATTTGGGACCACCCCAAAGCTACAGGGGTGGTCAAATTTTAAAAGGACTACTTTTATGACTATCTAAAATCATTTATAAAATTTTTATGTTTCCTAGTTTAAAGGTGAACGGGAGACATGCGTCCTGAAACACTAACACTTAAGTTCAATTAAAGATGGACTGGAGACAAAATTCCTATGAAAATCAGACAACTAAGTGGACTTAAAAAGAAAAGAAATTACCTGTTTATCTTGTAAAGATGTGTGAGAAATGGCATTATTATACCTAAGATCCACCTTGCCATGTACACAGGGTCGACTCTTTCTCATTCGCTTCATATTCCATTGGTAAAGAGGAAGTTCTTCCTGAGAACTGCTACTTAGTGGAACAGATACTCGAGAGGATGCTTCCACGATTAATACAATCGTAGCCTTTTTAAATCTAGATTCAACAGTTATCTATTCTACTTATTCTCATAATCTGATCTTACTCCCTCCTCATTTAGTAGCCTTCTTCCTTGAGTGACTCTTCGGTCTTGTCTTGAGTGATTTACTAAAAAAAAGTAAAGGAATAGAACCGCTGACACCTGAATTTATGTTTTTAAATCATAAATACAAAGAAATTTTATTTATTTGAGTGAAAAAGAAATAAAACATTTGTCCTCTCATACAATATAAGAATTGGAATGAATTCCGTTAGCAGTAAAGATCAATACTCTTGTGCATCTTGGTTGTCATCTGATGATCTAGCTAATTTCAAAAGCAACAAGTCTTTTTTTGTTTCATAATCAAGCATTTTAAGTGGATTTAAGCATTTTTGTCGTAAACAGGCTGGAATTCAAACTCGGCTCTCCAATTCTTCAACCCGACTTTCCTCTATTCAGGTGCGGTGTGTTTTTTTTTCTATGATTCAGCATTTCGCTGGTTTTGGTTTTCATGTAACTGGACCAATTTAGACTTTACTGAAACGGTATATAACTGAAACGCATTAACAAAACTGTCTCTTTGTTTTATTATCCGGAGTGAAGATCGCTTATGTGTGGATTTATTTTTTGTTTCTTCCTTGGTGCTTGTTTTCCTTGGACCTCAAACTGATAGTTTATTTGTTTATATTTCAATCGCAGATGTGGAAATGCTTTTTTTTTTGTCTTTCGTAACACGTTCAAGTTTTGCGAAAAACAAGAAAAGTGAAATGTGCATAAAACGACGTGACATTGAAACGCTTAAATCAACGACTAAGAAAAATAAAGAAACTTTGGAAATCATGAACTTTGACTTAATTTTAAAATATTTCCGTTTATATTTACTTATCTCTACTTACTAAATACTTACTCTTCTGAAAAGTGTACTGAGCTGTTATGTAATAATCCTATATGGCAGTGAATGCTGAACGATCTCCTCGCAGATGAAGAGACTTGAAGCAACAGAAATATGGTTCTACAGAAGGATGCTGAGAATACCATAGACCAAACATGAGCAACGACGAAATTTGAAAGAAAAGGGAAACAAAATCGACACTCATATTAATTATCAGGAAGAGACAGTCGAATTTTCTGGGGTACATACTAAAAAAAAGGCCTTGGAAAGGTTGATACTCACAGGGTAGATTGAAGTCAAGAGTGATAGAGGAAAACAACGCATGGCCTACCTAGTTAGCTTGTGGCAGAAGATGGTTTAGGAGAGATAGCAAAAAGATTAAATCTATTAAGAGCTTTAAACGATGAGAAATTGTGGAGAGCCATGATCACCAACGTCCTGAAAGGAAACAGCGTATAGAAGAAGATCGGTTATAAAAATGCAAAAGTCAATTATCTCCCTTTTTACAAGACGAATTTTCTAATATCCTCAAAAATCTTGATGGTCTTTAGACAACAGCCCATGGTTGAAGATAGGTCAGTTGTGTAGACTGCGTGGAAGACAGATGTGGCGGCTCGCGAAAGCTGTACGTTCTAAATAAGGAACATAAACGACGTCAAACAGGCCGACTTTCATAGAAATGTTACAACTAAGACCTTCTTTATGTTTATTCGTCCAAATACTATTTGTTTTTTTTTTCATAAGAGTTTTCAATTTCCCTGGATTGGGACAATATATGTATGTTTATGCAAAACATTTTTATGGTAAATGTTTTGTAGCACAATTCATTTTTGGAATGGATTTCTTTGACTTAGTCTTTTCCTTCTTTCTGTCGTATTAAAGTCAGATATACTAATGTCTAATGTGGGCATTGGAGAGTTGAGTAACCAGCATATCGCTTTTCTTTTTTTTTCTAAGCTGCCTCACGATGGTACCGGTATTTCACCACCTGTCGCTCTTCAGTGCAATGTGGTAGACATTACTGCAGGGTTTGGAACCCCAGAGACCAGAAATCCCTCAAAGCTTTTTCTGTGGACGGTTCGAGAAAGGTGAACATATACTACACACGGTGATGGGATATGTCACAAGGACAGGTTTAAAATGACGAGTCCAAGCAGGTGCACATGGGCCAAGACCAGACATTTGTCAGTCCGAGCAAACTAACGTCGCGCTGGCGTCAATATTTCATCGACCCTCCCACTTTGGTTTTTAACTTTTTGCGGGTAGTTATGTAATAGTAGCCCCCTACTCTTTGGACTTGTTGATATTTAAGAGGCGTAGCAACATACAGCATACTGCCCTATTGGTGAAAGTGCTTGGGGCGACGTCTGTGTTGTGCTTATCTTCCAAGCAAAGAAATCAATTATTGAAATTTTGACTTTTCAACAGGATTCGAACAATGACTGACTTTTGGTCATCATGTGAGGATACGCAATTATTTCATCGGCGTGGTAAGCTCTTATCATTTTCATCTCTTGTTCTCGTAAGCATCCATGGCGCTATAAGGGACGGCTGTGGAGTTGGACTGAAGCTCCCCAATTCTTACTGAAACTGAGAAGTAAACAGAAAACTAAATTTATCCACTTGGCCTCTATGACAATATTACCGAGTTGTATCATTTGCCAAAATCATTCCTGCCATTAATTTTCAAAATACATCAGCAAACTATATTTCTGAGATGAGATATTCTTCTCATTTACACTATTTACAGTTGAGTCATACTTATTGCCACATTCACAATGTTTCGGTCGTTATACGCTCCGACCTTCTTCAGGGTCTGTCTATATTTCTGAAATCAGGTATTGTAACTAATTACACTATTTACTGTTGTCCTCATATTTATTGCCACATTCACGACGTTTTATTCGTTGTACGCTCCGACTATCTTCAGGGTCTCTATATTTCTGAGATGAGATATTGTAACTATTTACATTTTTTACTGTTGTTCTCATCTTTGTTGCCATATTCACAACTTTTCGGCCGTTGCATGAAAGGCCTTCTTCAGGTGATTGTTTCGAAACATTTATTTCTTCAGTTTCAATTATTTCCTTTAGTAACTCTCCAAGTTTTTGTTCACCTCTGTTGCGGCCAGGTATTGAACTCGCAACTCTTTGGGTCAAGTCACTGGATTCTTTCAACCAATGCCTTTACCCTCAGGACACCTGGCCTATGGATAAAGTTGTTGGTTGAAATAATCCAGTGACTTGATCCAAAATGTTGTGAGTTCAATCCCTGGCCACAGCAGAACTGAACAAAAAATTGGTTCCTTTTTAGTATTTTATCAGGTCATCCCACAAGTTCTGTCCGAATTTTAACTTTTTGTTAAAATGAACGAAATTTAAAGAGTATTTTATAATGTCTAATGGAACTGAACATTATTTTTATGTTTAGATGCATTTAAACTGATCAAATTTTATTTCAAAGAACAATAAAATTAAATTTTGTTTGATTAAAACCCTGCTAACATGGAAGTACCCAAGAATCATTTGAGGCACATAATGCTTTATGAGTTCAAGAAAGGAAACTCAGCAACCGAAACGGCTAAAAACATTCACCTTGTTTATGAAGAGGAATGTGTGAATGAAAGAACTTGCAGAAGATGGTTTGCAAAATTCAGAGGTGGAGATTTCAACCTTGAAGGTGAAGATCGAACCGGACGTCCAGTAGAGTTTGATGAAAAGCTTCTTGAAGCAGCCCTTAAAGAAAATCCTGCTTTATCAGTTGAGGAATTGGCAGTGGTTCTCAGTTCAAATCATACAACTGTTCATCGTCATTTTCAACAACTTGGAAAAGTTACTAAACTTGGAAAATGGGTTCCCTCATGAATTGTCTGAAAACAACCTCAAATCCCGAGTTGACATCTGCTCTTCTCTCCATTCTCACCAACTTGTTTCACCTTTTTTGGATAGACTGGCAACAAAAAAGGGATCATTTATCAAAATGTTAAGCTTTGTAGACAGTGGCTTGGTAAAGGGGAAGGACCCCAGCCACAGCCGAGAAGGGAACTTCATGGGCAAAAGGTTCTTTCAATTTGGTGGGATCGCCAAGGAATAATCCACTTTGAATTCATACCACCTAATGCAACAATTAATGCTCAAATATACTGTCAGCAATTAGAGCGTTTGAACCAAGCTTTGAGGAAAAAAAAGACCTGCTCTAGTGAATTGAAAAGAGGTGATGTTTCATCAGGACAATGCGCGACCCCACACAGCAAGAATCACGTCACAAAAGATCGAACTTGGTTAGGAGAAAATTCCTCATCCACCTTATTCTCCCGATCTTGCTCCTTTGTTTTGTAGCTTACAGAATCATTTGGAAGAAACAACTTTTGTAACACAGGAAGAGGTTAAAACTGACATTTGTGAGTTCTTCGAATCAAAGCCAAAAGAATTTTAGAGTAATGGAATTAGTAAGCTTATTAATAGATGGAAGGAAGTCATAGACAATCAGGGAAAATGCATTATTGATTGAAACTGTAATTAAATGTAACATTTGGTTACTTGTTTTCTTTATTCAAAATTCGAACAGAACTTATGGGATGACCTGATATTTTTTTAAATTAGCTTCTAATGCATTTATATAAGTCTTAGATGCGAAAAAAGTCTAAAGGCCTTATTTCAAAAATGAGTAGAGGTGAAAAGCAAAAAGTTGTGTGATTAAAAATAAAGGAAAAATAGTTTACACTGAGATAACTGATGTAAGAAAAGTTAATTTTACGAGAGGATCAAATCAAAATTATAGAATCAGGAATTTCTGATTCCCATTTCCTTTATTTTGTGGCGTCCTGTCTGTTAAGCATAGAAACATTCCTCGATATCAGTAGGTTTCAAAATCTCTCCCATTCCGCGGATACCGAAATCATGTTCTTGTTCTTTTTATCCGATAGTGCCGAATTTGCATATAACCTCCACATTTTTTTCATAAACGTTAAGGCATTTTCAGATTACTTATGAAAGAATACAATGTAAATTCTCCGTTTACGTCAATGTTGATCCCCTCTTCTCTCTTATTTAGTTGTTCAAAACTACACACAATCGAACTTTTACCCATTTGTCTATTCACCTGGCAGTAAGTTTCCTTCAATTCGAGTCCCGGTGAATGCATCGAACGATTATGTCACTTGACTACTTACCTTAATTTAGTAAATATTATCCATTCTTTAATATCGCCGACCATTTCCCATAGCGTTCCTCACAGTGTCGCCTTCTGTCAGACGAATATAAGCTAAGTAAATGAGTAGATATCGTGATTTTCTAAGCGTAACTTAGATGTGGCACAAGGCCGTAAGTATCGAGAACCTAGTGAGGATCGAACTCATTATTCATTTGTAATTCGAGACGATCTTGTTAACCATTACAGCACATCAGTGTGGACTAAATGAGCGTATATGCGCAAATGATGTTATAATAAGAGTAGATATATAAATCCTTTCTCTCTCCCGCCAAGTTAATTTTAATATAAAATTTAAAAAAGATATTATTTTTATAGTAATTTCTAGTTTACGATAAACATTGACGCCCAAAATTGAGGGGTTATTTGAATTTTTAGTCATTTTATGAATACAATGTAATTGAAAAAAATGACTATGCATTTATCTGTGAGCTAAATAGAATGTAAGGCAAAACGTATTGATTTATTTATAAAATTTAACATAAAAGGAAATTCTAATTCTACGTCATCGAAAGAGTCCGTTACATAATTACATAATATTATATATATATATATCACCAAGTATAGGATTGGTATAATCAGAATAAATTCCAATAACTAAAAAATACTATTCTTAAAAGAGTGCTCAGTACATAGGAGAGCAAATATAATTTATTCGAAAATTATAACATAAATATGTTACAAAATCAACATAAAAATAGTCATTTTGTTTCTAAACTTCTAGCGTTTTATCAAGTGATAGTGTTGAATGTATTATCTATCTATCTATCTATCTATCTATCTATCTATCTATCTTTATTGTTTAAAAATACACACACACACACACACACACACACACACACACATATATATATATATGTTTTGAACAATAAAAAATATTAAAAAATTAAAATTTTCAGACGCACTGGGTTGTACATTAATATTTTTTTGTTTTATTATTTCAGTTAGGTTCCTCGACTAGTTTCGGCCAGCATGGCTATCATCAGGATAAAAAAAAATTCTTGATTGTTAGAAGCAGTGAACTACACGAATGAATGAATGAATTAATGAAGGAACTTTATCTGTAGTTTTCATTTGTTTTTTATCTTTAATTTTGGTCAGTCCTTGTGTTGGTCAAACAGCCTGTTTATTGGAAGTGCCCGAAAACTCTAGCACGAGTTGACCCAAGCGATGTGAATGAAATTGGGTATACGGAACTATTAGACGGTTGAGCTAGCACGAAGGGTTTGAGCGTACTGGCCTTGTTCAGATTGTTGATCTGAAGGTGCTCTCTTCCAGAAACTGTTACTAAGTTCCACACAGCAGTAAACCACAGGTGGGCTCTCTGGGAGTTGAACAAACACAATTGTGCCTGATACAAGTGGCCAGCCATTTTCATATGTTCTGCGAATAATATGAGTCAATTATGTAAGCAATTGTATGTTTAATCAAAAATCTGCTTTCTAATTTTTTGACATCCAGTAGTCCCTTGTGTCTTAGAGGCTTTGCTGCCTTGCTTGGGGAAATCTGATTAAAAAACATTTTCTAAACGCTAACTGAACCTTTTTTGGCTGGAAACTCATTGTCACAATTTTGAAACCTTAAGCTTTTTTGCTTTTTTTGTGCATGATGCGGTGCTATGCCGTTCTTTGAGGCGGATTCTAAATTTCATTTTGGCTCTCACCAGGCGATGATCCGTCCAACATTCAGCGCCTCTCATAACTCGGACATAGTGAAGATCCTGTAGATCACGCCGACGAACAATAACATAATCAATCATGTGCCAATGTTTAGAATGTGGATGTTGCCATGTGCCTTTGTATTTGTTTTTCTGACGAAACCACGTGTTTCCAATCACAAGATCGTGCTCGTTGCAAAACTGCAAGAGCTGAAGGCCATTGCTGTTTGCATTTCCCACTCCATGTGAACCTAAACATTTCCAAGTTTGAGAATCCCTCCCCACTCTCGTATTGAAATCGCCAAGTAGAACGATCTTATCATCCACAGGGATATTGAGAAAGAGTTGCCTTAGCTCATCATAAAAGGAGAGTATGTTTGTTTCAGGGGAGTCCATGGTTGGGGCATAAACCGGCACGATTGTGACAAAACGTTTTTGTCGCAGAGGAAGACGTACAGAAATAATGCGTTCTGATTTACCAAAAGGAAGTTCCTGCAAGTTTTTTAATAGGGAGGTTTTGATGGCAAAAACTACACCATGTTTTCTCGCTTCATCAGCAGGTTTCCCCTTCCTTAAGAAAGTATAACCAGAGTTTGTCTCTGTGAGCTGACCATCATCAGCAAGATGTGTCTCAGAGAGACCAGCAATGTCTATGTCATAAAGAGAAAGCTCCCTGGCCAATAGAGCAGTTCTGCGATGCGGCCTTTTAGACAGCTTATTGTCAAGTAATGTTCGTACATTCCAGCATGCAACTTTCATGCCAACGGAGGGGGAAAACCGATTTGTATGTTTGTGATTTTTTGATAATGCCGAGTTTTTGTCTTTAATTTTGTTACCACTAAATGAACAATCCGCCAGCCGTGGCTACTGGCCAGATTATGAGGCAAAGCATTTGTTTGGGATACCTTTTCTAATCCCCGCACGAAACAAGCAGTGCTGTCCTAGAAAGGCTGCTTTGATACCCTTAACTCCACCTGAATCATGTCTTTTGCCTCTATTAGACAATTGAAGCGATGTTAAGATAAGTTAAGAGTCGCCACTGTGCACCGTTCGAGCTACATACTCCCAGTTTGTTAAACCTGTATGCGTCGCCAAAACGTATATCGCCAGTGGACTTGGGACATAGGTTAGGTTAAGTGATGCTTCGTAAGAAAGCATAAAAAAAACAACAAAAAAAACCCCGGAAAAACACGAAAAAAGGTCAAAGGAGGTACGTGTGCGTGAGTTTGTTTATAGTGAATTGAGCACTCAGTCCACTTTTCGCGTGTGGTATAGTTTTCCAATGGCACATAAAATGAGACCATTGGTCCATACCAAACACTCAGGTTTGATATTTGGAGTTTTCCTTTTCCTAGATGGATTACCACAACAGTGGCTAAGGAGTCCCCATCTACCCCGTGAGTTCACTATTTGCCCATAACTGGGACCCTAACAGGTGCTACCACCCCGGGTTAGGGTGGACCTGGGAATACCAGCAATTAAGAAGTGGTTCCATGATTCCTCAAAACCTCCTGGTCAGAGGCCTTGCTGTTGGATGTAGTTTATCGTCTTATCCAGGACAACGTTGTCTGTTATATTTAACGATATATGTTTGAATAATGATCTGCTGCTCCAATACACTATATATATATATATATATATATATATATATATATATATATATATATATATTATTTCTCGGGTGAGAAAGTGCGAGGTTGTAAACAGTGATTACTACTGCTACTACTAATGCAATACTCTTCGAGTTCATTCAGTCACTGGCGTGTTTATCTAAAAATAAATACGATTAAATTCATTTTCATCCCTTCCTTGCGCTAACAGCTTGGGATAGATTTCCAACTGACGCCAATTCAACCGGGTTTCGACCCTAGCTAGAGGCAACCGAACGATGATGAGCTGAGATACAGCGAAACACTATCTCTGTGGATGACAATATATATGCTCCTGAAAAATCATTTCAGTTGAGCCTCGGAGGAGAAAGTATGAGTTTGTAAACACTACTACTGCTACTAATGCAATACTCTTCGATAAAACAAATCGAGTTCTCTCAGTCACTGGCGTGTTTATCTAAAAATAAATATGCTTAAATTCACCTTCATCCTTGCCTTGCGCCAATATATATATATATATATATATATATATATATATATATATATATGCTGTCTGTATAAATAAAGCACCTACTTCTTTTATATGCCCTGGCTTTTGAGGAAACGAGCTATCATGGTTCTCCACAACTTCCTTTATTTTGTTGATCTTTTGAGCCTTTACTGTCCCTCTTTATACATGTGCAAATTTGGAGTTAGTGAATCACTTACCGAAAGAATGAAATTAATATTATTCAAGCAGCAAAGGTTTCTTTTCTTCGTTGATGGAAACATTTCTGATGAAAACTATTTTCACGTATTGGATCATTGCTTGACATTTCACATCTCTTCAGAAAGGCTTTTCAAACAATGATCTTCCTCAGGACGATGCACGTGCAAATTATTAGCGTGTCGTCAGAGAGTTTCGGGATAGAAAATTATTAAATTGACGGCTTGGAACATTAATTTGGGCATCGAGGTCCTTTGATATCACACTTCTATATAGTTTTTTGGATTTGGTGTCATATTAAGGAAGCTTTCGAAACACTTCAGGATTTAAAGAATATCTTTGAAGAAGAAGTTTCGATAACTTTTTAAATATAAAAAAATTCATGAAATATTGAAAATTTTCATTTTCTTCTGTTTAATTTTACTCATTCTTTGATCTTTTATACATCATTTTCATTTATATTCCATTTCAATATTCTTCAAGTTTGAATTTCAAATATGGTAAATTTCGAACAACATACGTAAAATGCGATTAGTATTGGCATTTGTGATAAGATTTTGTGGTATCACTGTATATATGAACCATACAAAATTCGTCAGTTTCTACAGTTACTTTCGAAGTTTTACATTTGGGTATGGGTCATACCCAAATGTAACTACTTCGAAAGTCATTCTAAAGTGTATTTTAAAAACTACACCCGCATAACATAAATTCTAAGTGACACTTCTATGACTTCTCTAAGATTGTACACAAAGGGCATTGGAAACCTTTGCATTATTCTGATACAGATTTACGCACAGGCATACTACACACACGTACACACTTACACACTTACACGTACACGCGTACACACGTACACGCACTTCCCAATCATGAATGCAATATGAAACGCAGTAAGAATTGGCTATTTTGTATAGAGAGAAAGCATGTATACAAAAATCTAAATAAACAAACAAACTAAAGTACACCTTCACATATACACCTCCGCCAACACACGCACACGGGCATAGATTTACATCTCTTGAGCGACCCAGTTAAATAATTCGGCGCCTTTGCGCATAGGCATAGACACACACACGCACGCACGCACGCACGCACGCACGCGTAAACACGTGAAACTAGCTCTTGACTTGTTCACTTGCATTCCTAGCTATTCCAATCTGCCTGCATTTTAAAATAGCAGATAAATGAAAGTCAGTTTTTAATCTTACTTGGAAAATTGAAGAAAAAGAATGAAATGTAATTTTGGAGTTCCAAACAGCCAACATTGATGAATATTTTTGCTTTATTTGAACTTCATACTTTTCCCATTTAAACGTTCAAGGTTTAGCTATCTCCTTCTTTGTTTTCTCCAAATCTCTTTGTGCTTTGTCGGTAATATTTATGAAAAAGCCAGATTAATTTCCCAAATTCGCCTTTCGTCAACATCTGGATGCAATAACTTTAATAAAATCGCGCAAGCATCGACTGGCTTTGAATATTTATTTATTTTTTTACCTTACCCTCTGTCTCTCTGTAATGAAAGGTGCAGTAATTTATGGTTGACGTCTTGCATACAGTGAATTGGCAGATATTTTACACTCATATTATTCTAAGTATACTGTTACAAATATACATACATATGTATGCCTAAAATAAATACAAAAAATATTACGCACACTTTCCTAGCTCACTTACACAACCTAAAATCTGGCTTCCACTGTCCGATTTGAAGTCATCACTTTGGTCATACGTAAAATGGCTTAAAAAAATTCGGCTTACAAAAGGTCAAATTTCATGCTACATGCATTTAGCATATTCTGTTAAAATTCTCGAAAGAATTGGATGGCGCCTGCTGCATACGCTTACAAAATAAATGTGTAGAAAATTTCAGCATATATACACACGTGTGTTTCTGTGTGAGGTAAGGTCATATATACACAAAGGAATGATTATAGCTATACTCACATTTTTATACTTATGTATTACAATGAGGCTTATAGATATATCACGTTGAAATATCGGTTCTCATACAATGACCGAAGTTAAGAAACGTCGAGCTTGGTCAGTATCTAGATGAGTGACCACTTGGGAATACCAGTTACTGTAAGCTTGGATGTGCGGGTGGTGTAATGGATAACGGCTTGGAGTCGGAAATCGGAAAACCGAGTTCCAGTTCCAGTCTGGTTCGTTATATTCACTTACGTGTAAATACCTTTGGGAAAGGCATAAATCCATCTATTCTCTCCCAGCTATAGGTTAATTAGTAAGACTTGTATAAGTAAATCTTTATCATCCCCTCCCAAATTCTGACAATCTAAAAATATTTTCTGGCTTTAAATAACCTGCAAAAGGTTGACAAGTTGTAAAAAACTAAATCAATCAGTAAATCAATATATAACAAAAAAATTTTCACGAGAAATAATTATTAATATTAAATATTAAATAATAATAATAAGTCTTTCCTTATCAATGCACCTAATTCGGTTGCAAATGTAAATCGCACAGATCGAATAATATACAATGGAAATTCTGATCAAAATTCAGTTAATAACGTGTCGGGCTGCAACTTTACAGATGCACTCTTGTACATACAAACATAATCATTGTTTCAAGATATATAAAGCACTTTTTCGACCTCCAAATTTTAGTTCAAAAGTCGCCCAATAGAGGTCATCATTTAGGATTGTTCAATATGACGTAACTAAGATATGTACATTCCTGTTCGTCTGAACCTTTGTTACTAATTCGTTTTAGTTTAATTTGATTTTACACCATTAAATGTTTAAAAAGTCGTTTTAGTTTAATTTGATTTTATACCATTAAAGGTTTAAAATAGGAATTTCCAAATTCAAAATGTGAAAACCCAATGTCAAAATGAAAGAGCTCAAATTTAACACAAGAATAGTGTTTCTTGATATAACCATACAAGTTCAAGACTCGACATCGTTCAAATTTAATACTGATGGAAGTATTCTTTGGATTTTTGCTATGATTCGATTGCATAGCATTGGCGTTGTTTCCTTTAAGGAATCTTCAATGATTCCTTCCAATTTGTCCAATCGAAAATCCTTTTTCGTTGTCTTCGATGAAATTTCTACATTTAGGATCTCAACAGATTTTCTACATTGAGGATCTCAACAGATTTTCTACATTGAGGATCTCAACAGATTTTCTACATTGAGGATCTCACCCAGATTTTCAGCCAATTTTCTTTTGATGAATGCGTTTATAACCGATCAAACGTTTTCTATTGGATTAAGCATAGGACTGTACGGTGTCATTCGGAGAAAATGATTGCATTCAAATTCTGGATCGAGTAAAATTCTCTCAATATTGGAGTGGCATGGAGAATGACCAACGACAATAACTGTTGGTTACGGATAGATCTTATAGGACTTCTGCAAGCATTGCTTTATACAATCACGAAACGTCGTGAATATGGCAATAAAGATGAGGACATTAGTCCGAGCGATGTAAATAATCTAAATAACATGTTTTAAATTTTTATCATTAACGTGTTTTCTGACACATGAGGGGTTCTGTAAAGTTCTCAGCCCAACCAGCTTTAATATTATGAAGAAATAGCCAAATATCAGAATATTTTTTTGGAAAGGCTTCTTGATTAGACAAAGAATTTTTCGGCACCCATTGTAGACGACACCGATAACTTTTTCGTATAAATTTATTGTAATAAAAATTTATGTGCATTATAATAATAAGATCATAATTAAATTGAAGAGACAAATCTTACAAACATGAATCCAATGCTAACTAAACAAACAAAAGAATAACTATCAATTTCTCTCATAAGTTTTACCCCAACAGTTGTCATAAAATCTTTGCATCGAGCGAAGTGAAAATAACTATTTAAGTCTGTATTAACAAAGAAATTCTTTAGAAATAAAGAAAAGAATGCTGAACTGCTTTATATACCGCTCCTGTTATATGACAGGGCAATTTCTTAGGCTTGAGGCCACCGAGAATTGCTTCTGCAGAAGGATAATGAAATTACTAGGGACGGAACATATAAAAAATGGGAAAGTTTTAAGAAAAATAGGAACGAAAATGATACTTGAGTTTAGGATCAGATAAGGTCTGTTGAATTCTGAGACACATAACAAAGAAAGATAGTTTGGAGAATTTGACACTCACAAGATATATTGAAGGCAAAGGAGGCAGAGTGAAACTGCGAGTAACACGCCTAACGAGCAGAACAAGGACTGGGATGCATAGTATATGGACAAACAGTGTTTAGATCTACGAAGGATAGGAAATTGTGGAGAGCCATAATCGACCATGTTCTGAATGGGCACAGTACATAGGAGATTAATTCTAAAAAATGTGTTATTTCTCTTTCTCTTTATATATTTTAAAATCTGTTTCAGTAAAATCCACTTCTCAATCCACTTAAATATGAGAATTTCATTTATCACTATATATATATATATATATATATATATATATATATATATATATATATATATATCCTGCCCCATCTGTAGTAGGAAGAGAGAAAATCAACTTAAGTTAGTAAATTTATAAGTGATTACTTCCCTTAGTTGTTTTAATAATCCAAGCATATAAAATATATATCTGCATTTAGACATAATTAGTTCCCAAGCAAAGAGAAACATTTAATTATTCAGTTCCTTTACTCCTATGTTTCTTAGATTGCAGTCTTATTTGTTCAAGCCCTTCATGTGAGGTTCTCAGAAACGTTTGTTTAATAAGTAATCTTCTTGCTCCAACATTGAAATAGGCTTTGTCGTTGTGGTCGTTTTGTTGCTAATCTTTTTTTCCGACGGATATTTCCATTTCACATTCAGCCGCCATGGCCCCTAGGAACCACTTCTTTCACCTATTCCGTAGCGACATGTCTGACTGCAATAGACGTCTCTTTGCCTCTGCCCGTAATGAGTGTAAACGTGTCCTCAACGATTGTAAGTCACTATTTGCTGCTCGGATGAAGGAGCGTATTTCATCTCGCAAATTTGGCTCCAAAGATTATTGGCGGCTCTGCAAGAGTGTATTGAACAATTGCAAACCCTCTATACCCCCTTTGTTCAACCTTTTCGAAGTTCTGACCTCGTCTGCCGACAAGGCTGAATGCTTTGCACGGAAATTTTCATTCAACTCGACGCTCGACTCTTCCGGTGTACCTATACCCGACTTCCCTCTTAGAACTGAAGCCCTATTGAGCGGGTTACACATAACCCCGTCATTGGTATTGGGCGTTATCTCCAATTTAGACTAGTGGTGGAGATGGGATACCAGCCATTGTCTTGAAGAAATGCGCGCCTGAACTGGCGCCCGCCCTCTCTAAACTATACAACTACTGCCTCAAGGAATCTTGTTTTCCTGACTGCTGGAAGTCCTCTTCGGTTGTTCCTGTCTTCATGAACTCTGGCGACCTCGCTGACCCTTCTAACTACCGTCCTATCAGTCTCCTACCCCTCTTCGGCAAAGTCTTCGAAGCCCTAATCAATACCGAGGTGGTTAACTACCTCACATCCCATGATCTGCTCTCAGACAAGCAATATGGCTTCCGCTTTGCCCGATCTACAGCTGATGTGCTTACGGCCATCACTGAAACTGTCTACCGAGTTCTTCAAAATAACGGGAAAGCTCGTGCCGTGGCCCTAGACATCTCCAAAGCATTTGATAGGATTTGGCATGCCGGCCTTCTTCGCAGGCTCCAGGGTTATGGAATTACGGGTCGATTGTCTGGCCTAATGCAATCATTTCTGTCAAACCGCGAATTGAAAGTCGTTCTCAACGAATTCTTCTCCAGTTCCTATCCCACGAACGCAGGTGTTCCCCATGGCTCCATCCTAGGCCCCCACTCTATTCCTTATCTACATAAATGACCTTCCTGACGCCATAAATTCCCAAGTTGGCATCTACGCGGATGACACCACAATTTATTCCTGCCTCAAAAACAAATCTAGTGTCAGTAACAAAAATAACCTGGCCGTGCGTCTCGAAAAGGACCTCCAATCGGTTGTGAACTAAGGCAGGAATTGGCTGGTCAAGTTGAATGCTTCCAAAACAAAACTGCTCTCTATTAATCAGCAGAGAGATCCTTCCCTGCCCTCCATTAGAATGACTGACGCTCAACGGCTCGAGAGCACCTCTCTGCGGCTGCTCGGTCTCACGTTGACTGCTGACCTGAGATGGAACAAATACATTGAGTCAATTGCTTCGTCCACCGCAAGGAAAGTTGGCTCCCTGTGCCGAGCCAGGAAATTTTTCTCCCCGGAATCGATCCTCCAGATCTACAAATCAACAATTCGCCCTTAGTATTGCTGCCATATATGGTCTGGAGCCCCTACTGTTTGCCTCGGAGTTCTTGATAGGCTCCAAAGGCGGATATGCAATATAATTGGCTCTGTTCTGGCATCTCGTCTACAGTCGCTCTCTCACAGACGCGCCGTCGCCTCTCTCTGTCTGTTTTACAAATACTTTCATGGCAATTGCTCCGAGGAGCTGCATTCGCTGGTTCCCAGACTTCATGAGTTCAAGCGCCCGACGAGGCTGGCATCCCGCTCTCACCCCTTCACTGTCGAAACTCCTAAATGTAGCCGTCTCTTCTACTCCAATAGCTTCATGTCTCGCACCTCTCGCCTGTGGAACTCCCTTCCCTATTCTAGTTTCCCTGAGAGCTATAATCTCCAGCTATTCAATTGTAATGTCAATCGACATCTCCAGTTGCCTTGATCTATCCACTACCCTTCTCCTCATCCCTTTTTCTATCACTCCTATCTGATCTTGTTCCAAATTTTCTGTAACCCCTTGTGTCCTAGTGGCTTCCCGCCTTGCTTAAAAACCTAAAAAAATTAAGCATGAAAATATATTGAGTGAAAAGTGATTCATATAATACCAGGGTTAATCAATGAATCATAGAAACCAATGAAGGTCTCAAAATATAAAAGGAACGGGATAATTAAACGGTTTATTGGCCTCTATTTTTGTGCGAATTCTTTATCTCTGTTTTATTGAATCTGAATACGTTGTTTCACTGGTATTACATTTCACTATTAAACCTTTCTAATAATTGTGATCATTTTTGACGACACGGGTACACTAGTTGTGCAATAAACGCATGGAAATGTTTTGAATTGAACATAATAGGGAACAAATTGATGAAGTTCTAGAAATAATCGATGTACCATCCACTAATTATCGTAATACACAACACAGAAATAGAAATGAGTTTTCATCTAACCGTAAGTGTTATGTGCCGTAATATATCTCATGTGCTCGATACTTTATAAAAGATCTATTTCTGGGGCTGTCATGGTTCATTTGCTTCTGTAAATTAATGACGTCTTAGAAAAATTCTTTGGCAAGTGTACACTCGTCTCACACCTTGTCGTAAACCAGGGTCCGTGTACAACACGGACCCTTGCCAAATAAAACAACAATACATTTGCAGATGTGAATTCTTGATTATGTTTCGTTTGCCTTCACACATTTCACTGTCAAAGTGAAATCTTCAAATTGGCGTGGAAAATAAAAGAGCATTTTTATCTATCAACGTTAAGGCTGATTTATTAAATGGCGACAGTGGAAATGATACGGTTATAAATAGTGTGTAAAGGTATATACGAAAAACAGTAACACAGGCGGAATAAAACGAGAAAAAAAAAAAAATTTGGGTTTTATATAATACAGTGCTTTTGATTGAAACCACTTTTATCTCAATATGACAGACTTTTGTTAATCATTCACCCTAAGCAAGGAATAAAATCACTAAGACGCAAGGAGGTTATTGAATGCAAAAGAATATGAGAAAAAAACATTATTAAGGAGAGAGAACAATAAAAGAACATGAATTATGAAGACTCAAGTCCACTAAATGTTATCGCTCTTTCTAGTAATGATAAGGGTGGGATTGTTCCTTCCTAATCTTTTGTTCGAAGTAGTATGAAACGTCACCATCTTGATTATGCTATTATTTTCTCTTCCAATTACATGTCATATCCATTTTAGTTGTTGGTGCTGTTAAAAGTACTCAAACGATGTTATTTCTATCATTTGATACAGTTTTTATTTTGTGATTGTATAGCGCCAGTCTACAAAGAAGAATGGTCCTTTCTTAGACCTACAGCCTTCATTCACTAATAAGTTATAACAAATTGAATAAGTAATAGCAACAACACAGTTATTAATAATTATATTAAATTTATCAATATTTAATACTGAGTTAACATATTAGTATTATGAATAATTATAATAATAATAATAATAATAATAATAATAATAATAATAATAATAAACTGTAAAGAGATGACAGTAGAAATAAGTAGTATGAGAGAGGATGAGTTAAAAACTAAAACAAATGAGATACGCAATAATCCCACAGGAAATAAAATCAATTACCTGTGACGTAACCTGCAGTTATCCAGACAATGTCACTGAAGATGACTTCAACTAAATTAAGGTAGAATTCCTTGAAAACCACAGAGGTGTAATCACCGAAACGAAAAATGGCGTCATCCAAGTACTCATCAGAGTAACTTAGATAAATGTCAGACAGAAAGCAGGCCCCGGAAATTCATACGACGAAGTCCAATCAGCACATTATACAAATATACAAGACTGCACTGGAAAGACTGTTAACGGACAAATCACTGGGGAAACGTCACAGAAGTTAATAATGTCATATACGCCACAGCTTTAACAGCTACTGGGAAGCTTGGGGTCAAGACAATAAAAAAAAGCAGATATAGAGAACCAGTTTGGAAGGCAAAACTGATGCAAGATATAAAGGAAATCAGATGTGAGATTTCTGTATTAGATGAGCCTCACTAGAAACCCAAATATTTCAACACGCAAGTTCAAGAAGATCAAGCGGAAATATAAAATTAAATCCCTAACTGAAATTCAATCAATCAAGGAAATGCTGAAACAGAAAATTCAGTTAAAAGCACAGAGAAGAAGACGATACGAAAAACGGTGCAGGTTCTATCGCCAAAATAAAAATATTCCAAACAGACCTTAAGAAATTTTACAGGGAAATTGGAAAAAAAACACCTATATATGTTGAAAGGCCACCATCTCTTGACAATGTGCAAACATTTTGGGAGAATATTTGAAACAACCTAAAGGAATATAATCCTGAATGGATCCAACGTACAGAAGAACGAATGCTGAATAAACGTCTGCAAGAGTGAGAAAATATAGCCACAAATAATATCAGGCAAACTCTAACGAAATGCCAAAATTGTAAATACCCAGGAAATGGCAAGGTGCCCAACTTCTGGCTCTATCATCTCTTATCAATCCATAAAATCCATGCAAAAACTCTGTCATTGTTTGTAAATAATCCCAATGAAATCCTGGAATGGATCACTGAAGGTATAAAATATCTGATGCCAAAAACGAATGAAACAGATGATCTGATAAATTATGGCCCAATATCATGTCTCTCCACCACGTATAAGTTGATCATGTCTGTCTTGACGAACCGTACTTACTCTTTTTATGAAGCAAACAACATTCTTCCACTGGAATAGAAGGGATGCAGGAGAGGTTCATATGGCTGCAAAGATCAGCGACTGATAAACAAAATGATGCTGGAAAATTGCAGGAGATAGTGTGCTGAACTCTTGGATCCTTAAGACTTTGGAAATGTACAAAAATCTCCTCTGTGGTAGTAATTTTCCTTAAGCACAGCATGGGAATGTGGAACACCACACTATACCTAAATCACACAAGAGGCACTGCCATCTCCAAACGTTTGAATATTCGACGCGGAATCTTTCAAGGAGACTCTCTGTCACCCCCTCTATGCATGAACCTAACAACATTAGCTATGGTTACAAACTAAACAAAAAATATTGTCACCACTCTACATGGATGATCTCAAGCTTTTTGCGAAAGACGACAATGAGTTTCAGTGATGACATCGGTATGGATTTCGGATTAGATAAATGTGCAAAAGTAACATTTAAGAAACGGTGAATTACAGAAACACACTCAATAGATTTAGATGTTGTCACAAAGATTAGGGAACTGGAACAAGATGAAGCCTATAAGTACCTAGGAATTAGCGAGGGAGATGGTATACAGCAGACCCAGATGAAGGAGAAGCTAAGAAATGAATACCACAGGCGTGTGCATCTGGTACTGAATACCAAGCTGAATTAAAAAAAAAAACAGAATTTCAGCCGTAAACACCCTGGCTGTCCCTGTGGGGCAATACAGTTTCAACATTCTTAACTGGACTATAGATGATATTAAGCGAATGGACGGCAAAAAGAGAAAGTTTATGGTGACCGTCTGTATATGTACAGATCAGAAGAAGGCAGAGGATTAATTCAACTAGAACTGTCCTACAATAATTGGCCTTCAAAGGTACCTGGAAACTACAGTAGACTGGATGATGATACATGTCAAAGAAAGTGAAAGTAGTAAACGTCTCTATTCCGTAATAAAGGAAGTCGACAATGGAGTTTCAAATGGGCGCAGAAATACAAGTAAAGGACAATGCACTGACTGAAGCTGCAAAATACTTAAAAAGAGAAAGCAAAGGCAAATGCAACCGATCAGATACAGAAGCGATGGCAACATAAACCACTTCACTGTCAATACTCTGCCCGTACTATACAAGCTGATGTAGACAAAACCCGTACGCACCAGTAGCTACGTAGTGCAGGGTTAAAACCTGAAACAAGAAGGTTTTAGCCTTGCTGCACATTTCCCCTCAAGGACACAATGGATAAAGGCTTTGGTTAGATCCCAACAGTGTGAGTTCAATACCCGGTTAAGGCAGTGGAGAATTTGGAGGGGGGATTAACAGGAGATAACTGATAACTGACATCCATTAAACATGGCACGTGAAACTAGAACAGTCTAACCCAGTGAGCGAAATAAAGGGTTTAGTTCGACATTCCAACCACCTGAAGAAGGCCGGAGCGTACTAAGACCGAAAAGTTATAATAAATATGGTGGCAAAGATGAGGACAATAGTCCGAATAATCTAAATAGTGAAATATAACAATATTATAATCACTAGAGATATCCGTGAAATTTGAATTTTCTGATGAATCTTAATTCTTAATTTAAAGATTGGATAAGCTCATGGCGAGTTCTACGACAATAAAATATCCGTAGAAATTCCCCGATCGTATCGTTAAATATTTGAACTAAACAACTTTAACAAAATATTGCAATAACAATCGTAAATATGAATGCTGGTCATTATTTTAAGAAGTAAGGGGGTACAAATGCAAAGAATTGAAATTCATAACTTACTCCATTTCAGTGAAACAGACATTAAACACGTCTTTCTTTCTTTCTTTCTTGTTATCACTGAAACCAAGTAGCCTCTCTAATATATCGATGAAAACGGAAAAGTCCAATATCTATGAGGTATTAACAGGAGACGTTAAACACTTCTTTCTTTTTTTTCTCACTGAAACGATTAGTGTCTCTTATATGTCTTTTCCTTCTTTACGCACGACGGAATAGTACATTATTTATGAGGTATTGGTAATGGCCGTGTTAAATAATGGATTGACAAGCAGAGTTGTAATAAAATAGTTTGGGATGCATTTAACAAAAATAGAGAGATAATATACTTAAATCGTAAGTTTTGTAATTAACGTATCCTGACGTGCCAAAAGTCATGGGCAGATGACTAGTACTCTGTTGGATCCTTTCTATCCCTGTGAAGTGCAACAATTTTACGTGTAATTAATTTCTTAAGTAGACGGAAGACTTCTGGAGAGATGCTCAGTCATGCCGCCTCAATAACTGTTTACATATCCCTCGTATTTGTAGGAGACTGTTATTTGCGTTATTTACACGCAGGCTATTGTCCTCATCTTGTCACGACGTTTCGACCTCTTTTCCCTCCATCAGGTGCTTGCCGATCCAGATAACCTCTAGAGAAGTTAAAACTGATCCCTTTATTTAATCGACGAGAGCAGATATTTGGGAAGCTGAACGAGAACAATCTCGTCTAGTTCTTATTTAGTACTGCTTATCCTTTTCCACAAGTCCAAGTATACACTCGGTTCGCGAATTCAGTGATAAAATAAATGCGAGTTCAATCCCTGGGCCGGGCAGTGTGCACTTAGACTCAGTGGAAACGGCGTGCAATAACTGAGAGGTACTGAAAATAAGAACGAGACATCTCTATGGGAAACAGAAACGAGAGCAATATACCCCTGCAAATTAAATAAAGTTCCCTGAAGATTAACCTGATGAAGGCCGAAGGATACATCGGCCGAAACAACAAAGATTAGGACATTAATCCATGTGTAAATAATGTAAATAATGGTCTCTTAATCATGGTAATCCAGCTTTGAATGAAGGCATATATATAACAAACTATACGTACTACCATGGTGCTCCTAAATGCTTTGACAGGGTTTTGTAAAAGAGATGTTTGATATCAGTTGACTTGCCATTGCGTGGCCTGAAACTAAGGAAAATTTCTCTTTTCTCTCTAGGAGTGTCATGAATTCTCCTTACTGTGTTTGCATAAGATTTTCTGTAAGTATCCACTAACCTACTGCGAATGTTTGCAGCAATTTATTGTTACAAAAGCAGAAATTCAATGACAGATTTTTGCTTTCTGCGTTCGTTTAGAGGGTCAGACATGTTGGGTAGAAAAAAAGAGAAAGTAACTCTACAAAGCTGAACGTCAAGATAATTTATTGCTTATGGATAAAAAATTATATAAAAAAAGGTTGTAGATCTTTATTACATGCAGAGTATAATTCACTATCGTGCCTAACGCGCGTTTATTTTTTAAGTTAAAATTAACGATAAAATAAAGTCAAACGTTTGAAGTTAGGAAAGAAAAGATTTAAATTGTAAATCATAAAGAAAAATGCTTTTAGGAAAATTCAGTCGTAAAGTTTATTTCTTATGAAAAAAGTTTGAATTCTGAAAATTAATGATTATCATCTTCACCTAAAATTTTATCTTTTCCATGGCAACGTGACGTATGATAGTTTTGAGTGAGACCAGATATTAAGTACTTTTTTAAGGCGTTAATTCGATTATAAAAGCGTGTATTATACAAAGTGAAAAAACTGTAGTCAAAATAATAAAAAAGAAATCTTTAATCCCAGAAATTATTTAATCTCATTATTATATAATATTGTTTTTTTTTTATGTTATCAAGATGAAACCGCAAATACTGGTTGCCTTCAAAAATTATTTTAATCCGAGATTCCAGAAAGAATCACAAGAATCAAATATACCAGTTTGACAATATTACTGGAAAAAAAAAGATAACGTTCTTCAGTTTTATAGACTTTTAAGGGAAAAGGATGTATCAAATAAGCCTCTCTAAAATTTCCCACCGATGATCTTATTAAAATTGATTGTGGCAGCTATTTATTCTAATTTTCTTTATAGAAAATATCTTATATTGCAGTAAATGCTTGTCAATCTCCACACAGATGAAGAAGAAACTTGAAGCGATTGAAACGTAGTTCTACAGAAGGATGATGAGCATACCACGAATTGAACATGTGAGCAATAACGAAACTTTTGAGAAAATGTAAACAAAAAGGGACACTTATACTTAAGAAAGAGAAGTTGAGGTATCTAGGACACATCATGAGAAAAGATGGTTTGGATAATTGGACACTCACAGGACATATTGAAGGCAAAAAGGACAAAAAAAGCAGCGCATCTCTAATGAGCTTGTGTAAATGGTTGTCAGAACAGAGAGATAGCAAAAAGACTAAATTTACCGAGAGCTACAAAGGATAGGAAAGTGTGGAGAGCTATGATCGCTAGCCTCCTGAAGGGACATGGCTTATAGAAGAAGAACGCGTGCTATACGAGGTAAGTGTAGGTATTTCTTGTGAGACATGACGATGTTTTCACGAGTTTCTGGTCACATGGCGAACAGGATATATTTTCAAAATTGTTTACCCCATTTGTTCAACTAATTTATTTTTCTGTGTGTAAAGATCCGTTTTGGTTATTTGTCATGGAGTAATGGATAGTGGCTCGGATTGCGGAATCAGAGAGCCGAGATCGAAATCCAGTCGAATTCGTTACATTCGCTTACTCTTGTTCTCTCTCTTGTTCTTGTAACAGCATTCACCCGAGATGGGTTGAGCCGGCTCCAATATTGGAGTTTCATTGGGAATTTGAAATTCACAAGCGGTCTTCAACCCGCAAGTATAGCACATGAGATTCGATTATAGTGGTGAAGGTTTCGTGCAAGACCATCCACACTTTTTGAAGGGCCGAATACAGAGACCTGGTGCACTACGTGCCACAAAATCCCCAAACGACCCTCCGCAGGTTTTGAATTCAGAGCTGTCCTTCTCCTAGACCAGTTGCCATCCAAGACTATAGAACCCAGTCTGTCCTGCTATTTACCTATAGCTGGAGGGAGAAGAAGAGGATTCACACTTTTCACAAGGGTATTAGCACGTAAGTGAATGTAATGGATTCGACTGGAATTCGAACTCTCTCAATCCAATCCAAGCCGCTAACAATTTTTTTTTATTTCATGTGTGACTGTTGCTGGAATTCGCAACTAATTTCAATAATTCCCAAATTTATTTTCAAGTTACGAAAATTGTTATCGTACAAAATATTCGTCGCAAAAAATCACGTAATTATTGCTGAAAAGGATCGCGGATAAATGAAAACTAGGGAATCCAAAATTTCAGGTTTGCGTGTCTGGATCCGGCCAGGAATTTTATTAATTTGCTTACAGAGTCGGCTTGATTCTAAAATAGTATGATATGTTGGTCTACAGCCTCTAGGAGTAAAAAAAAAGTGTGACACACTGCCACACTGACATTTGCATTTATTTATATAGATTTTCAGAATGTTTGAATATATATATATATATATATATATATATATATATATATATGATAAAATTATAGTTTTATATATATTTATATATATGGTAAATTTATAGTTAAAAAGGCCACTGGTAGGAAAGATGGTATATTTATATATAAATACATACATACATTCATATATATATATATATATATATATATATATATATATATATATATATATATATATATATATATATATATATATATATTCAGTTGTACAGATATTAGTTTGTAACACTGTAACACTGGGTTTGGTTTCACGCTTTTGCGATCATCAAACATCTAAAAGGTGTATCTATTTATGCTTATTTATGTTTGATTACCAATCTTATTATCAGACTTAAAATAAATCCGCATTTAAAAAAATGAACCAGTTTGTCTGATGATCGCAAAAGCGTGAAACTCAGGGTTACAAACTAATATCCATACAACTGAATATGTTAGCTCTATCACAGATACTGAGCACTTTTCACTAAGTACCGCGCATAGTCAGGCACATTTGTGTTTGTTCAGCACCCACAGCGCCCACCTGTGGTTTATACTGCAACTATGCTGAGCAGACCTTAGTTACAGTTTCTGGGAGAAAGTGTGTTATCTAGTGGGATCAACAATTTGAACAATCCCTCAACCACGATGACTAGTGACTTCGTGCTAGCACAGCTATCAACGGCTCCCAAGAGTTCCGTTTACCCAATTTCACTCACAAGTGAGTGGGTCAACTCGTGGTATGTTTTTCAGGCACTTTCCAAAGGTGCCGCACGCTGGGTTCGACCTCGATCCAGTCCGATCACATCAGGAAGTCTCCTCCCTGACAAATCGACCATCCCATATACATATATATATATATATATATATATATATGTGTGTGTGCGTCTGTATATATATATATGGGTGTGTGTGTGTGTGTGTGTGTGCGAGATTGTGTGTGTATGGGTTGTCTATGTGGCATTTCATTAGTTGTAATAACTCACGTGGTTGGCAGTTAGTAGTGCAGACAATTTCAAACTTAGCCTATATAATAAGCGTTTATAAAGTAATAAAATATATATTCAGTTCAAATCAATACAATTATTCTTGTTTTGTTCCTGAGGAGTGAGGAATAACGAAACCTTGAATCCTTCTCCGATATTCATTGTGAACTTTGATTATTTTTATCCAATAATTATTGCTCTAGATAGTTACTAAGAAATTTCTTATCAGAAATTTTATACACTGCTCAATATTCTCTTCATCATTAATATTTTTTTATATATATATATATATATATATATATATATATATATATATATATATATATATATATATATCCAAGAAGGAAAGACAGATGAGGAGAAAGTGCAGAAACAAATATCGTCGATAATGTGTTTATGTTATCGAATTTACTAAATCATTTACTCCTACACTGTAAGGACGTCAACTTCAAAAGAAATATTTTTCAAAACCAGCGTCTGCAACCGGGCGTCCCACGTCGCCCTAACCCATCCTGTTCACTCTCCACTGGTTCAGAGATCATCGATGAAACTTAGTTGCCACCCGAGGTCAACATTTGGGATCAGAGCTCACACCCAACACGAACGTAAGCGGCGGCTCCTGGTCTCCTGATAGCCGTTCGCACGCCGTAAAGATAACACGGCACCGACTAGTCACTGATGTATAAATTCTTATCTTACCATTTAAACGACTTCTGGTTGTGGCCTCCAGGCATACTCTGATCGGATCTACAATCTATTGTTAGGCCAATGCCAGGGGTCAGCAACGAGACAAAAACCGCGATAAGTTTTGAACGCATTTTAAATCAAAAACCGTGGTGAATAATAATACTGACTGGATGATTACAGTCGACATATTTTTGTTCACTCCGCCATCATCCATAGAAGCAATAGTAGGATGCCTACTGTAGAGTAATGGGTAGATAATTTGCTCTGCAAGTTCAATCCCTATTAAGAGATTTAATTTTATTCTAAAACAAGTTTAGTAAATCAACATTAATTGCTCGAAAAATAATTTCTCGAACTATCAATTGGTCGAAAGGCAGATTGCTTGAAGTAATTTCGAAGCTCGAAGCACCTCTATTTGGAAATTTTTTGATGGACTAAAGCGAGAACAAAGTTTACAAGAATTGCAAATAGAGCAATATGTGGGAGGAGTGAGTGCAGCCGAGGGCAGAAAAAGGTACCGTGACTGTGCAATGCGATTAAAGAACATTGTATCAAACTATGATAAAACAATGTTGAAGAATATTTCAGAAGTGTTGCATATCATATCTCATACTAATAGAGTAAATATAAGCAACAATAGTTATATTTTTTTATTTCTTTAAATCACAATGAATAACGGTGATAATAAAAATTTACCCTTTATTTTAAACTATGACAAAAAAACAATGTAGAAAAAATAGGATCTGCTATATAAATGTACTCGTTCTTTAATTTTAACTGACCAGTTAACAGCAATAATGTCGTATTATTTCATCTTATAGTAAATATTAGAAACATTGTAGTATTAGTTTTTTATCCACAGGTTTCGAGCATGTAAGTGAATGTAATGGAACTGACTGGAATTCGAACTCGGGTCTCCGATCCCTCAATCTGAGCCACTATCCATTAGTCCACCGTGCCTCCTAGTTCAGTTCTACTCGAAATAGCTTTAGTTGTTTTATGTTTTGTGAGCGTTGATTAACAGTTGATTAATTATGAAGTGTTTATACGCATTGACCAATTGTAGATTATTCGTTGGTTGTGTCAGGCCCAACCTTCACGTCTCGGACCCTAACCCTGCCACTTATATTGTAGCAAACCACTCATATTCCCTTCATATTCCATCGGCGAGAAGTAAGTTCCACTCGAACAGCTTCTTCCCGCGAAACACTGCTCTGCAGAACCGACTCCCAGCAGGATTTTCCCCTGATCATTACAATCTTAACCTGCTCAAGTCTAGGGTTAACCGTTATCTCCCTCCTCTTATCCGTATAGACTGCTTCTTAACCCTCTACGTCGAATCGTTTCGGGCCCTGCAAAGGGTGAACTCTACTGAAAGAAAAAAGAAGAAAAATACTCTAATCTGTTCTTTTTGATTGAATTGATTCCATTGTCACTGGTCTGTGAGATGAAATTGTTACCTTTTTCTCCACAGTTCAGAAGCATACGAAGAATTTAGAGCTATTGGGTACCCAGTATAGACTAAACTCACTACAGTAGTAATCATCTTCGAGAATAGCTCATTAACAATTATACCCCAGCGAGACTACACTTAGTTGATTGATAGCTTACTGGCTACACTTCATTTAGCTGTTTGCCGAAAGTTAATTTCCAGTGGATATTCCTCAGTATTTACCATTTAAACATAGATTTCTTTAATGCTTAAAGGCGCACTTTGAGATTGATATCAAATCTCTTCACATTCATGGAATGTGTATTATAATTAGTTTCAGATAAATAAATAACAAAAACTACTGTGAATCAGGCCAAACTCTAGCTACATTTAAGATATAAAATCATCATAGCTTGTATTTCTGCGCATCTCTAATTAGCAGGAGGTCTAGTAATAAAATCAGATAAAGCTTTTTTTTGTAATAAACTAAAATATTGTATTAATTTGATGCTATCATTAGAAGGTTTTCACGTGCGAATTTTTCAAACTATTTTTACAATTATTACTGTATTGTACTCTTTCGAGGAGTCTGTCTTTATAAATATCTTGGAACAATCCTCTAATGTGTTAAACACACTGCCACCTGGCATAAATTTAGTTACCTCTCTTAAACTGTGAACATTAAAAGTTATATAAATAACAGACAAAAAAAGAAATTATATATTTATTTATAGGTGGAAAAAAGCCTCATTTACTTTAACCTTATGAGCACTGACCGCTTTACCGGTGGTAGAGAAAAATGACGTAATGCCCAGCCACCGGTTAAACAGGCGTAGAGAAAAATTACAATACCCAGCCACCGGTTGAACAGTGGGTAAACACGTTTAACTATTTTTATTTCTACCGTGAAACATTACATACCAATTATTTGCAAATTTTGATTCAGGAGCTCAGGAGGCAGAAAAGTTAAAATTGTTCAGGAATGCAAGGCTCAAAGGGTTATTAAGACATTGCCAAAAGTTTTGGCGGTAGTAGAAAGGCAAATTGTTTTAATATATTGAGTTCCAATGTTTTATGTAATTCCCATATTTTTTCAAATATTTTCTTGCTAACTACTTTAATTTCCATTTAATTCGGCGAAAAGTTTAGAAACATGTACAATCATATCCGATAACATGCGGTTCTGAGCAACAGTAAACAAATAGCAGCCATTTTGCTGATAGTGCTTCATATTGCCACTGGTCTCCTTTTTATGCAACATGCACCATAATGCATGTTTGATCGATGATGACAAAGGAAAAATTGTTCAAAAGCTTCATAATCATAAAACAATATTAGATTTTTTTTTTATAAAAGACCATCATACGACCAGAACATTCCTAAGATACCCGATCGCATAAAGTATACAACCTGACAAAGAAAAGCTAATAAAATCACTATTTTCACCAGACGCATAGTAATGTGATTGAAAATTGAGAGGCACAATTATCCGTCCACTTAAGAATGGGAGAGTTATTCGAAGCCATTGGGTCTCGAAATGTGCTTGAAATGTCATGATGCTGCATATTGAAGCATTTAGAAACGTGCACCAAACCAATTGTTCCGTCTCCTTTGAAGTCGAATCATCTCGTTAAGCGTGTCAACTGGACCAGACTGTATAAGAAATTGGATTTCCAGAAAGCGCTATTTACGGACAAGTGTAAAGCGACTCTCACTGATCCTGACAACTAGCGAACTGGGTGACGTCTGAAGAAAGAATCTAATCCTCTGTGGTTGAGGCGTCAACAAGGAGGTGGAAAGGTTATGCTTTGTGTAGAAATCACTGGTAATGAGTTCGTTGGCCTCTAGAAGATGGCGTTGCTTAAATTGAATTATGAAAGACCAACTTTCAGATATGGCTTAAGTAGAAGACAGACGCATTCAAATGAAAAACGCTACAATAACTTATGAATACTTAGGTTTAGTACAGACACCAAGGTGTGTGTGTGTGTGTGTGTGTGTGTGTGTGTGTGTGTGGGGTCAACCTATACATCTGGAGTGGCCATTTGTTACCTCTACCAGAGAATTCATACATACATCAATTTTCAGAAAAGAAATGTTGGACCTGTCAGAATTACTTATGAGTGTGTATTTTGCAGACCAGAAGACACATACCCCAAAATCCACTAAAATGGTCATAAAACCTCCAACATCAGGTCAACCGAACCAAATTAGGCTTATATTGTTCTGGAATGTGTTAATGTGCAATGTTCATGTTATGATAAAGATATATTAAAGTGAAAAAAATGCACATTTTTGCATATTGGAAGGCATTTTACGGAGCAGATTTAAGCAAAACTGTCGTCATTTCGGTTATCGCCTTTGATTTTATGCGCATAATTAATTTGATTTTATGATTTCTTGTCACAATGTGTCTAAATTGACTTTCATTTTAGTATTTGAACAAAGCTTAAAAAAAGAATGATGTATATACCTGTAATAAACACTTGTTAGGTTGTATTTTATTGAACAAAATATGCAGACTCAAATATAAGAGAGTATACAGCAGAGGTACACACAGAAAAGATGATTTTCATCAACTTACAATCCTAAATCTCTATATCATCGCCATAAGTCTTATCTACTTCGGATTCTGGGTTGCTGTCATAAGGTTTAATATCGTTGACATCCTCATTGACAACGTTTTTGCAGTTTTCACACTCACAAAGATCGCTGCAAGGAAGACTTAGTTTAAAGAATCCACAAGCCTCATCAGTGCATCTGTTTCTTTTGCAACGACATGAAGCAAAGATTGAGTTGAGTGTCGGCTTCTTCAATCCCCATTCAATCTTTCTTACTATCGCCGGGTACTCTCCATCCATTGCCATTTGGATCAGTCCGCTGGTATGAAGTATCCAGAGCCTGTTTCCGTTCGAGCCATTGGTAATTTGCTCGTTTGAAGTGTTGACACAAAGTATTCTTTGTTGGAGGCAGTTTATCAGGATTTGGAAACTTCCTTCTGTTGATGAAGAGCTTGTAACGTGAGACATCAACACTAGTCTCATTTCTTATCCCATATTGAAGACATATATATTCTTTTATGACTTCCAGCACAACATTTCGGATTGCTGTACTCTCTCCAAGTGAGCATGCTGCCTCAATCAAGCGTTGGTCGGATATTAGTATTTGAAGACGTTTCTTCTTCCCTCTGCCACTGAAGTTACTCGTAGACTTACAACCTGATAGTGCGTGACGAGCTGGTAGAGCTTTGGCCAATTCAGCTGATATGTCAGCACCATCAATATCGTAGATCCTTTCTTTGGATCCTGAACCAACGTCCAGTAGCAAGTCAGCCTGGATCAATTCTTTGTAGTACAATGATAGAACCCCAATACTAGAGTCCACTGTAGCAATTGTAACACGATCAAATCAAAGAGATGATTATTTTGTGTACAAAAATATCTTTGCGTCAGTTTCTTCTTGGGCTGACATTAGGTCAGGAACTTCTGAAATCGATGACTTTTCTCTATTGGATGAGGTCCAAAATGTTCTCTCCTTGAACGTTATGTAGAGCTCTTTACCATTCAATATTCTTACGTTTTTCTCAGTTGATTGCAATTCAACCATTCCCCTCCCTGTCTTAGAATTGACACCCTGATAGATCCATATGTTGACCAGCGACCCCTTTCCAGGGACTTGATGGAATCAGGGAGATAATGATCGATTGGAATAAAGACAACCAAGAAACTTCCACTCAGCACCTTTTGAATTACATAGACAGAATTGTTTTTGTCAGCTTGTGAAATAGTACCCTCCCATCGTAAATACTTGGAGTGCTTTGCGGTACGCTTACCAGCTGAGATATTTCCTCTGCAAGACATGCAACCAGCTTTGACTTCACAGTTTTTATCATGGTACCATCAGGATGGCACAGTGACAGAAGATATAGTGAAAGCTCGAACTTCAACACATCTTCAAGATCAATGCTTCTGATCATTTGTATAACAAGCAATCGGGCAAAGGTATTCCGATCTGCTCTCAATACAATCGAAACTTCATTGATTCTCAACTTCTTTTTGATGATCATTTCATCAAAAGTACAAAATTTGTTCTTGAGGGGCTCTTAAAATGACTGGGTGCCTCTAATAAGTCGCATCTCAACAAAAGATTTCAAACAGCTCTTTTCAATTTCTTCTTCTCGCAGTTAGTCAATACAAGCTTCCTTAATAGCAGCCACTTCATACGAAATGTTTATAAGAATATCACTGTGGGAGAAAGGATTCATCCAATAAAATTGAATATAACGTTGACATTGATTTCATTAAATGCAATTTTAAATTTTCCAAGATCTTTCGGAGTTGATTCCCTCCCATCCAATCCTAACTCATTCTTGAAATCCTGTTTCATGATGGCATAAGTGTGGTTAATTAGTACCCATCTTTGCATTGTGCCAGCAGATGTCCTGTACACAATGATACCACCGTACCCCTTTTGATCTCTGTTCATAGTTTGCTCGATTACTTGATCAGTAGGCAACATATTGAAATTTACTGTTGACTTTTTAACTACGAAATGTTCCCTTTGACAACCTCATCATGGGCTGCTGGATAATTGACATGTAGTTTGGTCATATCTATCCAACAGTACGTAAAGTCTCTTTTGTAGTTTGGTTTGTCATATGCATGAAACTATACCAACATTTTCTCCATGCTAGAAAGATGAGCTCCCAATCACCTGTGCGACTTGACATAGTCCAGAAGGGTTTGGACCATGTCAATAAAACTTTGCCAAAATTGTGCCATTGGACCGCACTCAACTTTGTGGATAAGATCTTTTAAATGCTCCCATAAAGTGAACACTTCAGTGAATTTGTCAACGAGACTTGAGATGTTGTTTAGGCTCCTCTGCTCAAGAAAAGATTTTATCTCCACTGTATCAAGAAATTCATTCAAAGCGAGGGACTCGCCGTTGTCGTGTATCCATTCAGAAAATGAATCTATTTTCATTAGCGCCTTGTAGTCGATTTTCAACACTCGCATTCCGTGATTGTAATGTTTACCTTTCAGAAACGCTGTCAGTGAAATATGAGCAAACCAAGTAAGATTCTATGATGATATCTCTCAGAACTGCTGATCCCAATCACTTGCCAATCACTGCCATGAAATTGCAACAGGCATGAACTCCTCCCAATGTTTTCTGATTTTTCTTTAACCAGGTTGAGAACCTCAATAACAGTTGAAAATTTTGTTGGAGAATCATTAATTACGTGCAAGTAGAACAATTTATGAGAGTTTTTGATAATGTCTGGTTCCATTTCACAGAAGAACCCTGACCAGCTTGGCACAACTTGTACTGAGGAATCCTCTTTTGCACTTTTGCGATAGAAAAGCCAAATCAGGTCATTATTGTTTCATGAAGGTCGCTGCCTTTTGTCTCAAACTCTTTGATCATTGATAGAATAGGTCACTCTTTTGGAGGATAGTAAGGCTTTGTCTCACTTAGAATAGGTTGGAAAGAAGAACGCTGTGAATGTCCCGTCAATGCGGATTCACGCATTGGACCGATTAACGACACAGATTATTTTGCTCCTGAATTATAATTCTATTGGTGCAATGCATGGAAACATCACCTAAAATCTCTTGTTTGTGGTCAAAATAATCAAGCACAAAGGTGCAGGATGTGGAAGGTACAATCAAGTTAGGTACAAAACCATGCAAGCATTGAAGTCACAATTCTGCCTCAGCCATAGACGTTTCAAATCTGTTGACTTCAATGAGAACATTGCATGTCCTAGTCTGTTCAGATAGGTCAACATTTCTCTTGAACCTGTCTTACATTTTGTTATCAAACCAAGTTGCATATGTTTAACTCTTCTGATTCGTCCGTGAGAAGCGCTAAACTAGATATTTTGGCCAATTGATTTCACAAGCCAGTTCGTTCGTTTGGAGGTATTGTAGTCTTTGGACAGCAGAGTCTGCAAGAAGTTTTTCAGCATATCGAGTATCAGCCCTGTTTCTTGTTTCACTTCTTCTTGGGAAGGAGGCCAAGTCGAAAATTGAATAGACGCATTGCTAATTTCTTCCTTGTTAACTTTGGCAATTTTGAACAGTTTTTATTCTGTTGTGAGAAAATGCATTTCTGTTATATTTTAAACTTATATTTATTTCAAATCAGATGAATTAAACTTTAAATCAGCTAATACTCCTCAAATAAAGATTCAGATAAAGATATTTTGATGTTATATTTAATATTATGTACTAAGAGTAATCAAGTCTAGAACAAGCACATATCCGTGAAGATCAAACTCTCGACATAAAAGAATGGGTCAGAGAGAGAAACTTGTTAACTATCACGTTATGGTAACCGCTCAGATAAACTGATCATAGATTTGGTTACACCAGTCCGAATGGCGCTGTCCTCTTCCGCCGGTTTGGCTGCTGAGGTCGTATAGATCTTTGCCTATTCCACCGTTGGGGTATTCGGGGTTGGTCGAATTCAGTCTGGCTCTTCCTATTCGACCTTACCGCCATAGGTGGCAGAAAAGATCACGAAAGTTAGATCAAATATAAGTTATTTCTGTTGTCGATATTGTTGAAAATGTTCATGTCCAGATGGCTGCACCAGCTTAGCGGAAACTAATATTATTTAATAATGTATTTTCCTTTCTACCTGGTGACTAAAAGTAACCAAGTGTCAGGAGAAGTTGATTTGTTCATTTCTGCAGGAATACTGACTTTGCAAATAAGTAACATTGATTCTCAAAGTTCTTTTTCAATATAAATCACTTGCTGCTCTAATGAATAAGCCTCTTGCCAATGCTCCAAAAATTTACGATAGAATTTAAATCCGAGATAAGTGGTGACTACAGTGTAACTCTGTTGTTTTTAAACTCCAATTAACTAGTACAGGCTCCGGGTGTTTGGTAGTGGTGGTGGTGGGTTCAAATCTTCTGGCTTGCGGTTAGGTGCCTGGGAAGGTGTCGACCTTCCAGGGCTCTTTTGTACGGACGGTCCTGTCCGTACTCTCGCCATGTGGTTTGGACCCGAACTCCAGATAGAGAAAAATTGTTCAGAAGTAGCGACAAAGCTGGGCGCGGCGATCGAGACTTGGCCCCGAAGGATTTTTTCCTTGAAGGGTAGGACTGAAGCGTGTGTGCCACTTACGTCTTTCCTCTCGTCCTTTACCCCTTATCTGTACTTACTCTCTATAAGGAACATAGGAAAGCGATCGAGCGCTTTCTCTCCTCCCTTGAGTGTATGTGTGCATGTGTGTGTGTGTGTGGTCGCGAGCATCATGTCGAATGAGAAGTCTGTGACAAACGTCCGTGTCATGAGGGGCTGGGAACGCCGCACTTGGCGAGTCACAAACACGCCTCGAAGCTGGCTTTCCTACGTTGACAGGGGTTCGATTTTGGCCGTGAGTGTGAGGGCGGCCTTTCTTTACCTTACTATCATTCCTCCCTCTCCCGAGCTGAGCGCCTTCGTAATCCCCGGGATGCTTGAGTGCCCTTGATGGTCATTCCTCGGCTCACTGACCTTTCTAAGCCTAGGAGACCCTTCTATCGTGAACTAGCAGAGCGGGTCGTGAAGGATCCGCTATGTGGCCGGCTTGCATTCATTTTGGTCTTGGCCGCCAGCTGCGGATTACCTCAGCAACTCTGATTTTTCGCTTACCTGGCGATTGGATCCAAATAGGCTATGTCTCAACGACATGGCCTTCATGTGGGGCTTGGCGGATTTGCCAGAGTGTCAACGATGGTGTCCAGTATCTTTCTTCTCGCAATCACTAACGCTGACTGAACAAAAGTACGCTTCGATAGAAAAGAAGGCTTCAATTATTATAGAAGCTGCAAAAGGGTGTGTCTTACTACTTATCTTAGTCATCGTTGGGTTCAATAGGTGGTGAACTTCATGTTTAATACTGAGAAACCTGGAAAAAATTAAAAACGATAAGGTCTAGAAATGGAGAATGAAACTAGGGAAGTATAATTATGAAATGGCTTATAGATCATGAAGGGTAATATACCTGCTGGCACACTCTTCCGGGGTCATTATGGCGCTATCCTGCACAAAGAAAAGTTATATGTGCTCCACGATCGTCTTTGTCACTCACGTATAACCAAGTTGTCCCATTTTGTCAAAGTCAGGAATTTATCTTTCTCTATGGACGATGTAAAAAATGTATGCGCTGTCTTGTGTGTGCAGGATCGAAATTCTAGAAACCCGAAAAATTTTGCCCGATTAAAAGTGACACAACCAATGGAAAGAATCTGCTTAGATTTTAAGGAACCTTTTCCTTTTAACTCACAGAACTCTTATATGTTAACGGTAATAGACAAGTAATCTTGGTTTTCATTTGCTTGTCCCAATATGACAACTAGTGGAGTAATTAAATGCTTAACTCAGATTTTCACCGTGTTCGAGATTCTTTTCTACATCCACTCTGACCGGGGTTCCTCTTTTCTATCTAAGGAACTTCGTGAGTATTTCACTAATTTGGGTATAGCTACTGGTCGAACAACCTCCAACGGAATGGTTAGTGTGAACGATACAACGGAATTATTTCGAAGCATCAACATTCTACTCTGATTTTTGACGATTCAATGACGCTAAGACGATCTTCAGGGAATCGAAGAAAAACCGGTACTATACCCAGAAAATTAAAAAAATAAAAATTATAAAGAAAATGGAGTGGGGGAGAACGTCATAAGCATTACCTTCCCTCGATTTAGACCCTTCCAGAATCATCCAGCATTTTGCTATATATATATATATATATATATATATATATATATATATATATATATATATATATTTATATTATATAACCTCTTTACTTTTATTGTAGGTATTGAAAGGAGGAGGAAGCTTTTCTTTCTCTTCCTCTTTTGTTGAACTCTCTGTCTCCAGGAACAGAAGAACCCAGACGACATTATGCCGAAGGGCGAAGTCTCTTTTGAGGAGGTAGACAAATCCGACCCCGTGTATACGGAGTCTACAGGAAATTTTTTTCCGAGCCTCCGGGTTCGGAATGCCCCACGTTAAAAAAAACTGGTCTTGTGCCACATCTTGCCTTGTAAGGGAGGTTGGTAAATAGAGAGGTATTTATATTGGCTCTTATCCCCGTCTTGGACTAATCTGTTTATTAAAACCTTCGTCAAAGTACTTCTTTAGTTTTGTTTCTTGCTACACACATACAAAAAATTGTTTTTAAAATATTGGTCTTTGTTGATTTTTAGTAAGCTTTTTCCATTTATGATCAGTAAATATAGTTTCTACTTAATAACAATATCAACTAACGGGAACAAAGTAATTGAAAAAAAATTGAAAACTTTGAAACTTTATAAATTATCATAATTAAAATTTTAAAAAATGAAAACAATTCTTGTAAAAATTTATTATTCATCGAAAATGCTTTTTCTGAAAACAATAGTGTCCTTAATATATCTTATCCATTAAAGCAATTAAAAGATTTTCTAATTAAATAATATCTTACTTTTATTGCTTTTTATTTTACGAGTGAGACCAGTTTATGGTGTTTCTATTTTATAAAAAAATGATGATTTAAATTCTCCAAGTTTTGGTTTTAACTAATATTAATATGAATTAGGAAAATACTTAATTTCTCGAAACTTCTTAAAATTAAAGGTGGTGGGTAACCGATGTATAAAAAAATAAAGAAAAAGTTATCAAAATTTAAAAAAGAAATCATTTACAAAATAATTTAATTCATTTGTGAATAAGTCCTGAAAGCTTTATTAAAACCTGGCAATTATTTGATTCTTGCAAGAATTTCCAATCAATGTTTTCACCGCAAAAAAGACGATAAAATTTCCTATATTAATCTTTGGTCCCCACTTCCACTGAAACAAAAAAACAAAATTCTTAATCAACATTTCGAACATTCTAAAAAGGACCAAAAATTTTATAATTTAATAACAAAAAAAATCCTTTTATCCTTCCTCTTAAGAACAAAGTTTTTGACGATAAAACTTTGTTTTAAATTAAGTGGGGGTGTTTTTCATCATGATGTGCTAATGTTTTTTTTTTAGAAAATCAGTGAATTTACCCAAACTAAAATTATAAAATACAAAATTTTAAAAGACAAAATATAAATAAAAATGGCGGTAGACTAGAAGAAAAGAGTGATGAAAGTTTGCCTGTGTTGTAACTCATATGACGCGTCAAATAAAATGAGTTCATCGTGATCTCTGTTGATATGGAAACAGCTACACATTCTGTTGCCAAGCAACTAAATTTAATAAAATCAGAAGCCTTTTCTTACGTCTGCATTTGCACGTGTAACTTGTGTGAGTTTATTAAGACAGGATTTCTGACAGCGATATTGTTTTGCAGTAAAATAATCTCTGCTATTAAAGATTTTATTTTAACGCAGTTGAAGAGGACGTGAGGGCATCTTCTGCAAAATGTCTGCTTGTTAAGAGATGCCTGGAAACACGTCTTGCAAACGAGCTGCCTCTTGCACGTTGACTAATTCAGCTATTATTATAAGATTTATATGTATATTTGAAAGTGGTAGGGATAATCGGATAATTGAATTAAGAAAAAACATGGAGAGGTCACAAAGACGGACTATTTGAAAAGGGGATGGCGTAGGAAGAAAAGAAGAGAGGGAAGAAAAGGAAAGAGAAGAAAAGGAAGAAAAGGAAGAAAAGAGGGAAGACAAGGAAAGAGAAAAGAAAAGAGAGAAGAAAATGTAAGAGGGAAAAAGGAAAGCGAGAAGAAATAAAAGAAGGAAGGAAAAAGAGAAGAAAATAAGAGGAAGAAAAAGAGAATAAAAGAAAAGAGGGAATAAAAACAGAGAAGAAAAGGAAAGAGAGAAGAAAAGAAGAAAGTGAAGAAAGTGACGAAGAATTCGTCAAAAGTGAGAAAATGGAGCATGACGATTATGTATTGCAGGAAAAGAATAAAATGATGAAACATTGCGAGGGAGAAAAAAGAAGGAAAAAGATAGAAAAAGAAGGAAAGTAGAAGAGAAGAAGAAGGGAAAGATATCAAAAGAAAGAAAGAAAGAAAGAAAGAAAGAGAAACGGAACAAGAAAGTCAAGGACGAAAGTGAAAAGGAAAAAGAAAAGGAAGGTGAAAAAAGGACAAAGATATAAAGATTCGAAGGGATGCATAAATAGAGAATAAAAAAAAAGATAACAAAATAAGGGAGATGAGGCAGAGGAAAGGAAAAACGAAAAAGAATAAACAAGATAGAGAAAAAGAAGAAAATAATGAAAGCCACAGAGGATAAATAGTGAATAGGAAAGTGAAAAAAAGAATCGAAAGAAACAAGGCCGGAAAAGAAAGATGAAAAGAATGGGGGAATAAAAAAAGAGAACCAAAATAAAAGAAGAAGAAGAAGGAGGAGGAGAAGAAGAAGGAGGACGAGGAGGAGGAGAAGAAGAAGAAGGAGGAGGAGAAGAAGAAGAAGTTGTAGTAGAATTACTGATAACCGTTATACCTCCCTCTCCCTGCAGTGAAGTCAAGATCCAGTTTCAAATGCATCCACATCAAATGTCGTACACTTGATCCATATCAACATGATGACAATGTTGAATATCAAACAGCAACAGGTTCTACGATTTCTCATGCGTCGTAGTTATTCTTAAAGGAGGCTGAATAACTTGCATTTGTGAAATTATGAAGGAGGCACGATGGTGTAATGTGTAGCGGTCCGGACTGAGGAATCAGGCAGCTGAGTTCGTTATATTCACTTGCGTGCAAATAGTCATGGGGAAGGGGTCCTATATCCTTGTGTAGCAATCTGTCTCGAAGAAAGTTATTTTCTATTCAATACATGAGTGGTCGACTAAACCGGCTTCCCCACCAGCCCTTGATCTGGTGTTGAGGGTAAGTTAAACCCCAGCAGCACAAAAACCAAGAGCTGTTAAAAGTCGGATTAAGGCTGAGTTAGCAGCTATCCCCCAACTATGGGTTAAATAGAATCATCAGCCTGCAATTGGCCAATTGTGGTGGTTACTGCTACACCCTTGAAGACATGGTCGATCGGGGAGCGGTTCCCTCAGCAGGAGTAAGTAGGCCCTGAATTTGGATTTCGATTCGGTGAATTTTTACCAAACTAGGTTAATCTCGCACTTCCTGAGCCAATATGTTGGGTGTCATCCGGAATCCTATAAAAATTAAAATTGAATTATATCTTATAACTGTGTTATACTTGTGTCATATTTGTTTAATCGCCTGGAGAAAAGGAAGTGGGAACACTTCATTGTCGTGTAATGAACATCAAACTGGGTTTTAAATCATTACTTATATCAAAAGTCAAGTTTTAGAAATGACAAGATAAAATGAAAGAGAAACGCGGTCAAAGGTCAAAAACATCGCGCGTGATATTAAGAGAAACTCGACAGGATTCAAGAAATTAAAAAAAAATGACGTAACTTAGTAGTCAATCTTCTTGCTTGCTTGCCGAGCAAGAGTTTGACTTCAAAAAAGACTTTCACTGTTTTCTTAGCAGTAGATCAAAAGACTAAAGGATATCAGACAAATTATTTAAACAGTTGTTGCTGTTTAATTATGATAGGCATTTCTGAATATCAGTCAGTTAAGTGCCATGCATGATAAACGTTTAGGCGATCATGTATCTTTCGATTCATGACTGACGAGGACATGTGTTCCGATAAAAATTGTCCTTGGTTCAACAGGATATTACACTTTGTTCAGGAGTTTCTTTTTCTTGAGCCGTTTTTGAAAGAAGTTGGCCTTTACACCTCATTTAGAGCCAAGTTCAAGGTGAAAATTGCAACACCAATTTCCCGCGCCAATGCCTGTATTCTCTAGCCTGGATCTTCGATCAGTTTCTCCTGCAGTTGTTGAATGAATTCCGGTGTACGGAGGCAATCAGAATGTTTGTCGTGTTCTTTTCCCACCAGCCACAGCCTTGTAGTCTGTTGCAACTCTCCATTTCACGGTGTTCAAGGAACATTGAGCGGCTGTCACGATTAAGGTAATTTGATGCCCGACACCAATCACACTCTGATGTAAGTTACCCCTTTTTCAATATTTAGGTGGCTTCCACTCGTCCATGTTAGTTAACTTTGATACACGCTTAGACGATCATTTACCTTTCGATACACGATTGACGAAGCAAATTCTTTCCTGCAGTAGGTTGCCATTTCTTTCTGCATTAGACCAGTTGTCATCCAAGGCAACTGTCCTGTTATTTACCCATAGTTGGTGGGGGAGAAGAAGAGGATTTATACCTTTCCCAGTGGTATCAGCACGAAAGTGAACATAATGGATTTGACTGGAATTGGAACTCAGATCTCCGATTCCGCAATCCATTATTGCTTTGACACCTCTAAAACCTGTAGTGACTAGGTATCCCAATGTCACTCCCTGTTTACAGACACTCCAAACCAAATCAGAAAAAAAAAACAACATTAGTCTCTGTCAAATTTAGCTCGAACATCCTGTATATTCAGAAGTAATCCGTGCTATTTGTTGATTCTCGTAAAATAGACCTAAAATAGTTTTTCTTCAAGTAATGAATCTTTTGGTAGAGAAGGAAAAAAGGAATACATTATTGCGCAATTCGATGAAATGACTCGATATTTATATTTATATAACATCCATAAATAATTTTACAATTGTTATTCAGCATCTCACTGTTAATTAAGCACTTATCTTTTCAAATTTAAGCACGGCCATTTTTTCTGTCAGATTTCGTTAAATTTTAAAAAAGTTCCGTGTTGTTTTTATCGTAAGGGAGATAACACGTGATGAACGCAATTTCGCATCAGTGTTTTACCCAATACACAAATAAATACACCAAAGAGGTCATTTATTTTTTGTCAACCATTATTATGTATGTGTAAAGTCATAGAAATGGTCAAACATGAAACAGGAGAAAGACTGATTATGACGAAGTCATTTGAAGATTGTTTTTAACAGTTAATTTTCAGATGTCAGCGAAAGTTTCAGGGCTTCAGTCGCGACCTTGCTCGACATAATTTTGCCGAATGAATATGCCCGAATATAAGTAATGATACGTTAGACGTTTGTCTGATACAGAAAAGGGTATAGTTTTCAGGTTCAAGTACTTTTTATGGTATTAATAAGCTGAAAAATCAATGACGTGAACAGGAAGCACTTTCATATGAAGAAACCTGAACATATTCCGTATGAAGGTTCAGACTGAATTCGAAACTGAGTTAACAGTTCGAGTGATAGAAAAGATGACTTACAAAACAAACATCGAAATACAAGTTATGCTTGAGGACACTTTTCTCTTCGAAAATTCGGCAAAAGTCTTCTAAAAATGGATTAAATTCAGTTTGAAAAGAATTTGAAAACAGAAAGAAAGAAACGAAGTATAATTAAAATAATTTAATAACTCAATGATTTTTCAATTTCCCAGCTTAAATTTCTCCCTTTGGGATCTTAGGTTTGTTCAGTCCCCACCCCCTCATCTTGAATGTCATTTAAATATTCCCCCCCACATTATACTTTTATGTGGTAATTGCTGAAGTAATTCATGAAACCAAATTTCTTTATTACTTGCAATAAAATAATAAAAAAAAAACTTTATTTCAAAGAATCAAAACATTTGATACTGATTACTTCACATGTCTAAAGGTCCTGCCATTCGATTTGAAATTCCTCACATCAAAACTAGACGGCTTCTGTTTGAAAAACATGATATTTATAAAACACAACGTGTCTTTATTTATCGTTTACGCAACCTAGTTTGCCCTACGTAGTAATAAGATATTCGGTGTTATAATATCACGAGGCATTCCTCAACGCTAATCGGAACGTACATGAAATAAGCCACCATAAAAAAAAAACAACAAAAAATTAAATATATCCTTATTAAGTTATGAGATCAGGTTACTAATACATTTTAAATTTCTTTTATTTTGTTTTTTTTATAATACATTTTTTTTTATTTTTAATGATTTAAAAAAAAGAGTTCGCTATAATCGTCATTTTCACTGAGAATTTATAGTCATTGAAGGCAAATTTGAATTATTTATTAAATTGTTTGGTATTAAATAGACATCAAAGTAAAAGGCGATAAATTACTAGTCATGTAATAATATCCATATTTTTTTTAAAAAAACAATGTGTGTGTCTAAAAATTGTATTTCACAAAATGAAATAAATGATAACGCTTTAAATGGTAAACAGTCTTTGTAAGTAAAATGATTAATATTATGAAACATGTTCTGTTGAATATTGAGCAATAGTAAGCAAATAAAACAAAAAGTTAAAAACTTATCATCCCAACTTAAATTTTCGCAGATATTATTCGGTCCTCCGAAGTTTAGATAGCTTACTTGAATTTATGAACTGATATCATAATTAACATAAGTTATTAACCGACAATGTCTGTTAATAAATTCACTTGAACTATATAATCTTCTGAGGAGCGGATAAAATCTGCGAGAATTGGGAAGATAAGATTTGAACTTGTCTCAAGCTTGTCTCGCTAGATCAGTTACGACTGAAAAGTGAGTTCGATCCTCACTAGGTGTCCCATACTTTTGGACATAGGCACATCTAAGCTACGCTTACAAAATAAATATATATATATATATATATATATATATATATATATATATATCATTCGCATACAGTACTGTTCATATATAAACATATATGACCGAGGACTTAAAGAGGCTATATTGTAGAGGTCAGAGAAGCATCCAATTCTGTGGCTTTTCTACAAATTAACAGTTCTAGGGAAGAAGTGGAAATTCCTTAACCCCAACTGAATATAAAACGCGACAGAGGAGGGCAATACCTGCACTGGAAAATCTGCAATTTTTACGGGAAGGAAACTGCAAGAAATTGGTATGAACATTACCCAGACTCGGTACCAAAGATAGGACGTGTAACAATTTCATGGAATTTAACAATAGACATCTACAGAACAGAATTAAAGCTAATCGCCCAGCCATTGTGATCAAAGACCGCATCTGAATATATCGGTTTATATTCGTGATCATCGTGATCAAAGAAAAAAAAAACATACTGAATATGCTTTATAATTGACATGGCAGCCCTTGCTGATTGTAATGTATCTTTGAGGATCTTTAAAAAAAAAACTATCAAAATACAAGTATCTTGAAATGGAGTTGTCAAAAATGTGACACATGAGGACATCAAGAATTCAAGTTGTAGTTGGAATCCTCAGGTTGATTGGAAAAGGTTACGAGACACTGATTGAAAGGATTCCTGCTTGCCCATGCCTTAAATCAATACCAAACATTGTATTCACAATTACAGCTTACACATTACGAAGGGTTTTATGTGTGATCTTAGAGTTTCTTTCTTTCTTTTTTTTTTTTTTAAAATGATCAGTGGAAAATTTCACGAAGCCATTTACACAACAAAAATAAAAGAAATACTACTACTACTACTACTACTACTACTACTAGTAATAATTAAAGGAACTTGAGAGAACTAATGCCAAAATTTTGCAAACATTTCACATGCAAGGATGCCTCACCCTAAGGCAGATGGTGACCGTCAGTATCTGCTAAGGAGCAGTGAGTGTAGCGGCATGATTCAACTGGAATTGTCTTACAAAATTTCAATAATCAGACTTTATAAGAATCTTGTAGCTATACAAGATTGAATTTTACATTTCATAATAGAGGATGAAAAAGTAAAAGCTTTATTTTGTATCAAAAGAATCCGATAAATATACAAGAGAATTCAGGTTAAATCTTGAAAATAGCGCTGAAGTCGATAAAACTGCCACAAAATCAGTAAGAAAACCTAAAAAGCTAGGACAAAAGCAAACAGAAGAAAGCAGAATTGAAAAGCCTCTACATCGCCAGTTCCTTGCCTGAAGCAAAAATGCTGATGGAGATCAATTCGCTGCCCACCAATGGCTAAGGAGTTCAGGACTTAAAGCTGAGCCTGAAGGGTTTATTCTTACTCCACAGGACCAAAGCCCAGCTCACGCAAATATCAAGCTAATATCTTGCATAATAGTACGGACCCAAAGTATAGGTTCTGTAATCAATACATTGATACTATTGATACCTTATATCAGGATGTTCAATCACACACAAGGAATGCAAAAACCGTTATGACAGCACTAGAATATCTGTCATCACTACGCAATAAAAACAGCTGCAAATTGGTATGAACATCATTCCTGAAACTGTGGGAATTTTTCTATGAACAAAGATCAAACAATCACAAAAGCAAATCGGCGAGACATTCTTATCAAAGGGAAAAAAGAAAAGGTTTTATTCACTCATTGAACAAAGTAACATAAACAATTCTGCGAAGGTTTTTGAAAAAGGAAGCAAATACAAAATTCTGGAGACGGAAATAAAAAAAAATAATAATGTAGGACTTAAAAACTCTTTTTGTTTTGGTTGGAACTTTGGGTCTGATCAAGAAAGGAACTAAAGAACAAATCAAAGTTGCTGGGACACTATCACTCTAAGAAATAATTAAAAAAATATCCTGCAAAGATCGTTATCTATTTAACTTTTTTTGTCTTTTTTTTTAATTAAGTGGAAACAACAAAAACTCACAGGCTTCGTTTGCTCTACATTATTGCTTATGAGACAAATGCAGGTAAAAAAAGAAAATATTTAAAATAATAATAATAATAATAATAAATTATTATATAAAATAATAAATTATTATATAAAAATAATAATAAATTATTGTATAAAAATAAATTATTATATAAAAATAATAATAAATTATTATATAAAAAATAATAATAAATTATTATATAAAAATAATAATAAATTATTATATAAAAAATAATAAATTTTTATATAAAAAATAATAATAAATTATTATATAAAAAATAATAATAAATTACATATTTATTAATTATTATTGATAAAAATTACGAATTGATTTATCTATGTAAAATATGCGTTTTTTTTTTTTAGATTTCTCAGTGGAAAATGTTATGATGCCATTTCTGACCTTAGATCTCTGGTTGGGACCCGGAAAGAAATGAGTACACATCAGAAATGAAAGGAAATAATAAAAAAATATATATACAAAAATGGACACTGTGGTCAACACCGAAAGACGGGAGCCTGTTTCAAGCTTGGGTGTAATCTTCAAGCACGACTATTTATATATGATTATCAATGTGGAATTATGGGTAACAAGGTCAGGTATTTCCTGTTTATTGTATTAAATTTTTTTTATATTTACATACGTTCCATCTCTGATATTGAGCACTTTTTATCCATAAACAGAGCATATCTTAAACCTATATCTTTATACACACACACACATATATGTATATATATATATATATATATATATATATATATATATATATATTGAACACTTTATCACATCAATATAGTACACTTTAAGACTATATTTCTTTATATATATATATATATATATATATATATATATATATATATATATATTGAACACTTTATCCCATCAATATAGTACATTTTAAGACTATATTTCTTTTATATATATATATATATATATATATATATATATATAAGAAAACAATATTCAGGCCCAAAAGCCACTTCGTCAGTTTTCGTATTTTCAGAGTTATACACTCTTTCATATTTTTATTCCTCGATTGAGATCTGAAGAATGAGAAATGAAAACGAGGTAGCATTTTTTTAATTTCTATTTTTTCGATTTACCTCTTCGTAGTAATTGTATTTTTTCTTTTCCCCTCTCTTTTCGTTTACCAATTACATTGTTTTTAATATGTCCGTTTTTACTGCAATAATATATATTTTTAAACCCAGAAAAATATTTAAAATTCATTCATGAAGAAGAAAAAACAAGTAAACATTGTTCAGGCGGAAGCTCGGGACTCAAAACATATTTTTCTGTGTTGAGAAATACGACCCGACACTTACAAGGCAGCAGGAGAGAAGAAATCAAAGAAGTAAACTATGGTTATTTTGTCAAATCATTTCTTACAAAGGAAACACAGACATCGAAAATAGGTGAAGGACCATAGTACAGTATTTTTGTCACGTATTATAACAAATGCTCGGAATAAATGATCTATTCGTATACAAACATTTGTTACTTGTTGTTTCAGATATATTGAGAGGTTTTTATTTTATGGTCCGAATGTTTTGCACATATTTTTATCTGGCTGTGATGTGTAACTTTCAATACCCGCTTATAAACGTGAACATTAAATTGTGATTTATGATTTTGTGCGCATGTTCAGGTGATGTAACGTTTATGAGAGCGGAGAGTGAACTCGGAGAACCGATTTCAAATTCGCGTCACGTACGTTGCGCTAATATTTTTTTTCTCATAAATTCTCTTGAGAAAAGCGTGCATCCATTTCTACTCCGAACAAAATATATTTTAAATCTTGGTTTCTCTTGCCTGCAGAGACAGTAAATCTAGGAGGGGGACAAGAATTACCAAACCCTCGAGAAGGCAGCATTTCACATCTCAAACAAAGCAATAATTCCACTATTGTATTATGTTGTTCTACGTCACGTGATTAGTAGTCAACTTCCAACCTGTCTTTTAATTTACTATACACTTTATTTCTCTTCTACTTAACACATGCAAATAGGTAAAATCCTATTTACCAATCTACTACACCTCCCTGAACTGAAGAAGTTTAATGCCTTTGGTTGTTTTCGGACTTCTACAACTTCTTTCCTCCTCTCCCCCTTGAGGTTTATATGCTGTTCTTTTTAAAGGAGATCTTGGTTTCATTTCATCTTTTTCCGTATCTAAGTTACTCACGCTATCATCGTTGGACTCATCTTCTATTGCAGTATTCTGATCTGAAGAACTCATACTTTCTTCTCCGTCAAGATCTTTTTCCATCACGACGACTTCCTCTTCAATTCTGGGTCTTAATTGGTATTATGTTGTTTTATGTCACGTGATTAGTTGTCAACTTCAAACCTGTCTCCTTATTTACTATACACTTGATTTCTCTTCTACTTAATATATGCAAATAGTTACAATCCTATTCACCCATCTCTAACTACATCTTCCTGAACCGAAGAGGTTTAATGACTTTGATTGTTATCGAACTTCTCCGCTACGACGTATTTCTTCCTTTCCCTTGAGACTTATGACTTGTTCTTTTTTAATGGATAGCTAGGTTTCATTTGATCTCCTTCCGTGTCTATTATGCATAGGCTCGTCTTCTATTGCATTATTCTGATCTGAAGAATTCACCCTTTCTTCTCCGTCAAGATCTTCTTCCATCACGACATCTTCCACTTCAATTCTGGGCCTTAATTGGTTAGAATAGGCCATCTGGCTTTTTCTTTTTTGATATAATGGCCGTGTTATATCCTTTTGCATGATGAAATTAGCTCATTCAGGATTTGCTACTCTGTCTTTCTTATACAACATCCTTTCATCTGTCGAATAAGTCATCGTTAATGGAGACCTTATTTTCTGTCCATTAATTAATACAGATCGGCTTTGCAATCTCTTTGAATGTGGAGTCGTGCTATAACTAAGTAGTAAACTTGGTAATTAAGCGTCTATAGTATCTCTTCTGGGGGAAAATGCTCATAGTTACACTATTTGCATTTCTTTCGTTCCTTTTTTATACTGTACGTTGCAACATTTTTCTCAGTAGAATTATATTTTTTTTTATCAATTCCAACTGTTATATAACTTGCTGTTAGAGAAAAGTTATTCAGTTTTAATTGTTCCAGTATCTTGTATATGTGAAATGTAAACAGCCGTAACTTCAAGTGGAATTGAACCAATTCATCCAAGTTCCGGGTTTCTCAAATTCGCAGAATCTGTTAGCTTCTCTTAATCTGTCAAGAAATTGCAGAATTGATTCATCTTGTTTCTGTTTAATGGACAGAAATTTCTTTTTAGGTCGTAAACTTCTTTTTATAATTTCTGGAATTTCGACGAAAGTCAAATTCTCCAATTGTTTTAGGTTTGCCATAACAGAACTTTTCATTATAGCTTCACAACCTGACGAAGGTAGAAAAAAAGAGTTATTTCATTTTCTCTCCATCCCGACTGGTTGCCTTTCATTTTTTACCCTTTTCTTTGGCGGCAAAACACCGGATCCAAGTTTCGACAAATTCTGGTTCATCTAAGTGACTTAAACATCCTATCGGTGACGCCATATTGTTGTATTGTGTTGTTTTGCGACACGTGATCAGTAATCAACTTCCTGTCTGTCTCTTAGTGTATATCTCTTCTACTTAACATATGCAAATAGGTACAATCCTATTAAACAATCCAATATGACGGAAGGGAAAGAAAATGAGAAAATATTAGTCGGGAAAAAGGACAATAAAAGAACAGGGATCAGAAAGTCAGGAATTGATGATGGATGTTGTAGCATACGAGAAATAAAGAAGCCAGAAGAGAGTTCCACAGAGGAAAAGAGCGAGAGAAGAAACTATTAGAATAGAACTTACGGTTACATGCAGCTATTTCAACAGTAAAACGATCAGACCTAGTCGCTAATCTAGTTGTCTGCTTCAATTCATGAGTTCGAGGTAGCAAAGAGGAGAGCTCATTAGAACGACTGCCATGAAAATATTGATATTTATCGTTTCCCAAAAAACAAGAGAATTCATAGATGTTAAAAAACGGAAGCTATGGAGCATCATAACCGACTTTACACTGAAAGGCCATGAAATTAAAAAAAATATATGTTCATTCTGATTCTAAATTCTTTTTAACCCTAGAACACTAACCATGGGGATATAGTACCCAGCGCAAATGACATCATTGAGCGTTCGTATGGTTCCCGCGCTCTGAGAGGTCCCAGCTGCTTAGTAGTTTAAGTTGCCCACTTGAGAGTATAGAGGAAGGTTGCGCCGTCTCGCTCTACCTACTCCCCAGTGCTGTAGGCCTGCGTTTGGGTAACGTATACCCATGGTTGGTGATACGTGGTATTGTGCACGGCGGTTATAGCCTACCCATGATAGTGTTTACGTACTATTTTAGTCATCAATGGTGGAGTGAAAAACAGGATTATGACGCTGTGTAAATAGTGATTGCATGTTTCTTACAAATTTTACCCTTTCCAATTACAGCCTTATTCAAAATGGCTTTGAGTAAGAAATCAATTACAGACAGTGAAATAGAGGCTATTTTATGTGTGAGTTCTGATGACGAAGTGGACAATTTAGAGTTTGAAGAATTATATGATATTTAATATTTTTTTGATATTTTCAAAATCGGGTATAATATACTCATGGTTAGTAGTGGGGTAACTTTAATTGATGGTTAGTGTTCTAGGGTTAATGATTCATACCAAAATGATATATCAATATATTCTCTAAAAATCCTGTGACAATCAAGAATACGAACACATGTTTAAAGATTGCACGATAATTTTTTCATAGTTAATTTGAAAGATATTAAAAATAATTATAAAGATACTAATAGTTATAAAGATACTAATTATAATTGATACTATGGCCAGAATTCTTACCATGTCAATATTCACCATCATAAAGAGTTATCTCCCATGCATGCTAAATCAAAATCAACATGTCGGCGATCTCCTTTTTGAAACATGAATAATGCTGATTAGATTCAAATGTGAATAGCTGTGTGAAAATGGAACCAGAGACACGGATTTCTCATCATCTCGTTGTTAGGAAAATAGATAATGTCAAAATCTGGTGTAATAAATCCAAGTGTACAAGTACTAGAGTTGACACAAACTATTTTCTTTCAGGCACTAGACTAAAAATATTATTTGAATCCCACCAAGGGCTGATGTTTGCACTGATAAAAGTCATGCATAAAATGTCATGCCTTTAGAGGGGTGAGAAGTAGTAGCTTTTATTTTAACGCATACATATCTAAATAAAGCGTAATTACGAAAGACACAAATCGCTGTAGGAATGCGATATGAAAAACATGTTCTGAACACTTATCTTTATTGGCTACAATTCAGTGTTGTGTCACATTTCAAACTGAAAGAACGTTCGTCGGCAAGCATAAAAAAATAACCGGTCAATTCCTTGCCTAGAGAAAAGTATTTTCTCCACAATACATCGTTCAAACAAGCCAGTTACTTCCTGCAGTGTTACGCAGTAAAAGTTTGTTCAGTTTCCAGTAATTCATTATAATGAATTTATTTTGAAACCCATTAAACATCTAGAAGATTCCGTTCCGTTAAAAGCTAAGTTTTCCTGAATCTAGCGACAACTTTCTTTCGAGTTGATTCTCGTAATAAATCATTTTTTTTATTGCCAGCAACAATGTTGTCAAAAACAGTCTTTATCACGCAAAGAAAGTTAATTATTTAAATGCTGACTAGCATTCATTTCTGTAAGGTAATTTGATTACAATACCTGGATTTTTCCTAAGGCTTCTTAAAGTCGTTCTACAGTTGAGTGATTTCTCTGAGAGCTGTGTAAACTTCAAAGAGACTTCTAAGATTTCATTAACATTAGATGAAAGATGATGTTGATAACTTTTGTATCAATTACTGACATTAGAAAAATAAATTTGATCATCGCAATTTTGAAATTAAGAAACAAAATATAAATTCATAAAGTTTAATAATGCAGAAGGTAATATTTAAAGTTAAAATCGCCATATAAATGTATGTATTGATTGTCGAAACAGACAGCTAGCCAACCAATAAATGGTGTTTTGTCGATGCTGAGCAGGTCAATATTGATTAGATCAGGTGAGGGCGGGAGTTTTGCAATTCTTCTGTATTCTTTTAGCAGACTCACTGCAAGTTTTTGTTTTAATAACAAGAGCAAGATATTTGGCCATATATTGCCCACTGTTCTACAAACTTCTACTTACACCCCGTTGAGAGGGTACCTCTCGCCTCTAACAATGTGTTCCCTTCTGGTCTTTCTATGGGGTCTTTCATAGATTCTTTTGCTAGTTCTTTTTAACTATTTCCATTTCAATTCTATATATCTGTGAGATGTGTGTGTGTGTGTGGTGGGGGGCGGATTCCTTTTAGCAAAATTTTTCTCTTGAATTTAGTCGACTGCAGACTGGCCTAGGAAGTTGTAGTGGGTAGTCCTGATTCTCGATTTTGTCAGTTTTTCAATCTTTGCTGCTATGTACATTCCAATCTCCGAGAGAGAAATGCTGCCAAGTCTCTAGAAGATGTTAGCAACCTTTTAAAAAGAGAAAAGGCTTGTAAATGTAAACGTTTATATACATTTGGTAAAAAAAAAAAAAAAAAATGTTATCAAGTGCATCGTATAATCCTACATCATTTTCCTTCCGGACACGACGAGATTAATTTTTCTGTTTATATTTGGCGACGTTCTGGCCGGGTAAAAATGGTGCTTGACGCAGTGCTATGGTTAGCAAGCTATTATCGGAGACCATTGCTACAATAGTGAATTAGGCGACGTCACCATTGCAAAACTTAGTAAATTAAAACAATTTCTTGGAGATAACAGCTTAAGAATACCATGCAAAATTACGATTTCTATTGATAGTAATTTTCACCATATTTATGAGTGGTTTAAAAGCGTGTCGAGCTATACGGTAGTTTCACTTACATAAGTGGGGACCAGGTTCGAATCCTGCCGAAGTACGCAATTTCTTTGTTCAATACTCTCATAAGTCGAGGCCAGTAGACGAAAATTGTTCTGATTAAAAAACAGAGACATGCGTCTACCAAAAAGAAAATATACACTAATAAGAATTCGACCTTGAAAAGAGGGCATTCGAAATCCTAACCCTTTTGCTTGTCTCGCAAAGGGATTTTCCCTTCGGGTGACAAAATTAATGTCATTTTAAGAAATTAAATTTCATCGAAAATTTCCCAACTTGAAAAATGTATTTAATGCAAATAAGTAACCTTGGTGTAACGCACCTATCTTAGTCACAAGGCTGGATCTATACTGAGTTTATTTAATAGCATGTCAGGCACAAGGTTATAATAGTGGAACACCCACTGAGAACCGAACACACACTTTATTAGTGAACTGGCCATTAAGATCATCTTGCGATGATAAGTAAAACTATGTAAGTGAAACTACCATATAGCTTTTAGACCACTCTGCCAGGAAATGATTTTTTTTTATTAATTTTTACCCTATAAAAGGTTCAAGAGCGCCTCGGAGTAGTGGGTTACGGATGGAGGAGGTTGTACGAGAGGTAAGAGGATAGAGGCATATTTTGTGGGGATATGTGGAAAAATAGGCTTATTTTATGAAGATATAGGGGTTAATCCTAGACTAAATATTACGATTGTAGTGGTTTGGAAAGCATCCTCTTGGGAGTCAGTTCTACAAAGCAACGATTTGTGAGAAGAACCTGTTCGAGTAGTGGGAAGAACTTCCTGCTTACTAATGGAATACAAAGGGAATGAGGATGTTTTCGCCCAGTGTATATGGTATGGCTGGTCTTAACTGTGAAGGTTAGAATTGGTGGGAATAAGGAATGTAGCTTGCCAGAACATTTGCCATGGAAATAACGATAGAGTAGCGAGTGACTCGAAATGTTTCGTATATGGGAGAGGGTTGTAGGGTGGCAAATAATTTATCACCCTCAACGCCGCGTACATTGTAGCAACACTAGAAAGTAAAGATTCCAACCTAAATATAATAACAATGTTCCATTATCGATTTGATCTTAGCAGGGATGGTTAAGCCCTTACTCCTGCGGTACAGTGAACCGACACATTTTTTTCCATGGTCTTTCTTGACGGATCCTACATAAGAGTTCCACTAGAGTTCTGGGATTAGCTTGTTTCAATTGGCGTTCAAGTCAAGGGAGGGGTCTCCTTGAGAGAACACCCGCATATCAGGGTCTGCTCGGTGATGATGGAACGTCACTAGTTTGATTTTTGAAGTATTACATGTGATCTGCGCCATCACGATAGAGCTGTTAGAACTGAGTCAGGGTAGAGATCAGTTGCCAGGCTCTTGTTGTCTAAATTTTTGGAGATACAGCCATATGTCGTTGTTTCATCTGCATAGATATTCACAAAAGATCATAGAGAGTAGAGCCGAAAATCGAACCTTGGGTGATGCCAGCATTTATTTCATTGTCCTCGGAGGATTGTGTTAATAGATTATGTGACTAGAATGTTCCAATCAAATTTTAGCTTTTCCTTATTGTTATTTTCATTGGCTATCCACAAAAGTTTTTTCATATAGGAAGAAAATGAGTAACTACTGAGATTCGAGCGTGACACTCTGGACTTATCAATATGTTTTTGCCAGCTGCATAAATAGCACTGTCAGGCTACTGACCGTAGTGATTATTGAGTGGAACTATCCAGTCGAATTTGTGTGAATTATTGTGCGTCGATGATTTGGGTTTGAATTTAGGATTTACCAGACGTTACTAACAAGGTATTCAAAGAAATGGTTAATTATCTTTGGTTGACTTTTACTTCTTTGTTCTTGTTAAGTATTTATTTGCAGTTGTAATTAAATACCGTTTTATTTTAATATTGAAGTCTTGAGTTATACTTAATTATTAACGGCCACCGTACGTTACAAAAGTTACAGTCCGTGTAATCAATCGTTAACTTCTGAATGTAGTGTCAGGGTATTTTTTAAAGTGCAGAAGTACTGAAAGTGTTACGCACACAGGTACTCCGGGGATGGTCAGTTACGGATCACTAATAGATCAGTGGGTAGTCAATAGACAAAAGAAGTCAGTAAGGACCAAAATTAAACCAAAATTAAAAAAATAAACTGAAAAAACTAATGTCATTTTAAGAAATTAAATTTAATCCAAAATTTCCCAACCTGAAAAATGTATTTCATGCAAATAAGTAACCTTGGTGTAACATTGCTTTGTCATAACTAACAATGCTCCCAGCAGCTAATGAATCTCATTGCCTGATGGCTATTAAAAGAGAAAATAACGTAATCATTCTCTTGTCTCTGGTTTGAAGACAAATAATTTCGTTGAGGTGACTAGCAGCAAAGCAGGTTGCGAGGAAGAATAAATTCATACCTTTTAAAATTATGCTAAAATGCTATCTGAAACCAGAATTCGAACATTTGGTATTTGACTTCGTTTTCTGGGGCGTTTCCCTTGTGCATTAATATGAATTTATCAAATAAGTCTATGCAATTTTCCTAAATTTGAAGGATTAGCATTTAAAACCAGCTTAATTGGAATTAACGTAAGTGAATCTAATAAATAAAACTATAAAATATTCCAATATTTATTAAATATTTTTATTTAAAATAAGTTTAAAAAGTTTAAAGTTTTATTTTTTTCAAAATCATTTCTAATGAGGCAATTTGTTATTAGAATTGAAGGAGAGGGATAAATTGGAAGACATTTTCAGAAACATATTTGTAAAAGGTTCCGTAATACTTATCCTCTCTCTCTCTCTCTCGCTCTCTGCCTGTCTCTCTCTCTCTTTCTCACACACACAACGTTTTTAAAGACATAAATAACTCACTCGCTCCTACCGACTCGTATGTTCATAGCTGACAAGTTTTCCTTCTCGAGTTCGAGAATACAGAGTTTTTATTCTCCTAGATCTGTTGCCAACCAAAGCTGAATAACCCAGTCTATCTATAGCTGAGGAGAAAGTTCATATCTTTTCTTCCACGAATATTTAAAGTGAATATAACGTTCATCTGGAATTCGAACTCGGTTTAGCGATTTCGCGTTATGATCCGTTAACCGTTGCACCTGTCGAACATAGATGCATACATACATAAGAAATATTGTTTTAAGATAATATTAACATGATTAAGAAATATCTATCTATCTATCTATCTATCTATCTATCTATCTATCTATCTATATATATATATGTAAAGTGAACATTGAAGCCAACACACAGGCTACAAACTGTTTCATGCTAAACGCAATCACGAGGCAATAATCAGGTCACTTATGGTGGTCTGATGATTGCGTTAACCATGAAACAGTCTGTCGCCTCTGAGCGTTGATTTCAATGTTCACTTTTATATTTACATACGCTCTATCTCTGATATTCAGCACTTTATCCCATAAATATAGCATACCGGAAAACTCTCTCTCATTATATATATATATATATATATATATATATATATATATATATATATATATAGATAGATAGATAGATATAGATAGATAGATATTAACCTTTTAAATGTGGGACTATGCAAATTTAGTTCCTGTGTTTTGAAAAATTTAAGTCATGTAAAGACGAAATTATTGTAGTAAATGAACGACTAACCTTTTGTCTTTTATTTGTAATTTTCTTCCTGCTCTGCTCTCATTACTGAGCACTCTATTTAACTGCTATCTTATTTCTTAATGGTATATTCCCACGGGATGAAATGTGATAAAATAAGTAAGATCTTATCCATATGATATGGGCTCCTAAGAATTTGGGACAAGAGTTTAAATCCTGTTGAAGGAGAATGCATTTTGTTTTATTCAAGCTGTCTATACTTACGGTCATAGATTATTGCCAACACAAAAGATGAAAAGAAAAAATTAGTCAAAATTAATAATGGAAACGTTTCATCTAAGAAATTGAGATATTTTGCCAAATTTTAAATTGCATTATAAATTAACTCTTATAATAAAAAGAGTGAAATAAAAAAATGAAATATGAAAAATGATATGTCGATGTGTAAAATATCGACATATCGATAGCTTTTAATAATTCAGCCACGGAAGTTATAAGCTTTAGCAAGAAATTAATTATTAAACTGGTTTTTAGCGAAAAACAATGTTTATACGTCATTTTTTTTCTAATGAACTTGAACTGAATCAAACGAGAAAACACAACCATTCATTTTAGCGTATCTTATCTTCTCTACATTAATTTAGTTCAGGTATTTCAGTATTTTTTATTCCCGACTGACAAAAACAGTAACCGGGATTCCCACGAGAAAACATCAAAACATTTACAAATATATTTTCTCCTGGGTCCATTATAGTAATTTAACATAAAGAAGAGAAGAGAGAAGAGAGAGAGAGAGAGAGAGAGAGAAGAAAGAAGAAGAAAAGTGAGAGATATAGAGTTTCAAGCGACAGTTTTGACAAGTGAAGAATGGTGTGTCAAAATTACAGGTAGGACACGGGTGATAATACAGTCACTCGTTTTAAGCCTTAATAATAATAATAATAATAATAATAATAATAATAACCATTTCCTTATAAAGAAACATTCGGCATTCATTGACTGAGCTATTTTCCGAGCAGAGATACTTTCGGTTGAAATGTATCAAATTTTTCCTCTTTAAAAGAATTTTAGTATTGATGGGAGTTTTCTTTCTAACCTTTTGTTTGAATTCGTATTGAACGTCAGAATCTTGATCATGGCATAATTTTCACTTCGAATTACATTTTCTATGAATTTTAGTTGTTGAAAGTCTTTAAGTGATATAGTTTCAGTTATTTGGTACAGTTCTTTGTGATTCTGTAGCGCCAGTCTACAAAGTTCAAAGAAGTACGGACCTTGTCAAGAACTACATTCTTCATTCGATCGAAGCCATAAAATATATTCATATTTTTTTAGATCAGTTATTTTCGATATTGTTTTAATATTGCACCACTTTCACTATATCCCAGAATACGTTACCCTAACTTCCAAGGTTCTCCAAATCAAAAAGGTACATTGTCGAATGATAGTTTGTTTTCTTATAGTCGCATATTACTGATTAGGCTACGAAGGCTATTTAACTATATTCATTATTCTTTCAAACACCATACGACGCCATTTTGTATGTTTACATTTTACACTAGTAGTATTAGATTTAATAGTATTAAAATTTCATAGAATTGTCATTTATTGTCAATTTTGACATTTATTCTTTTTATTTTATTTCTGTTCATTTTTTCTTTTTGCAACTCTTATTCTATAAACATCAGTAAGTAGACTGGAAAATGTGAAGAGTTTCATTTCTTTTTTAGTACATTTTTAGTGTTTGAGAAGAGTTGAGTACTGAAAGAAAAATGGTTAAAAGTATAAAGCCTTAACAGCGGTACCGTGTCCATAAAGAGAATTAGGGAAACGTATTCTAGAGTGATAAGGTGGAATAAGTTGGAGCCGAGTTCAAATTCCGTGTTAGTCTGTTGCCTTCACTTTCACAAAAATGCTCTTGGGAAAGGTATGAGTCTATCTCTTCTCCCCACAACTAGAGGTTAAATAGAAGTGTAGCTTTGAGTGGCAATCAAGCTAAGAGAAGGAAACCTCTTAATTAAAAATCGTGAAAAAAGCATCGGCAAAACCACTCAATTGTTTCTTCCAAGATTGTGGGTCAATTGACAGATTTTAAGGAAAATTACACTATGGCTATTCGTGATCGCTTACGTCATGAAGAAATATGGCATTAAAAAATGATCCAGAAGAAGAGAACTCATTTGAAAGTTTAGGATCTTCTGGATGAAGGAAGATTTTCTTTTTCATAGCAATCTGCATCCAGTATGTTTAGATTGCATCGATAGTGGATGATGACATTGCATAAATTTTGTAATTAGTTTTCCTTATATTTTATTTTGTTGACTTTTATGCCAACTACCAGATCATTATTCCACAATCGTTGTAGACAGCAAGGAGAGAAAATACTTGTCAAAAATGAATAATAACTGATAATGCTTTATCAAAGAACTCCAAATAATATTATTATACCTCTAGTGTATCCAAACAGAAATGGCGGCTTATCAGGAGTTCAAGGAAAATAAAGTATAAAATTTACATGACTAGATTTGAATTACTGGATTCGGTTAAAGTAGCCCAATCAGTAAGGCAGTTGCCATGAAAAGGATCGCGATTTCGTGTTTCTTTCGACGCTCATTTTAGTTTTTATTATTTTCTATACACACCGTTGATAATGCTTTTGAATGATGATATGGGAATTACGATAAAAAAAAATTAAAATTAAAGAAATCTTAGATAATATTCCGGAAATATTCTGAAATATTCCCCTCAAAAAGCGGGGGGGGGGTCTTCATTAAATGTCCTTTTTTTTTATTCATCACGTCATCGGGGAAAAGCAAAGACCGTTAATTGCACAGATAGTGCGCCTACATTAGAGCACCGGTTAGTATGCTTATTTCCTACATCAGTTCCAAACTGTAGTGACTTCCATTCCCACTAGGTGTCCTTACATGGCGACTATATTAAAAAATTAAAAAATTCGTTAGAAACAAAGAAAATGTTACTGAACTGTTATGTGATAGCGGTCTATCTATATGACAGTGAATGCTGAACATTCTTCTCACGGATGAAGATGAGACTTGAGTCTATGGTTTTATGGGTTGAACATGTGAGTAATGATGAAGTTTTAGAGAAAATGGGGAAAAAAGGATACTTATACTTAACATCAGGAAAAAAAGCTGAAATTTCTTGGAAGAAGGGGGTGCTTGGGGAAGATGAGGAATGAATGCTTGAAGAATATGATACTCATAGGATATATTGATATAGTGGGACACCATTGAGGGAATTTGCGTTATGTATTCATCATGACATTGAACCACTATCTAGGTGACCGCTTGGTGCTGTAAGTTTGGGTGTGCTGGGGGTGTGTGTAATGAATGACAGCTCAGAACAGGAAATGCGAGAGCTGAGTTCACATATGCGCAAATACCCTTGATGCCGCCTCTTCCCCCAGCTATGGGTTAATTAGTACAATTTGTATCAGTAAATCATTATTATCGCTCCAACATTTGTACCATCTAAAAATATTTTCAGGCTTTAAGTAACCAAGCAAAGGTTTATAGGCCGTAAAAAACTGAAACAAATCTTGATTCCGAGTTGCTTTCTCGCTTCGTCCATAGAATTCCCAGTATCCTTCTGTAGAACGACATTTCTGCTGCCTCCGTGGGGAGATTGTCCAGCATTCACTGCCATGGAAGAGGATGGATATTACATAACAAATCCAACATTATCTTCTTTTTTCTAGAGAAATTCATAAAAATTATTTAAGTTTCGGATACGAAAATAAGAGCAGATATGGACTTCATATGAGTTTGTGTTTTTCTTCATAAGAATAATTCAGTTTTTGCTTCGGCATTAAAGTCTTCCGTGAGTGAGACGGTGGTTTCTCCATACATAAGGCGGACACAGGTTCGAATCCTGCCAAAGGACACAGATTTACCTGGTAACTCAATTAGCAGGTACCTACAGTAATACTACATTTCAAAATAGTTCTAAGAAATTTTGATAATAATAAATTGTTGTGGACTAGAATCAACCCACAGCAAAGAAAAAAGCGAGAAAGGTTTTAATTTAATTTTGAAACGTAAGTTTCACTTTTTTTTAGTTTTTATTTTCGTGCTTTAGAACTAAATTTTTCTTAGGGTGTATGTGTGAGAAAAAAGAAGCAACGAGAGAGTGAGGAGGCAAGTTTATGTGTCACGTAGCTTCGTGAGGAAGAGTGTAAATGTCACGTAGCTCAGTGAGGAAGATGAGTGAATGTATCTGACTCTATCCCCTTACTGATTATGTCCATCTAAAGACTTTACTTAAATGCTCTTCAAAGGGATCACGAAACATGTTTTTATTGTTAGCGGAAACGCAACCCGTTGGTTGGAAAATGTTAAATATTTATTTTCAAAGGATTAATTTATTAACCGGAAGAATGCGCGAATCCTCCGACTCAGAAACCATGTTTTTGTCATTTGATGATTGACTGGCTTGGTGTTTATTTCCGTCTTTGCTCCACAAGCTATTAGTGGAATTGGAAATGGTGAGAAATGATTATAAATATTTCTGAAGGCAAGAATTATTAAAAAACAACAACAACATAGAAAGCGAAAACTTTATTAAATTCTTTTCTGAAGAAGTTAAGATTATTTTTTGGTTATCTCTCGAAAGTTTTTATTTGATTATCTGAAACCAAGAACACGAAGCCAAACAGCAGCGACAACCGCAAATCAAATTTGATAACGGGAGCAACAACTTGTCACAGTTGCTTCTGTCAGCAATCGGGGAGTAGTTAGTGGTATGTCTCCAGTGCCCCTTTTCTCCGTCATCGTCGCAGCCAGTGGCGAGACATTATAGGAAGATATCTAACCACACGATAATGAAGGTAGAAATGGATTCATGCTTTTCAAGTAAACAAGAGCAACCTCAACTGGGAATCGAACTCGATTAAGCTGTAATCGAGTTTTAAAATTAAATCTTAAAAATCTATTATAATTCTGCCTGCTTCTTAGTAACTATGTATGTCACATCCTACTAATACCTAATAAATAATCCGTTTTGATCGCGAGGAGAGACGGAAAAGACATATCAGTAATGCTGTTAGATTTTAGTGAGAAAAAGGAAAGGAATGGAAGATAAGAGAAGGATAAAACTCTTATGTGCTTAACGCCTGCTTCAGTGAAATGGAAAAAATTGTCAATTTCAAATCTTTTCATTTGTACCCTCTTACTTCTTTAAAAAATGAACTGTATTCATTTTTATGATTACAATATTTTGTTAAAGTTGCACGTAGCTTATTCAGTCATTAACTTAAGATTAAATTATGATTCATCAGAATATTAAAATAGGAAACCATGAAATATTCATGGATATTTCTAGTATATTTTGTTCTGATTGAAAATAATTACAACTGTTTTTTATTGTTATTAATAGCGAAGCGAAAAGGTTATTATAGAAGAACGGTTTTTCTCAAAGAGACACACGCTAACTCTTCTCTGTCAACCAATATCACGTATCAGGGATTAGACACTTGACGCTAAGATAACAGACGATACGACAATGCGCATGTAATCGGATAAACCTTAGTGTGTTAGAGCAAAATAAAGCGAAGTAGCCTTAGCCGGGATTGAAACTGAGTTCACCGATTCCTGGCTGACAAACGTTTCTTTGCACCTCTTCTATGCAAACGAATCAAATACTTCGACGACAGAAGATAGTTCGTAATTGGCGTCTTATTAAAAGATCTAATTTGAGATTAGCAATAAAATATCGACAGCATGTAACAAATAAATCCATCGGTAATGAACTTTTCGCAGAACTGGAAAATAAGCACACACCCTAAAAAAAAAAAAATGATATCCTATCAAGTAAAAGGTTTAACATCTCCCCCTCAAAACGGAGCTATCACCTTGACCTTTATTGTTTTCGACAAGTGTTCATTTTCTCAGTCGATTTGGGCAGGTCATTCAAGCCGTCCAATGAAACTTCTCGCCAGACGTTCCAACTGTTTATCACTGATCTGAGCATGACATGACAGTGACCTTTACGAATTTAGAGTTGTTTTTTCCTTTCCAGTAGCTTTTGTTATTTTCGATTTTATTATCCGTTATATGAGATGAAAGTTAGCGAAATAGTTTTAAGCACGGGAAACAAAACGGGCAAACCTTGTTCGAATTTCGACTTGATTTAATTTTATACTGTTTACCCTATACAAGGCGAAAGAGGCACTCAAGGTAGAGAGTTAATGAAGATGTTGCATGAATGTAAGAGGAGGTAAGAAGTGCAGTTTATATGTAATAAAGATAATGATTAACATTTGACTTGAAGAGGTTAATATTATAGTGATCAGGTAAGCATCCTCTCGGGGGTCTATTCCACACAGTAGACGTTCTAGGGGAGAATTTGTTTCAATGGATATTCCATCTTACTAATGGAATATGAAGGGAATGGGAATGATTTGCCCCGGTGTTTGTGGCATGACAAGTCTTAGTAGTGAAGGTCTGAACTGGTTGAACAAAGGAAGTTTGGCCGTGAGAACATTTGCCATCAAAAAACAGTCGCAAGAAGCTTATGACATTTCATTTGTAGAGTGGAAAATAATTAATCACCCAAAATAAGTAATGGGCAGCTCCAACCCATATGGTAACAATAGGGCTCCATTGTTGCTATGATTTGACTCCAGCTATGCACTGTCTTTACAAAAGACAGGGCATAGTTGGAGGAGTCTGGTACTTAATGGAACGATACTGACCATTTTTCCAGCATCTTATGTTAACTTAGCGCTAATGCTATATGGAAGGGCATTAATCCATTTCTTCTTGAGCTCTACAGTATGTACAACGATATTTAACAGTGAAGAAAATCGGTAAAATCAGTACTAATACAAACCACTGTCCCATAACTACCGTGACAGTAGTCTAAAAAAAGTTAACCTGAAACGTTTTCAACTATGACAGGAACCATCGTCTGTCCGAAAAACATCCAGCCATTTAATATAAAGGAAAAAAGTAGCCTATCAGTGTCAATAGCGCTGTAGTTCACATCAAAGTTCTCCTCCTGGGACCTTAAGCACATTTATCTCAACGAGCCTTCCATATTTCACAACAGTCTGTAATGTCCTCTCCCGGAATCGCTATCAGTTGTCTTGTCACGTTTTCTTTAATCTCATTCACAGCATTTCCGCGGCAAATTTAGGATAAGCAGAAATTGCAGGGATCAAAGTTGGACTTTAAGGATGACTAAAAGAGTTGGATGAAAGAAGAATTAGACATGAAAATGAGCCTTGCTCGGATATTTTGAAAGCTTGACATCTGATGATATGTAACCGCTGACCGTGTAACTTTATAGGAGATTGTCTGTTTAAACATACTCAACGAGGTTTCCACGATTGATTGTATCAAAGACGCAGAAATTATTATTCAAATATTCAAGATTCATTCCGGATACTCGTTATATATATATATATATATATATATATATATATATATATATATATATATATATATATATATATTAAAATAATAAGAAAGAACAGTAAGATTTTCAATCCGGTGTCCTTAGTAATTATTTTTATTTTTAAAATCAGTGCTCGATGCAAAAACAGTAGAGCTTAATATTATAATTATTTTCTATTTTTAAAATATGGTTCCATCGCTACACAGGAATTACCATGTTTCAAAACAGAAAGTAAAATTTAAAATTTAATTTAAAATCCATAGCTCTGTTCCATTCATCGCTTGAGATTGGACGGAGCTATGAATTTTAAATTAAATTTTATAATTAAATTTAAAATTTTTGTTTCTGTTTTGAAATATGTTAATTCCTGTGTAGCAATGGAACTATATTTTTAAAACAGAAATATATATATATATATATATATATATATATATATATATATATATATCATTAAAGACGACAGCCAAAGTACTACGATTTAGCTTTTTTCTTGTGTTCGAACAATTGTTTTTATTTTTGGACACAGAGTGTTCAGAAATTGTCCAAATGTTCTGTAATTCTCAGCACTTTCGGCTGTACTTTTAGCCATTATTAAGGATGATTTTATTTTAGCTTTTTAATTGGGTGCATTGGTTGTGCGTATATTTTTAGAGTTATAGTGATGCTTTATTTTCTGAACACAGTCAGCACATTGTGGCCGTGTTCGTAGTTAAAAGTCATTTTAATTCATTTTGCATTTTAAATAAATATATATTACATAAATTAATACCAAATTAAAATAGTACAAATATTAATACACTTTATAAAACCCCAACAACATCATTTACTCACTTTTGTTTATTAAACATTATATTATGTCATTTAAGATCTTCCATAATTTACCCTGACTTTTAAGTTAGCCTCATAAATATTTATGAGCGTTTCTTAAATTTAAAAATTCTGAATAACTAACAGCATTTTTACTTTTGTTTATAATTATTTGTTATAAAATGAAATCCTGCATTTGCCTTGATAAAGTCCATCAGAGGAAGAAAAACATCGGTTAAGTTTCCTCTTGTTTTGATTTATATTGTTGTTTTACAGATATGTTTTTTAGCTGTATCTGAAATCTTACACACACACACACACACACACACACACACACACACACACACACACACACACACACACACACACACACACACACACACACACACGCACACATATATATATATACACACACATATATATATATATATATTGGCTGTGTCAAAAATACTTTTACATACTGTGGGGGAGTGTTCCTCACACCAAAACAAGAACAACATCCATATAAACTTATGTTCAAAAATGCTTCGTTTTTTGTGTTATTCAGTTTAATGTTTACGGTAGACGCTCTTAAATGCACAATCCAAGATCCAATCCAAGATCCAATCCAAGATCCAATCCAAAGATACTTTGGTGGCCGGTTCCTGGCATCAAATCATGGTAAATGTCCATATAAACATATGTCCAAAAGGCCATTGTTGTATCTCAACACAGCAACTCATAACAAATGTTAAAATGTCCTCCGCTTGCTTCTACATAATGATTTACCCGTCAGATCATTGACTGGCGGACCCTTTGAAATACTCCCACACGGTGTCGAATTGTTTCGCAGCCCCACCGTGACACGTTGATGAACGTATTTGCATTATTAATGTCTACTGCATAAACCAATTGTTTTAGGTGGCGCCACAGATAAGAATCCAATGGACTGAGTTCAGTTCAACTCGCAGGCCATGGAACCACTCCTCAACCTATTCATCTTTCATGGACTTTATATGTACTTTTGTCCTAGTTTGGGTGTAAGGAAACCACTCCCCAAATTTGTTAAAGTATTTTTGATACACCCTGTATATCTCTATAAATAAATGCGAATGTCAGTGTGTCACACTTTTTCAACTTTACTCCTAGAGGCCGTAGCCCAACATATCATATCATTTTGGAATCAGGCCAACTCCGTGAGAAAATTAATAACATCCTGGACTGAATCCGAACCCGCAATCCCGATATTTTGGATTCCCAAGTTTTCATTACTGCGATTGTTTTCGGCGATTTGTGTCGATTAGAGGATGTGTGTATATACAGTGGTTTTTCTGTATGGTTTATATATACCCTTTCTTAGGTTGAAGGTAACATTTACAAAATCTACTTCGTTTAGGTTAGTTTTTATGTCTATGTCGATTCCGTTATTTTTATAATCTTTATTATTGCTTTTCTAGTTTTCTCTATGTTTTGTTTGTTGCAGTTTCTTTAGATTATGAGATCATCGTCTCTGTAGAGTTCTGTATCATCTCTATCTATTATTTTGCTTAGTTCTTGTAGTAAATATATACCTATGATTTCACAAGCCTAGCACCGTCAAAGTTTCCCATTGCAGTGTCAAATATACCTTCTTTCTTTATCTTCAAATCACCCGCCGTCTATAATCAAACAGATACCAACATCCATTAACTGCAGGCTTTCTGACAATTTTTCCAATAAAACCATATTTAACGAAGCTAAGAAAGACTACGAAACAGCCCTAAAATATAGTGGATTCCCGGAAAAACTCATATACTCATCACAGAGCACAAAAAGCCAACAGGAAGAGAAATATCATATGGTTCAACCCACCGTACAGCAAAAACGTAAAAACAAACATAAGAAAAATATTCTTCAAACTTTTACGCAAACACTTCCCGGAATCAGGCACTCTCCATAAAATATTCAATAAAACACAATAAAAATCAGCCGAGATTGCACAGAGAACATGGCACGAATAATAAAAATGCATAACAAGAAAACTACCAACAAACCACGCGAACAAATTAAACCCAGGCGTAACTGCAGAATAAAGAATTGATGTCTCTTAAACGGTTATTGATTACAAAGCAACGTAATATACGAAGCTATGGTAAAATCACCATATAACGAAGAATAAACATACATAGGAATAACTGAAGGACCCTGGAAACAAAGAAACTATGCACACAAAACATCTTTCACAAATAGTAAATAGTAAATACGCAAACAGCACAATGCTTTCTAAGTATATCTGGGAAATTCAAAACAAAACGCAAATCACACCAAAAATAGCATGGAAAATAAGGAAAAGAACATCAGCCTACAACAATCTCAAAATTGCAAACTTTGCTTAGAGGAAAAAATAGCTATTATTACATTTCCAGACCAAAAACAACTACTAAATAAACGATCTGAATTCATCTCAAAATGCAGACATAAAATCAAATTTTACTACGTTACTTAAAAATTGAAAACTGAAAAGAATAAATAAAAATAAACTAAATAAAAATAAAAACAAGTGAAATAAATTAATACAAGCAAATAATAATTAAATTAACAAACTGCTCTCACCGTAACAGCCGTTAGAATAGACGAAAAAGAATAAATAAAATAAAAAAATAGTTAAGTAAAACAAATAAAAATAATCAACCCAAATAAATAAAGTAGAAAATATACAAATTAACATACCATTCTCGCCAAAATAACCGTTAGAAGAGACTACAACAATCAATCCGAAAATTGGACGAAAAAATAGCCATAATTACCTTCCCAGACCATAGCTAACTACTATACAAAAGATCAGAACTCATCTAAAAATTACTACGTTACTTAAAAATCGAAAACCGAAAAGAATAAACAAAAATATATAAAATAAAGATAAATAAATAAAAAAAACAAGTAAAATAAATTAATCCAAATAAATAAACAAATTAACAAACCGCTCCGGCCAAAATAACCGTTAGAATTGACTGAAAAGAATAAATAATAATAAATATAAATTAGCAAAAACAAGTGAAAATAATCAATCCAAATAATAAATAAATAAAATAATAAACAAATAAAGAAACCAGTCCCGCCAAAATAACAGTTAGAATAGACTACAACAATCAATCCAAAAATTTGATGAAGAAATAAATTCAATTACCTTCTCAGACCAAAGCAAACTACTAAATAAACGATCTAACTTCAAAATTGTTTTACTATGTTGCTAAAAAAAAGTAAAATAAATTAATTCATATAAATAAACAACCCACTCCCGCCAAAATAACAGTTAGAATGGACTACACACTATGCACCACTGACCCGTATATATAGTCGAGAATAAAACACAACACAGGCCACATGTGTTGTGTTTTTTGGCATGAAACAGTCTTTCGATTCTGACAGTTGACTTTAATGTTCACTTATATATATATATATATATATATATATATATATATATATATATATATATATATTCCTATTTCTTGTTTGCCCAGATTGCGACAATTCACACACACGCACACACCATTAATACACTTCTTTAACTTGGGTAGATTTTTTCAGTTTCAGTTCGACTTTGCATATTTTTTCTTAAATATCTCATTTAACATTTTAATGAACAAGTGAAGATTTAAAGCTTTGAAGTTGAGATAAAAAAAGCTATTCTTTTAAAAACAGAATTAAAGCCGTTTGAGATCTTACAGATTATTTTTGGTAGTTCAGTTAGAAATCTGTGAGGCTGAATCATGTTATCAGAATCATTTGAACTGTTGGGTCATCACTTTCCTCAGTTGCCAGCTTGTTGTGTATGATACACCTAATTTACATAAGCGGACTACCGACCATATAAATATGGGTTGGTACCGGAAGACGGAAAAGATAGTAGAGATTAAGAAATTGAATCCAGAGACTCTGCCCGACTGCGATTTTTGCAGGAACAGTCTTCCCAAGAATATACCAAACTAACTGTAAATATTGTGTACCTATTCTTTGTTTCCATACATTTTGTTAACGTACATTTTGTGTTGATTATCCATGCTTATTTAATCAAAGGACTTTATTATGAATATTTTAATATTTTCAAGTACGAAGCTCAAACAGAGCAATAAAAAGTAGTCGATTGAAACTGATCGAGATTATTTTATTTTTGGCGATTGTGTCACGACTTTGTGTCAAACTAAAGTCAAAGATGAACAACGTGTTCAAAAAGAGAATTTTGCTGCTTTGAAACTGATACACTTGGCAATTGTACTATTTGGGCTCAGTCCAATTAATCCGATCCTCGGAGTCACACACACACACACACACACACACACACACACACACACACACACACACACACACACACACACACACACATCTTTCTTTCTTTGTCTCTCTCTCTCTATGTCTGTCTGCCTGTCTCTGTCTCCTGTGTCTCTGTCTCCTGTGTCTCTGTCTCCTGTGTCTCTGTCTCCTGTGTCTCTGTCTCCTGTGTCTCTGTCTCTGTCTGTCTGTCTGTCTGTCTGTCTCTCTCTCTCTCTCTCTCTCTCTCTATATATATATATATATATATATATATAAATATATCTTTTGAACAATAAAAATATTAAAAATTTAAATTTTCAGACACACTGGGTTGTATCTGTCTATATTTCTGAGATGAAGTATTATGTACATTGTGTACATTGTTCAGACTATCATCCTCATCTTTGTTGCCATATTTATCACAACGTTTTCGGCCGTTAGACGCTCCGGCCTTCTTCAGGTGGTTGGAATGTCGAACTGAACCCTTTATTTCGCTTGCTGGGGTAGACTGTTCAAGGACACATGACACATTGGATAAAGGCGTTAGTTAGATTCAGTGACAGGACCCAAAGAGTGTGAGTTCAATACCTGGTTAAGGCGGTTGAGAACTTGGAGAGGGAAATTAACAGGAGGTAACTGATAACTGACATCCATTAGACATGGTTATGCATTACCATCAATAGTCTCCATTCTCCCGTATGGCCATGAAACGTGGACACTGTTGGCAGATACAGAGAGAAGGATCCAAGAGTTTGAGGACAAATGCATGAAAAAATACCTTGGCATTTTCTATTGCCCCCCCCCCACCAAAAAATGGCGTGGTTTGGACACATTAAAGGCACGACAGCCTGTGCAAGACCATCATGCAAGGCATTGTTGAAGGTGGACGTAGGAGAGGACACCAATGCAAAA